>ARYC01000100.1:0-258809 GCA_000711775.1 Oxytricha trifallax
CTCACCCGCCCATGCTTTTCCATTTACAGAGTAGGCCTTGAAAACAATTTCATCAACATAAATTATTTTCTTGCTATGTTATATAGCACCCCAAAGTTTATTAAAACGGACTATTCTCTGTTCAAGAATTTGCTCAATTTTTGATTTTGATATTCTGTACACCGACTTTAATACTTTGTATTTTATATTATTGGTCCTGTATATTGTTGCCAAATAGGAAGCACTTATTCTACACTCTGGAAATTTTCAATGGAAGAGCTTGCAGCGAGTTTTCAGGGAGTAAGACTTCCACTAGGTTAGCGTTTTGTTATCCAGTAAATACTTCAAGTGCATTGCAGAAAGCTTAGTCTATGGAGGGCGTCCTCTCCTTCTCACCTACTCCCTCTTGCAGAGTGCTCTCATACAAGCAGCTCTGACCTAATAGAGTGATATCCCTAAGACTGCTGAAATTTCTTTGAAAGTACTCAAAACCCTCGAACCATCCTAAGGATTACTTGTCCCATATCGTAGAAGTAAAATGTATTCTAACTTCTTATTATTATAAGATTTCCCCATGGAGTGTTTAAAGCTTTGATGGCTATTAGTTTTTTTATTATTAATTAATAATTGCTTTATTATAAATCACATTGATTACATCCATCGAGTTGTCAATGTTATTTTCAGCACCGTGAATATGTTAATTTTGTAGTTAATATAGTATAAATATGAAATTTTATATATTATTTAATAGAAGATGATAAAATTAATTAAAATTCATTAATTATTTTGCATATTATTGAATGAAAGAGTCTTAAATAGGTTACATGAGATTAAAAAAATATATCTTAATTAAAACTTATTACTTTAAATATTAAAAATATTATTCAGATTAACTTTGTTTATCTAAACCCTTTCTTCGAAAACTATCTCATTTAAATAGTTTATAACATCTTCCTCCAAGTTTTTTAAAAATTATTATAATTTATAGTTGATAATATATTAATTATTTTTTTGTATAAAAATAATCTATAAATTAATTAATACAAAACCAAATTCTTTAAGGTATTTACCAAATTTATTTTTAAAGATATCATACCTAATTAAATTTTTTATAATAAATTCATTAATGCTATTGTAATTATTATTTTTTGACATAAAAATTAAAATGACATCTAATTTATCTCATTTAATAATTTTAATTAAAATAATTAATATGTTTTTACGCGAATCACTTATTCTTTCTTATAGAGGCAAAATTTATGTAAAATATTAATAGAATTTTGATAAGGCAAAGAAAAATTTAAAACTATACAATTTTTAATATTTTATTATGAGTTTAATAGGATTCAGAAATCAAATGATTTATACAGATTTTATAAATGAATGTCTATTCAATAACAGATAAAAATAAATTATTAAATTATTTATTCGAGTTAAAGATTTAAAAAAATTTGAAAAATAATATAATATAAGTACCTTCAAATTTATTTAATAATTTTGTTATTTTTTATAAAGAAACTCTGAATATTTAAATTAATTTAATTTAATATAGCTTTATATTACCGGTAATTACTAAATAATAAAGAGTTTTACATAAACTATGGTTACAAGGAGCTTATTGCCGAAATTCTATTTTAATCAATGTTGTTTTATGATTATAAATCAGAATTAATTTGTATCTCAATTTGATCATTTTGTCTTAAAGATAATATATATTTTTATTTTACGTTTATATATTTATTAATTTAAATTATTAATTATATTAAACTATTTATTGTCTGATATTTTAATTCTCATTTTACAACTCTTGGATAAAGGAACGTTCACTATTAATTTCTTTTTTGCTAGGTTAAAAATAAGTTAATTTTGAAGTTATTAAATAAAAAGTTATTGTTCATCTTAATTATTAATTACTTGAGGTAGCTTTCTGCACTTCTTGTAATAGATGAATATATATTGATATATTAACAGATAAAATAAATTATTATCTCAATTAAGTTAAATAATAGATGCACAAAGAAATGAATACTATTAGTAAAACTGCTATTATCGTTATTATATAAGGTATTCTAAACTTCTAAATTTTTATAGTTTTGAATTTATGATAAATTATAAATATGTGAACTGCTAAATAAATTAAGAATATTAGAATTGAATTAATAATATAAGAACGGAAATTTTATATCAAATAAAAAGAAATAGAATAAGATAAATAAATAACTGAAAATGATTGAAGTTTTGAACCAGCAATATTACAACTATAATTTCATTCTATATTTAAATTTGCAAAAAAAAGTATTTCATAAGTGAATTTTCAGAAATATTTTTTATAAATAAATTATTTTTATGGAAAAAAAAATAAATAAATTATTTATAATAAATTTTATGAAGGAAAAAAAAGTGCATTTTAATTAATAAAAAAATAAGGACTAAAAAGCACTATTATAAACAACTCTATTTTTTTTGATTATCAATGTTTTATTTAAAATTTAACCACTATAAAAAATAAACCATTTTAATATTCTTTATTTTTTTTAATTAAATCAAAGAAAATTTCATATAAAAATAATTCTATCATACTTTTCTTTTAAATTATACTACTCTGGGAGATTAACAAAAGGTAAATTTATTAAAAATATCTAATGTTCGTTAATATATAGGCATTTTAGGGTGACATTTTAAATAAATAATAATAACTCAAATATATAATCTGGAAATCTATAAGACTCTTAAATTTAATTTAGTAAAGATTTTATTTAGTAAATAAAATTCTAATCATTGTATTTAAGATTATATTTATGAATTGTAACCGACTAATAATTATATTCTCATTTTTTAATGAAATTATATCTATCAAATATTGAATGAGAAATTATTTTTTAATTTTTATTAAACATTTATAATCATCCTACTCAATTTTTATTGGTAGAAAATTTAAACTTTTACCTAATTTTATGAAATAAAGTTTAGTTAGGTATTTTACTAATAATAAAAAGCATGATATATATTTATATCAATAATAATTTTAAATTATTTAATTAATTTTGGTAAAATGAATTATAATTTTTATGATGATTAATTTAAAATTTGGATTTTATATTGATTAACTGATTATATTAGTCTTTATCTCATTTTAATCAATATTTGTTCAATTTGGATCATTAATAAGAAGCTCATTCATAATACTTAAATAAAAGTCATTTTTGTTTTATTAAATTTCTTAAAGAGGACATTCATTCTGATTAAAGTTCTATGAAATTTAAAACGTTTTATATTAAGAAATATTTATTAAAATTAAAAATAATTTTCAAAAATATTATTAATAAAATAATGTAAAAATTAGTGAAATAGAAAATCAAATACAAATCCAACTTACTCATTTAATTGTCTTAATTATCGAGCAAATTTATATGAACAATCTAATTATAGATAATTAATTTACTTTTATTCACATTCATTATTGTTACTTTGTAGATTCAGTTGCTAATTAGTATTATTGCTTTTATCCTTTCATTTGTTATCTCATCAGTCTTTTCATTTGGCATGTCTCCTCTGTCTTAAAATCTCCTTTGCTTCTTTGTATTCAAAATCTTTCCGGGCCCTCCTCTGCCTCCTGCATTCCTCCATTGCTGGTCTCTCCACTCTATTCTTACTCTTCAGATCTATCTCTTTGTAGTCTACCCCAAGGCATCTGCCATCTTCGTGTTATACTCTGAAGCCACCTCTGCCGCCTCTGCACCCTCTTCAGCCAGCCCTGCATCCTCTTCTGTAGTTGCCATCGTCATCGTCTCTTCTCTCGCTCCTCAATAACACCCCCAATCACGAGTTTCTCCTCTCCACTTGACTTATTCATCAGCTTTCAAACCAGTATAGCACGGGAAGTCATGGGAAGATTTTCGACTGGGGTGCGGCCAAAGGCACTACTCGATTCTCCATGTTTTTCTCTACAGAAATGGGGTCTTCGAATTAGACAAGTGTCCCAGGGGGCGGCCGAGATAAGTTGAGATCTTAGTTTGGAGGAACCATTCTATGGCATTGAGCAAGGCCCTTAGACCCATTACCTTGGCAGTTGGAACGAAGATGATGATCTCCTAGACAATTTACCTGCAGATCCCTTCAGGCTTCTTCCCTTCCTCTAGTGGCCAGTTCTCTTCCCCATGTGTGCGGAGGGATGCCCTTGGCGGATTCCCTCTCTGTTTAGAGGATATCGATAGCATGCTGATAGCTAGCCGTTAGGCAAGCCAAGGCTTCTTCATTCAGTCAGCAGCTTTCGAACGTATATGCACATTCGTAGAAGGGCACCACTGAGGGCTAGTGACCAGTCTGGGTGAACTCTAATTGTGATGTCGTGAACAGGTGTCGACTAATCGTGGATAGCTCTCGCTAGTTGTTGACCATGTACTAGATAGGTCCACACCTCTAGCCTTTGGCGCGTCCTATGATGTGAGTGATTAGTATTAGACTTCTTCCTTAATCTTAAAGTCTTTAATGGCCTCCTCCCCCTTCTAGGCGTCCTCAACGCGAATATCAACCGCCTCCTGGCCAAGTGGCACTTCATGGTCTGCTGGATGCGGTCCCGGAGGCAGTAGATGGTGTGTGGGCCGTAGAGGGTAGACATTAGGCCCAAGATGCTCTTCGTGTTGAGGTCTTGATGCCTGATGTTCTCCAGAAAGCATGTCAACTTGGGGCCAGCTCCTGCCAGCTCATCAATGGCTCCTGCTACTGGTCACTCTCCACCCCGGGCGCAGCACGTATCGCGACAGCTGCACCGATGGCGAGTCTATGTATTGCTAATGGTCATAAATGGATAATTAGTAGGAGTCTTGCATGGAGTATAGCTATAGATACAGTTAGGAATAAAACTTAAGAATGATTAATGATATTAAATTGTTTAAATACTGACCTTTGAGATTTGGTAGCTTTCTGTTTTGTGAAGCCCCCCTATATATATATCTATAAAGTACCTAATTGATTAAATGAAAAGCTACCAAATTCCTATAAAAATTAATTAATAATTTGAATTTAAATTATTAATTAACAGCTTTCAAATTTAAAAAAAATTTACTCTTTTAGAAGATATGTGTACTTATATTATATTTTATTTTTTTTATATAAAAATTATTTATAACTATGAGATCGTCTGATTTTAAATACTTAATTTGCTATTAAAATCCTAAAATTTATTTTAAAAATATTCCTTTTTATTTTATAAAATTGGTAAGAATGATAATAGTATATATTTATGGAAATAGAATTACTTAATGATATATTTATTTATTTAATTTCCTTTTACAATGTAAAAATAATTAGGCAATTTATTATTTATTTTCATAAATTTAACTAATTAATTATAAATTTAGACTTAAGTGAATCTTTATAAAATTTAAAATTTGAGACAAGTTATAAAAATAGTAGCATAAAGAGGAGTACAAAGGAATAAAATTTTTATATTAAGAGTATATAATTTAGTACCAAGAATAAAATAATAAACTCTAATTAAAATTGATCAATAATTATTTGAGAGTAAAACATTTAAAGAAGTATCATAATAAATTATAATCTGTTAAGATAATAATTTTTAATTAATCAAGCAATCATGATTAATAATTTATTTTTTTAGGTGTTTATTCTTAAAACCAAAACCACTTCTGTAAAATGCAAATTCTATATCTTGAAATTGAAACTTTGGGGGGAAATATCTTGATAATCTCTTGTGTTATTAATTTTTTATTCGTAATTTTATTTAATAAACATTAAAGCTCTTTATTTTTATATTTCCTCATTAATTAAATCTAACACTCTTAATATATTAAAAAGGTAAGTCTTAATCTTTGAATATTCAAATCGCCATACCCCTCAACCTCAAACATTCCCAATTAATTTTTTTTAGTTTTGTTTAAAAAAGAGAATAAACTCCTTATAACCTCCTCCATTCGACATTATATGCATTCCATTTAATTCTTATTGTCCAAAAAATAATTTTATTTTTCCTCATAGTTCTTTTTTCATTTTTAAATCTTCTTTAACAATAACTTAACTTAATTTTATTTAATAATCATGACAAAAGCCTTCCTAGAAAAATATGGTTAAAATATTTCTAGGAAGGCTCGCTATATTTAAATAATCTTATAACATTTTACTTTAAATTTTTATACATAAATATAACTATTCTAATTAGTAACATGCCAAAATTAAATCATTAAATAAAAGCTTAATAATTAAATTAATATTATTTTATACTAAGTAAACTTAATTTCTAATTAACATAATGTATATTTAGTATAAAATAATATTAATTTAATTATTAAGCTTTTATTTAATGATTTAATTTTGGCATGTTACTAATTAGAATAGTTATATTCATATATAAAATTTAAAGTAAAATGATATAAGATTATTTTATAGCGAGCCTTCCTAGAAATATTTTAACCATATTTTTCTAGGAAGGCTTTTGTCATGATTATTAAATAAAATTAAGTTAAGTTATTGTTAAAGAAGATTTAAAAATGAAAAAAGAACTATGAGGAAAAATAAAATTATTTTTTGGACAATAAGATTAAAATACAATGCATACAATCATCAATATTTATATCGATTATAAAAATTAATTATTATAGCCATTAACAAACATTAAGTTATATATAAACAAAACCCAATAGTTTTTTGAAACATTGTGATTTTTGAAAATATTGGTTTTTAACTAATAAAGAGTCATTTTATAACATCGTTTTAATTTACTAAAATGCTTTATTTAATTAAGCTAATACACTACATTTATATATTATTTTATTAAGTTAAATATGAATATAATAAGAAATGCATTATATAGTTAATAAAGTATTAATAATTATAACAAGTTTCAAATTAAGGAATCCTAATATACCTTTTGATATTAATAATAAATCTATCTGTAATTATGCTAATTTCTATATTGAATTTTTAGAGTCCCTTTTTACCAAATATAATATTTTTTTATCCACAGATAGTGATTAAATGAAAAAATTTTGAATCTCTATTCTTTTAATAACAATGTTCCTAAAATCTAATAGATTTTGTAATAGTTTATATAGACTTGTATATCATAGTGTAATTTGATTTAAACTATTATCAAAATAGTATTATATTTTAGAATGTATACTACAAGATATAAATCATTTCCAATGCTAGGACATTCAATTATTAATATAAACATAGTTAAAATTATCAATGCATTATTATTTTATAAAACATCAGTAATATTAATTTACAAATGTTAGATTAGTGAAATTCATATAAAATAATAATATAAATGCCATTATACATAAGAACCATTTTTAATAGGTTCAAAAATTAATGAATGTCGAATGGAGATTTCAGAGAAGTTTTTTCTCTCTTTCTTAAAAAAGTTAAATTTTAATTTGTTGGATTTAATTTAAAAAAGATCATCTTTTATCAAATATTTTTGTATTAGATTGCTTAAATTAGATGAATATTTATCAATTAAAAATTCTTAGTTAAATAATACAAGTAAATTTATTTAATTCACTTCATTCGTCTACCAGCTCTAAAAAAATATCAATTAAGATAAAAAATTTTATTCAATTTTATAAGTTTTTCTTTATAAACATCACATTTACTATTATGCATATTTTTTATTTTTTTAAATTAAAACATCTAAAATCTTCTTTATTCAGCATAATTAAAAAAATATTCACAAAATGTTTAGATATATTTTTTATTATATTTTATTACAAAATGCCTATTAGGATTAAAATATCTCTATATTACAGTTTTTTTCTTCTCGAATAATCCCGAATGAAGTAGATGTTAGTTCTTTATGTATTCAAATTAAATTTTTTTAAATAATGATAAGTATAACGATTTTATACAAATATTTCATAATTGGAATAAAGGTTAAATTTTGAGGATATTGTGCCAAAATGGTCTAAGAATTTAATGAATTAAATAAATTTACTTGAATTATTTATCAAAGAATATCATGATTTAGTTAAATTCACCATATAATAAATGTTCTTAATACCAATGTAATTTAATTTGGGTGTTGACGTCAGGACGTCCCAGGTACGATCAGGACGTCCCAACCTCGTCAGGAAGTCCCAGAGTCGTCAGGACGTCCCAGCCTCGTCAGGACGTCCCAAGGTGACGTCAGGACGTCCCATTTTCACCAGGACGTCCCAGGGTCGATCAGGACGTCCCAAGAAATAATTTTCTTAACGAATAAGATAAAATGTGCGAAGCACCATTAAAGATTCTTTATGAATCTTTTCAGGCAGGGTTATAGGTGTGCAAGCCCTAGTTAACCGGGGTCACAAGGGGTGGAACCCCTTGTGCGCAACCAATGCGAAACAATAATATCAGGGGTAAAGTTTGTGGCAGCCCCTGTGGAGGTTCGGAGGCAATGCATCCTATAATTTTTTTATAGTTGATGTGTATGAATATGTGAAAAATTTATATTTAATTGTTAAATTATAATCGTTAATAATCAAAGGTTGTTATTTCTTAAAAGCGTGAATGTATTATACATATATTCATATTATGAAAAAGGGTTCCTAATTTATTTAAGATTTCTTCTCCTAAATGCCTCGTAGAGATAATCTTCAATGACTTCTGGATTGCCAGGCATTGTATTGTAAACATGTTTGATCCAGTACTTTAAAACGGCTCAAAGGCCTTCAATCAAGTTTGAATGTTCCATATCTCTAACTAAATCCCATTAATATTATGCACATGCCGTTAATGATCCATCCCCATCTCATTCCAATTTATTCCAACATAGGCTTGCCAACCATCTGTATGGACTGTAGTGTTTTCTGCCACGTGTTGTTGTACTAATTCCTCTAATGAAGCGCGAGTTCTGTTTTGGACAACAAAATTTTTTATATATTTTTTTTTTTTTTCGTAAATCTAGACATCACCCTGTAAGAGATATGTTTCTTGTTCAAGCTTTAATTAGTTTTTGATAATCCTTCTAACATCTGCTAAGATGTTACTCACAGATTCAAGACTTGTTTTAAGATCAAATGTTTTTTAAATATCATCAACCATTACACTAGTATTCCTTCCATTAGGAAAATAAGTAAACAGTATCTCTCGCAAAATTCTTAGTGGGTAAGTATTAGGACAAAATGTTTTCAAACCATTTTTTATAGTTTATCTAGAACGACATTGACTGTTATCACATTCATAGTAGCAATGGTCTATAAATTTTTCAGAAGAAGTAAACATCACATGCAATGATTATTAGCATTTTTGTCATTATAGAGTGCTAGAGAGTACGCCACATCCTTATAGTTAATGAATAAGTGCTTATGTGTCATGTAATGTTTGGTCTTATGTGATTTGTTACTTGAATGATTCCATATGAATAAAGTTTAATTAATTATTAACGATTATAATTAAACGATTAAATATTAATACAATACACATATTCATACACATTATCAATAAAAAAATTTTTAGAGTCTTTGCCTCCGAACCTCCACAGGGGCTGCCGCCCCCTTGACCCGTGCTATTATTGCTTCGCATTGGTTGCGAACAAGGGGTTCCACCCCTTGTGACCCCGGTTAACTAGGGCTTGCACCCCTAGAACCATGCCTGAAAAGATTCATAAAGAATCTTTTATGGTGCTTCGCACATTTTATCTTATTCGTTAAGAAAATTATTACTTGGGACGTCCTGACGAGGCTGGGACGTCCTGATAGTACCTGGGACGCCGTGACGTCAACACCCTTTAATTTAAAATGATAGGAGTGGAGAATACATGAATAACATTCCTAGTTATGATAAATAAAATATATGTAAATTTAACTTTACTAATCGTATAAAATAGGACAAAATTATAAGAGAGAATAAGAACTATAAGCTATATATGATAGGATCAAAATTTAAAAATAAAAATCAAATTATTTAATAGATATAAGTATAAATTCCTGGATTTTACATTCGTAAATTAACCGTTATTAATTTTAAATGATTTAAAAAATTCTAATACTTATAATGGAAAATTCCCTAATTTTTATATTATTTTATCATAAAAAAAAGACAAAGAATGTTTCCCCAAAACTCTTTAACAACATTATCTTTTGTTAGCGGTTAATTATATCCAAAACATTAAAACTTAATTAACTGATATTTTTAATAATACTTTTAACTTAATTTAATAATATTTTTTTTAATGTTTTAATTGATTAAAACTTAATTTTATCACCTTTATTGCCAACAATGTTTAAGTTAATAATATCAATCAAATTAATAATATCTCTATTGGAATATAATGCTTATTTAAAACCTGGAACACTTAAGTTATTTTAGACTATTTTGCAATAGTCATAAAAACTAAAGAGTTTATACTAATTTTAATAGGTATACCCATATTGCTCTATGTTTGAGTTTTATGAGAAGTTAACATATAGTGCTCAATAAATAAACAAACAGCAAAAAATATATATTAATTATAAAATAATTTTTAGGTAATTATTTTTTAAACTTGTAGACTAGTTCTTAGTGAAATATTATAAAAATAAAATATATAACTTTTGAGATTTCAGACTTCAATTATAGTTCAAATTAAAGTATTGACAGATTTTTATAGTAAGAATTTCGGTAGTATTAGATTGAACTTAAGTCGCATATCAAATTTAATATTATTTTAACAGAATTAAGATAATAAAACTATATTTGATGAATAAAATATGAAATTCATAAAAATATTGTTCTGATAATTAAAAAAATCATAAATTTATTTTAATAATTTTGTAGAAATAATACGTTTCGGGAAAATTAATTAAATATTAAAATCATGGAGATTATGAAATCTTGAATGTATCAAAATTAAAATCTGAATTAATTCTATTGTATATCCCTAAACTAAGCTTGACTTTGAACTTGGCAATATTCCAAAGTCATCACAAGAAGTGAAGTATTTTTATTTTGGACAAAATCTCAAATTCAGAATAATGTGTTTTCTCGCTTTAGAGAAGAGATAAAATCATTCTAGCAATAACAACTACCTTTTCACTTTTAATGAACTTTCCAAAGGGTGTAATATCGTCAGAGTTTGGAGACATTTTCCCAAAACATATTTGAAGGTAATAATTAATTAATTAATTAATTAATATATTAATTTTAATTTATTTATTTATTCGAATGTATTCCTTCAATAATTATAATTAATTGATTAAAATTGTTAATGTAAGTTAGTTCAATAAAAACCTAAAAATAAGTAATAGTAAATAATTATGATTAATATTTTTTAAAATAATTTATCTATTTACTTTTATACTCTAATTTGCAAAAATTATATAAAATCAATTGTATATATGAAATGAGAGTGGGAAGTTTGGCAAATAAATATAAAATTTCTTGAATTTTTAATAAATTATAAATAAATTTATTTTATAGACTTGATAATTGTTTAGAAATGTATTACTAATCCTTTTACATTTTATAAAATCAAAAAATTATTGTTTTGTATATAATTATAATTAAAGTTTTATAATTATTAATAATTATCTAATAAAAAAAGTAAATTCTACGATAGATTAAATGCAGTTAAAGAAAAATATTAATGTTTATAGATATAAACAATATTAAATTTATAAAAAAGTAATTTATTTATTAAATATAATGTAAATCACATCATAAAAAAAGTAGTTATTTATTTGTTAGTTTAAAAATTTAAAAGCGAAAAAGATATTTTGAAAATAATCTGCAAAATTTATTTGCCAGGAAATTTTCCTTTAATTTATTACAAAAAGCTATGCAAAAAACTTCCACTTTAATATTTATAGATCCCAATATTTTAAGTCTAAAAATTTAAAGATAAAATTTATTATTCTTTTTATTTAGTAATTGTAATATTATAATTGATATTAGCATTGGATAATGCGAATAAAATAATTATACTAGGAAAACGTCCTTTCTCACTTATATTTGTTAAGTAATTTGCTTAAGACATAAGTTTTTCTAGGCTATAATAGGCTCAAGTTAATCTTGATTATATATCAGAAATATCCTTTATATTTATAGATAAAATTTTTGGAATACATTCGATATTGAATATTTGTTTAACTTAATAAATAAAAATTTAATTTAATTATTAACAGTTATCTTTAACAAAACGTATTCAATATTGCACTTATTCGAATGATAATGAGAATTAGAAATTATCTGAGAGTACTTTTATGTTTTATTCTTATAATTGCATTGTAGGAACGAGATAAATTCATTTTTGTTTTGGCATTATAGTCAACTAAACAAATAACCCAAATTTTGATGGATTAAACTTTCCCAACGATGAAATAAAATTGTACTAATTATTGTAAAGTTCAGCTAAAATTAAAAAAAAAACTATCTAACAATTATCATATTGTATAAGTTTGGAGAAGAAAAAAAAACTCCAAATAATTTAGTTAATTAATCATTTAGCTTACTCTAAAACTAAAATTCCATCTTTGAATATTTTTCTACAAAACTAAATGCTTTTAAATATTTAGAATTTTTATTTATTATTTAATGCAATATATTAATATTAGTAATTACTGTATTTCTAAAAAAATTAAAATTACTTATAATTTATTATTTTCTTCCTAATCAACTATTGATTAAGGTGAAATTTGAAGTTGTTTATCAATTACAAAAAATTGTATCACTTAAACTTGTGTGTGTATGATACTCAACTCTTAATTAGTGTTAAATATAAAACAAATTATAAATCATATGAAATGATTGACAGCTCAAGCAAAGAGAATCATTAGTAGCAAACAACATTTTATATTTTATATATAAATGCTTACTAATATCTAATAATTATTGATTTATAAGAATATATTTTAAAATAAATATCCCATTCTCAATTTTATTTTTGCCTTTTTATTATTCTTAACTTGATGGAAATATTTGATTAAAAATAAATCAATAAATAATTTATTTGAGGATTAAATGTCTGCTGGTATGAAAGTATCATAAATAAAAATATAAAATAATTAAATTTTTAAAGCAAAATATTCAGATAGGTGAGAGGTAAAATTTGATTCATTCAATATGATCTTCACCTAAAGCCACTAAAAAATATGTGTTAATTTTTTTATATAAATATACATATTATCTATAATTCGTTATTTAGTTGAAATAATAATCATGGTTCATATATAAAATTTAGAGTCATGAATTGAGGGTTAAAATTATCACTACATTTTATAAAAATGTTAAAAAAGCAATAAATATTTTATTTTCTTCTTCAAAAATACCAACAAAAGAACATCGATATAAAATTAATCTTTTATAAAAAAAACCTTGTTCATAAATTTTATCTGCTTAAATTTTTAATTTTGTAATTCCACGCTGAGTTTTTAAGTTGATTTAGTAACAAATTGTGATATGCAATTATTGTTTTGGTTTTTCTCAATTATTTTTTTCTCCTAACTTATATTCAGATATAGTTTGGTTTTCTATTTGTAGTCTTTAATAAAAATTACCAATACTGTATTTTTTAATTATTTTTTTTTGTTTTAATTAATAATAAAATGCGCATAGAATGTTAGTTAATTTGAGGGGAGATAAGAAACAAATGAAAATCTGAACTTATTTTTATTACAGTTAAATTTAACTTTTAAGATGTATTCTGTAACCTTTAACAAAGTATAAATGTATATTAAACAATTTAATTTAAACTTTTAACAACACTAAATGTAAATATTAGACTAATTATTATAGCAAAAATTTTAGTAGAATTGGACAAGTTTAATGTATAACCTAACAAAAATGAAACTTTTAATCATATTTCTTAACTTGTTAACTTTATTTGTCCTTTTATTAAACTTTTAAACTTTCAGACATTAATTTTAGTTATTTGAGTTGCATGAAATATTTAAAGTACATTTTTTGATATTTTTTAGTTTTTTCTTTGACTAATAATTATTTCTTTTCCATTGAATTGAAATATGTTATAATAGTAGTCATTTTTATATTCATATTCAACAATTATATTTAGATTTAATAGCAATTATTAGATTTATATATTTAAAAATAATAGATTTGAATTTGAAGAGATAATTAAATTATAAGTAAATAAAATTTCAGGCTCTAAATTTTTTGAAAACCTGGACAAAATGGTGCTTATTTTGCTTGATTTATAAAGAATTCAGATTAGCTAAACTTTTTTATTGGCTGTATCTCTCTTTATCATTACTGAAGCGAAATAAATCGAGTTTAATTTAAGATTAAAAGCAAATAAACAAATCATTAAAAATTAAAGAAGATTTAACACTCTTCAGCAATGCGATAAAATTGTAAAGTCTATAGCAATGGTGATTTTAAATTTTTTGAATCATTTAAAATTTAACTGCCAATTATTATTTTATAATATAACTTCAAAATTCAATAAATTCCAATAATAAAATTCAGATTTTATGGTAATGTAACTTCTCAAAAAGTAAAATCTATTAAAAAAAGAATAGCTCGATAATACCTTCACACACATGGCAGCGTTAATTTTTGCAATAGAATCTTAACCATTAAATAAAAATAATAATATATTTATAGTTTTTTGATTTCCTTGCAACTTTGTATAGAGATTACCACTAGTGCAACTAAAGTAATCATTTTCTTGTTATGTTTTAATATTCATTATTATTGCAATCTGATTACTTAATTAGCACAAATAGTATTTATAAATAATAAGAATAATACTATAAAGATTTTTAATCTTCAATAAGATATGATATATTTCCTCTGTAAATAAATACTATAGGAAACCCAAAAAAATATTTTATAATTTAAATAAGGAGATTGTATTTTTAGTAGTTATAATAAAGAGTTCTTGGGAGTATAATTATTAAGTGGTATAAATAATTTCATTTGTATCATAAAATATCTCATTAAAGTTAATTTTACTATAATTTTTTTTTCATTACATATAATAAACATTTTTACTTCATTTTAATATGAATTAATAGCTTAATCAATTTGAAGTATGAATAATTACCATGTTTATTTGTTTTAAAATAACATCACTAAATTAAAATTTTCGTTTAGACTCAAATTAAAAATGCAAAACTTTTTCATTTTTTGCATACTTGTCCCTTTAGAAAAGATTATATGATTGAATTATTTAGTATAAATAGATAAATCAATAAACTGTTTTAGCTAAAGCCTAACATTTTAATTTTAATTTATAAATAATTAATTAAGCTTAAGATAAAATGATAAGAAAAAAATTTATTATTTTTATGAAAGTTTTAATTACATGTAACTAATTATAAATAATACAAAGTTTCTTGTACAAAATATCTTTTTTTCTTCAAAATAATACCGGATTTAATATATTTTACTTTTTTTTATTGAAATATTAATTGCACATATCTACCCTCCAAGATATTAATTATTACTGTAAACCTTTGAAAAAACAGTAAATTCATATTCATTTGGAATTTATAAGGTAGCAGGAGGAGTTTTAATATTTCTTATGATCAATTACAGGAATTAAAATGTTAATTATATAATAAATAAGTTTATTTATATTTATTTATGTTCCGTTAAGAATTTAAAGGGTGTTGACGTCAAGACTATCAGTTGACGTCCATATTTGACCAGCAACATTATGTGACACAGACATAATTTATGTTAAGTATTTTAATGTAAAATTTAGAAATTAATTTTTATATCAATATTCCAATTATCAAAATAAGGAATTATTTTTAATGCTATAATGTTTCAACATTTTTGATAAATATTATCTAGAACTTTATTACATTATGATTTTAGATCAATGTTCTTTGTGTATTAATATAGTCTAAGTAAATTTAGTGCTGAGTCATGCATCAATAAATATTTATTAAAATTCTTACAATAGTTCCAATAATATAGATATTGATATTTTAATTGAAATTTTGATTATGGTATTAGATTATATCGTATTCGAATCAAAGTTATTAATAGGACTTTTAAATACCTTTTTTTAATATTAAATCGATAATATTAAAGCATAATTTGCATTTAACAGTAGATTAAGATCAGGGATTTGTATCACTATTTTGCATTATCACTAAAATTAATTAAAGAAATCTTTTTACTTTAAAGAAAACTAACTGAGAAATTATATATAATTCTATTAGTAATATTTAAATCACTATTTTTAATAGTTTATGCATATAGCTATTGATAATAATATGAATTCATACATTCAAATGAATTAATATATTAAAAAGTAAAAAAGATGTTAGTTAAGATTGAGATTTTAAAAAATTATTCAGTAAAAGTTATATTAATAAATTATGATAAAATTAATCATAATTCTTTAAGGAATGGAAGTCACTAGTGATCTCTTGCCGTCATCTGTGAGCTTTTGATTTTATTACCCAAAAAATTTAACATTATGTAGTAAATAAGGAGTTTTCTTTTGAAATACCATCTTCAATTTCAAAGAAGATATCACAATATGAAACGATTTCTGTAAAGGTTTGTAAAAAGTATTGCTAAAATAGAATTGAATCGGGGAAATTGAAAAATAAATAAATAACGATAAATATATGAATAAGTAACTGCCACTAATTAGAGATGTGTATAGATCAAATTTGGTTCTATGTACTTACTTACGTTTATGTGTCCATTCCGCCAATGTTCCTAATGTGTAACGTAATCACTTTTTCTGCAATATCTCACTTGACCAACTTGACTTTAGTATTTTAATGGTCAAATTCTCCAGATTTAGATAATTTTAAATTAATTATATTTATTATCAATTTAATTTAACTTGACCAATTTGACCAACTTGACCCATTTGACTTTTAATTATTTTGGGTCAAATCAGTAATTAATTATATTAGTTTAATTAGTGCAAATATATAATTAAAAAACATCAGGAGTGGAAATGGCACTGTGGTCTCTTACTTCCCGCGCGCAGCTCTATAACAAATCCTGATTAGATGCTATTGAAGTCACCTGGGATTTTCTTTGAGTATACGTATTGACCATACTCGTATTCTTGCTTAACGATTACAATGTCATTCGTGATTGAAGAAGAAACCTTATCTTCAACAAGTAATGAGTAAACGTATAATTGATCATCAGTGATAGCGCATTAGGTGTAAACCATATCAGCTTCGTAGTTGTAGTTAGCTCCCTTAATGAATGAAGCATTGTAAGCCCAATAGATAATTCCATCTAAGTTAGACATTAGATTAAGAGCAGTGTCGTTTTCTGTGGCAAAGAATGAATTTGGATAGGCACCTGAACTAGTTGAACCGCAAATAACAGTGTAACCGTTAGCTTGATCAGCATCAGTTCCATATTGATTCATTATCCAAATCACCAATAATCTTGTTGGAGACTAGAGGCGTAATAAAGCTGCGCGCGGGAAGTAAGAGACCACAGTGCCATTTCCACTCCTGATGTTTTTTAATTATATATTTGCACTAATTAAACTAATATAATTAATTACTGATTTGACCCAAAATAATTAAAAGTCAAATGGGTCAAGTTGGTCAAATTGGTCAAGTTAAATTAAATTGATAATAAATATAATTAATTAAAAATCATCTAAATCTGGAGAATTTGACCATTAAAATACTAAAGTCAAGTAGGTCAAATGGGTCAAGTGAGATATTACAGAAAAAGTGATTACGGTACACATTAGGAACATTGGCGGAATGGACACATAAACGTAACGGTAAGTACGATAGAACCAAATTGATAACAACATCTCTAATTAGTGGCAGTTACTTATTCATATATTTATCGTTATTTATTTATTTTTCAATTTCCCCGATTCAATTCTATTTTAGCAATATTAAGATGAATTTTATATGATTCTCATTTCGTATAAAGAACTCATATCAAAATTTACTTATATAGGTCCACTTAGTTCTTATTTTAATGTTAGCTCAATAGTATCCTTGAAAATTTTTATATTTATAAATTAAATTTTATAATTTCGAATTAAAGAATTGTTTTTTTTGAATTTACAAATTATTTTAAATAATTTTATGTAAAAATAAAATTAGACAATTTAGTAAGAATTTGCATTTTTATTTATACTAAATAATAATACGTCGACTTTAACAAATAATTTCATATATTCTTATTAATATAATTATTTTTTTCTCCTAAAATAAAAAAATTTTTTGTTGTTGTGTATCTGAAAAAAATTTCTAATCTAAGATGATTTTTCCATTAACATTTAAAAACAGGTTTTAATACTTTATCAAAAGTTTAATTTTGCATTTCTAAAATATAATTGGTATTTATATTGACTTTAGATAATATTAATAATTTTGCAAATTTGTATTTTTATTATTTTTATGTGATTATAGATGAATTTAAAAACCATCATTATTGAAGAGTATTGTTCCCAATTTTACCAAAATAAACACTTCCTCACTAAGGATTACAGCACCATGTATCCTGTGTTTTTCTTGATATTACATAACCTTCTAAAAATAATTAAAACATCATAGTAAAGGGACTTAAGTCATTTGTTAGGTGTTTATGAACATTCCAATAAATCTAAAGCAACCCAGTTCAAGGTAACTTTCCCTTAAACATCATTAAATATTTTATATTTTGAATAAATATTAGTTGCTTATTTTTATTTTATTTGCGATTTCATTAATTTAATAAATAATACAATGATTAATTTTCATAATAACATGAAGAGATTTTAATAATGTCAGCAAAATAATGATTATAACACAAATGATTCAATTGCAACCATTATATAAATTAATCATTATATTAGAAATTAAATTAATGAAATCGCAAATAAAATAAGCAAGTTATATTTATTCAAAATATTAATTCTTTAATGATGTTAAAGTGAAAGTTAACTTGACCTAGGTTGCTTTAGATTTTTTGGAAAGTTCATAAAAACCTAACAAATGACTTAAGTCACTTTACTTTGATGTTTCAATTATTTTAGAAGATTTTATGTAATATCAAGAAAAACACGGGATTCCTGGTGCTGTTATCTTTCCCTAATTGGATTCTCTTTAACAATAAAATTAGACTTTACTTTTGATTCTTATAGAGTTCATATAGAGCCCAATTAATTATAAATAATTTTACAATATATATAATTTTCTTATCAAAGCAGCTTTCAAATTAAAACACTTGAGAATTTCAAGGTTAATTTATCTTTTTATTTAACTTATAAAAACTTACATATAAAAAACGGCATAACTTAAATTTATATAAAACTACAATAAATTTATAGAAAATCATCTTAACTCAAAATTTGAAAAATTTTTGCTAAAGTATCTTTTTTATCTCAATATAATTATTTATATAAAAGATAAAAAAGAATTTTTTATATAATCTATACATAAATCAAAAAATTAATATCTAAAGAAAGTTTGAAAGATTTGGAGATAATAAATACTCATAGAGCTTAAAAATATTTAAAAATAATTAAATTGAGTTCACTTATCCAGTCTTATAACTTTAATAAAATTATTTAAAATAATTAAACGCGATAATAAAAATTATGTCATAAGTAATACTTAATAATTTATTATTTTTATTAGAAAAACTCCCAAAGTTTATATCACGGCATTCTGCAGCAAAATAAATGACTGTAAAAAGTACAAGTATCATTTTCGTCAATCTTTTATCAATCATTTTATATTTAACCTTTTATTTCAATAAGGAATATATAATTTTTAATCCAAATTACTTGAAATAAGCTTTATAATATTTTTTATTTAGTTTTAGGTGGATTTATTTAGGTTATATTTTCAATTTTTTAAAAATATTAATTACGATTACAATTCTATATATATTTTTTTTTAAAAAAATCTCATACATTATGTTATAATTAAAATATGATGGGATCTCCTAATAGTTTGATAATGCATTTTTATCATTAAAATAATTATCTATAGTAAGAATACTTTTCGATTTAAAAGAAAAAATTTTAATTAAAACAAATAATTTCAGATAAATTTTAATATATTGTTTTCAAAATTATGGTTTTATTATCCTCTTTAAATAGCTCATTAGAAGTCAAACGGTATATAATTTTGCTCTAAAATTTTTATCTTGTTGGTTAAGAATGAAAAACTCATTTAAATTTTTGGGAATTAGTTAAAAAAACTCTATAACTCTCTCGGTAATAGAAAATTTAAAGGAAATATAGTCAATTACAAAATCCAGTTCATATTGCATAGATCTATAACTTTAAAACATATATATATATATTTGAAATTTGAATAAATTTAAATATATTTACTGGCACAATCTTTTTGTCTAATTAATAAAATTGATATCATTATAACTAATCTAACGTATTCATTCATTAAAATTTTTTAAAAACTCTATTTAATTGATTGAATTCTGACAGTTTAATTTTTAAATGACAAGCTTTTTATTATAAAAGTAAAATTAAGTTTTTTTAGTTTTTAATATATTTATCTGTTAAAAATTATGATTTAACTTTAATTAAAATTTAATTATACTTAATTATTAAACTAGCGTATTAATGTAAAGATATATCACAAATCTATATATTAATATTTATAATTTTTTTTAAAATTAAAATTATTAAATATTCAATTGTTTATAAAATAAAGAAATGTTTAAAAATATGATTTAAAAATAAACTGAATGTTTAGTTTTTTAATATTTAGTATAAAATTATATATTTATAAATCATCGTAATGGTTTGATTTTGATTAAAGATATTATTTATTATAATTTAATAACTTAATTATTATTTACATTAATATAATTCAATGAGATATTGCAATTATAACATCTATTCAATAAATATATTTATTGATATTTTTATTTCTTTATATAATAATCTTGAAAGGATACTAATCAATTACTCTATCATACCTAATTAATAATTTATTATATTCTCTAATATATAAACACTTAGCTTAATTTACTTTTTTATTTATCAATATGTTTTTCTCACACTTTTACTTAATTTATCACTTACATCTATTAAATTTTAATTAAAATTTAATATGTATAATATAATTTTTATCTAATAAATAAAAAAATAAGGTAAGTGAACGAATATCTTTTCCCATTATAAGTTAAAATTTAATATATAATATTTGTACAAACTATCAAGATTTTTAACTCTAAACGGGAGCGAAATTGTTTAAGTTCAGAAGATTTTAGATAAATTAATTTTTTTCATAGAATTTGCAACTTATTGAAATTGTGAACAGAGTGGGTGACATATTATTTTTATAAGGTGGGTTGATTCTATCTTATTCTATATATAAAAAATTTAAAGATATCATCTTTTGTTTTTTCCATCAATATGTATCAAACAACAAGTATTGTTATTGTGTGCGTTCAATTTCCTATACAGTTTATCAATTTTAACATATCCTCATTTAATTGTAAATTATATGTTTTTTAAATATTTACATTTTTATTTCAAATTCTTATTTATTCTAATTAAAAAGTCAATTTGTTAATAGCATCCTATATAATAACTTTCACTTTTTTCACATTCATAGAACATCAGACAACAATTATATTTCTTATTTTGAAGCTCTAAATATATGAATATAACATTATTGCAATAAATTAATATGTAATAATAATATTAAATATAGAATTTTATATTAAACGAATAATAGTTAAAATAAAATTAACTATTCCAAAATTTTTCCCATAAAATTCATAATTAAAATCATATTTTATTTCTTTCTTTAAAAAGAGCTTAATTTCAATAAAAAAATCTATAAATTTTATTTTTTTAATATCTAAATTGAACTAGATATTCAAATTTGAAGGTATTACTAAATAATAATTCTATAATCAAACAAATTCTATTTTTCCAATAATTTCTTTTGATTTCTCATTTAAAAATGTAAATTTTAAAAAAATAAATAAATAGATTATATACTTAAAAGAAAAGTTTAAGTGATTTCTTTGTACAAATAAAAACTTTGTTAATCTATACAAAAAAAATTATCAGAAATTTATAGAATTACAAACTTAGATTGATAAAGATTTTATTATTAAAAATGAGGAAATTCATAAATTGAATAATTCTTATTTACCCTTTATCAAAAAAATGAGAGCTGCTTTCAAGGCAATCATAAAAGAGAAATTAAATATATCATTAATTTTATTTTTCATATACCCAGTCGATAACATTAAAATTAAGAATTCTAAGTTGCCCTTAATTTATTTTAATATACTTTTTTTCTTTTGTAAAATAATAACGATTTTTGAATTATAACTTTTAGAAATTATATGATTATTTTTCTAATTTTTTTATTTCTAAAAAAGGATTATTAAATTCGATTTATAAAATACAATTTATAAAAACTTTTTATAATTTATATTTTCATTATCTAAGTAAATTAGAGAGAAATGGATTATTAAATCAAATAAAATTATAATTCATTTCAATATAAACGAAACGAGGTAATAAGATGATTTATAATAAGAAATGAATATATTTCGCTAATTATCAATAACTTTAAATACAATTCTACTTTTAATTTAATTAAAGTAATAACAAATAAATTCGTCAATTTAATAAATAATATTTAAAATTATCTCCAATGAAGTGTTTTTTTAGAACAATTAATTAATAAACACAAAAGAAAAAACACCATAATTTATTTTACTATAAATTTACAGTATTAATTATATTAATATATTAAAAACTTTCATATTTTATTATTTTACAAATTAGTTAATTGATGACAATATCATAATTAGCCTTATTTAATGTTATCTATCTTTTCAGTATTCCTATATTAGTTCAAGTGACGTCCTTTATCTAATAAATTTATTAATATTAATCTATAACTATTTATATTATAAATCTTAAGGAAACCCTATATGAATTCTAATATCTTCCGGATTCTAGACCATGCCATTTCCTTTGTTCTTATCTATCATTACATCCATCGAGTTGTCAATGTTATTTTAAGCACCGTGAATATAATAATTTCGTTATTTATAAAGTAAAAATAGAATAAATTGTACAAAATACTTAATAACTAATAATATTCAAGGTTTAATTGAAATAGAATAATTCTTTATTTTAATATTTTTTGTGAATGAAAGAGTCAAAATTTTAAGGCATTACTTCATTTAATATAGAATTATAATTAAATAGATATAAATTAATGCTTTTAAATTTATATATTTAGTTCATACATGTTTTACTTTGTGATCTGTTCAAGGACGATTTCATTTTAATTGATGAATTTAGGTTCATAGTTTTAAAGTAAAAATTAGCATTAAAGAGAGATATAAGATTTTACAAAATTTTACTTGCATTGAAAAATTGTTTTTATCATAATTTTTATAATTTAATTGTTTTCTCAGGTCTATTTTTTAAATTAAGATTTAATGGCAATTTTTGAGTGTTTTTATCTAAATATTTATAATATCTTCGAACTTGATAATATATTAATATTTAACAAATAATTTTAGCAAATTAAATTGTTTAATTCCTTATATTATAGGAAATGATTTTTATATTTAATGTATATCTCAAATTTCTCCATAATTTATTAACCAGAAAGTTCAATAAATAATTACATAATTGTAGGCAAATTAATGACATTAAAAAATACGAAAAATGAAGCTTAATACATTAGTATATTTACATTAATATGTTTCTTATCTAAGATTTAACAAAATTTATTTAAAATGATTTTATTATTATAAAAATACAGTATTTCTTGTATATTAATACAAATTTGTTTTAATAAATTAAAATTTACCTTTACTATGGCTAAAATGAGCTTATTGCAGATATTCTATCCATATATTAGACTTATTACTAATATTACTCAAGTTTATTTTGAATTTCAATTTGATCGCTATGTTTATAAGTTATATTACTTAATCTATATTATTACAAATTAACAATGTTAATATGACGGATATTCTATATTCAAAATACTCAAATTAAATTATATAAGTAATCATTTAAAGGATTGTTAAAATCTAGATTTACAAAAATAAATCTCATATTTATAAATTAAAGGTTATTTTATTATAAGGGGGGGGGAAGTTTCCTGCCCCAACATTAAATTTTATGTTTTTTGAAATAATTTTAATAGAAACAATTAATTTCAATTTCAATTACTATAATCAAGTTCTATACAACATTTATTATTTATATAATTTTCAAGGTACACAATTATTCTTTATCAAATTATATATTATTAACAAGCCTAAAATAAGTGTTTTTTATTAATAATTAATGTAATTTTCATTAAATTCTAAATTTATTATCAAAGTAGAAATGATATTTGAAGCTAAATTTATAAAAAACTACATCATAAATGATCATAAAGATTCTTTGAAAATTATTAAAATTACATATTTTTATGTATGGGGCAGGAAACTTCCGATGGGGGCAGGAAACTACCTTTTTGGAGGCAGGAAACTTCCCCCCTAGGGTGCATATAAAATTTTGGGGCAGGAAACTTCTTCCCCCCCCCTATTATAAATATATTCATATAAGGACATAAAAAAAAGAATATAATTTGCTACTCATTTATATTACATTGATAAAATTAACAATAAAAAATATTCATAAAATAATAGTTTATTATATTCCACTCCATTTTATTGTATTCCTATTTCAAAAAAATAAAATTATATTTTTGGATATTCATATCTGTACAATCAAATTTAACCATTATATCATTAGTAGTCCTATTAAATAATCCTAAATTTACCTGACTTTTAATTTTTTAATTTTTAGAAGCATTATGATAAAGCAAAGACAGGTTAATATATAATAGAACTTATTTATTAATGTGAATTCCATTTTACATCAAATATATAAAATCTATTATTTAATATTCAATATTTATAATAAAATAAAGAATTTTAAATAAAAGCTTGTTATAAAAATTTTATAGTATATTGCATATTTAAGATAATTTTTGACATAATAAAAGTAGATAATGATAATTTAATTTAGATAATTATGATTATTTTTGAATAAATTATAATAGTGGAAAATATTTTTAAACTTTCTATTATTTGATCAGAAAAAATTGAATTGTTAACCATTCTAATTAATTTTATATTTGTCATAGCACAGTTTATAATTTCAATATCTTTAATATTTATATTGTTTTATATACTAAAAAATCGAAGATTCTAGTTGACTATAAATCCTTAAAAATATATAGGAAATTAATGATCTCTTTAAAGTAGATAATTTATTTTAATTTATAATTAATGAATTAAATGAACACAAAAGAATTATATCAGTTGCTTTATGTAATTTTTTTCAAATCTATTTCTTTGATAATGCTTTTATATATCGTTGAGAAACAAGTATTTTATAGAAATAAGTCTTTTTATTGGATAGAGAGATTAATTCGATAATATATAGGAGTAACATTATTAATATATTGAGAAGAAATAATTATTTAAATTGTTCATTATCAAATTTACAAAAATAATTATATTCAAAAATTTGTAGCTAATATAAGAAAAAATTAATTAAAAAAGCAACAATTTTAATGCCAAGTATCCCTTCCCATTTTTAAATTAAAAAATTATTTAATGTTTGTTATTTTCATTTTCATTTTACTAGTTATTGATAGAAAGCCTTTCACTATCAATCTCAATATTGGCAAGTAAAAATAAAAATAAAAATAATATAATTAATGAAATAAGTTATTGTTCAGCTTACACATTAACTACTTAGGGGATCTTTCTGCACTTATTATAATAGATTCAATATTATAAAATAATATTTAGAAAAGATGCAGACAGAGATTAGTGCTATTACTAAAATTATTATTATTGCTACTAAGTAAGGCATTAAAAGCTTCTATATTTTCTTAAATTAATATAATTGATAATTTTCATGAAAAAATTTATTTAATTAAATTTTATAAATTCCATATATTAAAACGAAATGAAACCAAATTTTTTAATGTCAAAATTCATATTAAGTAAATAGCTGCATAATTAAATGGTATTTAATGATATTCTTTTCTCTAATTTTATTTTAAATAAGCGCATAACCTTTATCATAGTGCTATTTTATTTAAGAATATAAATTTGGGGGAATATAATCATTATTAATTATAAAGATTATGTTAAATTCATCTATATCTTAGCATTATAAGTTAAAAATTATAATATGTAAAATGATGACTTAAAATTTTCTTTAAAATAATAAGATAATTATAATTTACCAAATATTAACTGCCTCAACTTTTAATTAAGTAATAAGTTATTAGTATTCATGAAAAAGTAAAGTAAGTTCAATAGAAAAATTTGTAAAAATGCTTTGATTTTTATAATTTTTCAATTGTAAGTTTGAAAATGACCCTATATAATTTTTAAATTTAATAATTCCCAAATTGTGCTTAAATCAAGGATATAAAAATTAAAATATAAACTTTAATTTAATCACTTAACATATATTTAAAATCCCCAGGGTTAATAATATATTGAATTGTTTAATTACGAAAAATGAAATAGTAATAATTAAATTTGAAATTTGTATTTATCTTTATAATTTTTCTCTTTAAATAATAAATTATATTCTAATACATCCTATTATAAGTAAGAATCAGAAGATTCACAATAAGATTAAATTAAAATGATGAATCATATTATAAGAGTGCTTTTTTGTAAGTATAATGAAGAAAAATATCCAAATATATTTAAATTTACAAAAATTTAAAGTAAATAACTATTTTTAATTGCTGTAATGCATGCCAATAAGCAAAATATTTACACTATATTTAATCAAATTCTATAATTATACTTAAATGATAATGTCTTTAAATTTAAATGTTAGAATATATAAAATAAAAAGAATTAATATGTTCTCACAAAAATAACTATAATATATCACATTTTCAATATAAATTTATTTTTTCTTAGATTTAATTAGAGAATATGGAAATTATAAAGATAAAGATGCTGAAATTCAATCGAAAATCCTTTAATTCAGAGCTTTAGATTTATTTATCTAGTCTTATTATTAAATTTAATTCAATTTCATATTTAAAGATTTAAAAATTCAATTAGTATAGTAATTTTTTTAAAGTTTAATAAAATGTTGCGACTTTTATCTCAAAATCATCATCTTTGATATGTTGCTTAATAAATGAGGCATTGTTTATTAGGATTCTATATTTTTTAATTTAAAATTATGTTCAGAATATATCAAGATTTCTTATATCGTAACAAATCTTATCATATTAATTTTTAGTTTAATTATTTAATGCTGTACAAAATTTACTGGTTTCATAATTTTTAGTTATTTAATATATTTTATCAATTTCTTTAAGTTTTTAATTTTTTTTAATTTTATAAAATATAATAATTTATTTGTTTATGTTAAGATTTCAATATTATAATTCCTAATTAATAACCTCTTTTATATACTCACCATTTTTAACTTAAAATCATTCATTTAATTAAAATCAAAATAAATTTATGTTTTTTAGATTAATTTGAAATTTTCCAATTAAATTTGTTCATATCTTACAACAGGTTTTTCAACATATTAATTTGCTATATTTCGGTCATTGTTAGTTAAAAGATTTGTGATATAATTTTAGAAATCTGGGAATAAGTTCGAAGCAAGTGGTTCAAGAAAACACTCACTTTAATTCAGGTTCTATTGAAAAAAAGATTCATTTTTAAATATATATTTCAATAATTAATTAAAATATTTTTAACAATTGTTTCGAAAATATAATATCATATAATTATTTACTTTTAAAATTATTAGAAAATTAAATGAAAATCTATTTGATTGTTAGATTCTGCATATTCAGAATGCTATTTAAATCCTAAAATTGTTATATTTTTTTTTAACTTGTATTTTTAAATTTTAATTTAATTAGAAAAATATTTGTAAAATTTTTAGCTAAAGCCATATCTGAACCTAAGCGACATTATCTGAACCAATAATTTTTTTATTTAGTTTAAATAATTTGGCATATCCGCATCGGATCAATTATGGGTTAGAGAACACAAAGAATCTATATTTAATTACCATAGATTTCTTATAATTTGAACGCACGCACAGAATAAATATCGTTTTATCATAAAAAAACAAAAACTTTTATATTTTTTCATAACTTTTTGTTCAATTTAATACAATTTTCAATTATGTAACATACTCAAATGCTTTTTGATAATAATTTCTTTCAACAAGATATTATAAGATTTAAAATGCTTTTAATTTAAAAAAGTTATTTAGTTTTTAGCACATAATTGAAGGGTAAATATCACTACTAATCACTAGGGAAAGCACTTACAACCCTCATAATGCTAACCCAAAACTTATCCAAGATCCGTATACTAAAGGTCATCTAATCTTTCTCTTTTTATCCCAGACATTGATCAGCAGTCTTTCTGATACAGATATTTTCTTGCCTGTGATAGGACTAATCCTAGTCCATCTCATTCATTCACTTGAGTTTTTTCGATTCATTTTTACAACTTTCAGCTTAGTAAACACTGTTATCAACGCACTTCAGTCTGAAAGACAAAGGGCTATTTCTTGAAGTCAGTTCTTTTCCTTTATTGTCAGAAGATTATCTAACTCTAGTGATTCCTATCTCATGGTATTGCATCTTGCATCAATTTAAATAATAAATCTAATATTCAAGATATGTATTTATTTAAGAAATCTTATAAAAAAAAGCATTTGAGTAAGTTACATTTTAAAATGAATATAATTGAACAAAGAATTATGAAAAAAATATATTTAAGTTTTTGTCTTTTTTTATGATATAAATTTGTGTTATAAATTATAGAGAAATTTATGGTAATTAAATATAGTTTATTCGTGTTCTCCAGCCCTTAATTGACCCGGAGCAGATAGGCCAACTTATTTAAACTAGATAAAATATCTTCGGTTTAGATAAGGCCGCTTTTGTTCAGAAATTGCCAACCAAAATTTAAAACAAATTATTATTTTAAACTATCTTAATGATAACAAAAATCTGTCATAGCTAATAAAAAGGAAATTTTGTAAATTTTTTATGATTTTTCAAAAGTATAATAGAGTTAAATGATTGAGATGCCATACGAAAGTTCTATTCAGAAGCTGAAGTATAAAAATACTAAAGATTTTATTTTATTTTGGAGTATGAAATACTGGATCTTAACTATTATGAAAAAAAAATTATATATCGACTAGGATTTTGATGATGATGAATGATTTAAAATCAAATAAATTTTAACATATCACTGTTTAATACTAAAATCAAACCATCAATCTTAGTCGTGACGTAGACGTATCTGAGTGAGTTGACGTGGCATATTCCGTGACGTGGCAGTCGTGAAGTAGAAAACTCCGAAAAAAACCAATCTCGCTATCACCTAGTCTCCTCCCGAAATCAAGATGTCTGGTTACAACCCGGACAGAGCTTGCAAGATTCAACCAGGAAACAGAAGTTGGAGAAAAACGCTTACCGGTCCCACCGCTGCTGGGAAACGTAATCCCTGTCCTTTCGCTGTGGTAGCTTCAGTACCCTAACCCGGTGTGGGAGAAAAATCCTTATCGTTGGCTTCAATGGTTTTCGTCTTCTCACTTTTGAAGGCAGAGCGTACCTTCATCCTGCTCCCTATTACCTAGGAAACTGAACTCAAGCCAGGTAACTCATCTAATGCAGGGAAATCTTAGGATCCAGCTCACTCGAAGAGTGAATGCTGACAGATTGAACCCCGCCGACTGGCCCCTCATGCGTTGCGCCCAGCAACCCCCTACCTGCCCTCGATAGGCCTTAGTGTAGTAGAAAGCTCTATTAGAAAGTCCTAAGTGGTTAGTACCACCTAGCAATTAACTTTCTAATTTAATAATTAATGACTAGGATTTTGATTTCAAAGAATTAGCAAATAATTAGATTTTGAAAAATTTGTAAATTTTTACTCCTATTGAGACTCTCTCTAATTTAATTCAATTATTATTTATAAATAAAAACGAAGTATTGATTTGATGCAAAATTGATAATAAAAAAATTATACAATAAAAATTAAAGTTGAAATAAGCTGTAATAAGCATTTTATATAATAGACTTTACAAACCAACCAATATTAAGTATATTACATTCAATATCAATAAATAAAAAAAAGTTATCATATAATTTAAAATTAACTTATGAGTAAAAAAACTATTAAAGTAAGTTTGATAAACATTCTTAAGCATTTCCATAATTTAAAATTATAAATGTTTATTTTCAAATAAAATATTAGATTAAACTTTAGAAAATGGAGGCAAAGTATTAAGAAACACATTATATTAAAATATATGAGTATGGTAGAAATTTTATAGTGTGAAGTTCAAATTACTAAAATACCTGAAAAATTAACAAATTAAAAAAAATTAAAGAATAAATTTATAATTTTAAGTTCAATAATTGTTTTGCTATAATATTAAAATGGTTTATCAATATTATAAAAAAATAAAATTTACAAAATCTATTTTACATAATAAAGACTTTTAAAAAATTATAATGGATTTATAACCATAAATCTCTCAATAATAGAATTGGGTATGAATTATGATTTAATACTTTAATGATTTTTAATTAGGGGTGTTTAATTAAATTCTCTGTTAAAAATTAGAGTAAATTTATTTCTAATTTAAAGAGCAATTGATCTGATTATAATTTCAAAGAAGTAAATTGATGTAGGTGGCGTTATTTTAATAGTATCATTCTGTATTTATTTTCATTCCTTAACCAGTTACTTCAAATATTTTTTATTTGACTATATTTTTTTACAGAGTAAGCTTCACTCCTAAGATTCAAATTTTCATTTAAATTTAATATCACAAAATTTCAATAAATTATTGTAGTTCATGAAAAACTTGCTCTCTAAATAATTATTGTCAAATAAAAAAGTATTGAAGTAACTGGTTAAAAATGAAAATAATTACAAAATGATACTTTTAAATAACTCCGCTAATCACAAATTTTTAACTCAGATCATTTCTTTATAAATAACAAATGATTATGCAATAATTTCTATGAAAAAATTAATAAAAATTCGTAAATTAAATATTATTGAAGTATTTTTTATCATAAATTAAACCCAATTTTACTATTAAAAGATTTTGGGTGTTAATTTAAGATTTTTATTGACCTAATCTTCTGTCCCATATCTCGAAAGTGAAAATTATATATCTTTATTAACAAAAGGTCTAGAGTTATATCCAAGACATAAGCACTTGTATTAAAATAGTATATTAATAACATTAATTTTATATAAATATTGTTTATATATAGCAGTTGATTATACCATAAAAATCGTCACTAATTCCCAAGTTTATCAAAAGGAGATTTATTGAATCCGTAAAAGCTGCTTGTTTAATTCTGTATCCCTATCTGTTTCTAATTAAACAGTACAAATAAGAACGTTTTAACTAATCTTAATTTTATTAAGTTTATCCAGATTATACTATCTGTCCATTTTGTGTGAAATTAACATTTAGCACTCATTAAAAACATATTTCCTTACATCTAACAGAGATACCAATACTCCCCTATCACCCTCTAAAATACGTTTTTTATATAATTTCTTTTTCTTCATACTTTGAATCTAACTTAATCATGACATTCTTAGTTATTTAGTTCAACTTATTTATTTTAATTCACTACTACAAAAGTCAATATTTTGTGACATAAGATCCTATTAGAATAGAATTTATATTTTAATTTTTTAATAATAATAATATTTACTATTATGTATAATTTATTTAGGAAAATTTAAATATCTTAAATCAACTTTACATGATTTGAAGAAACAGCTATATAAATGCTTTGATTTTTTTTAAATATTTTATAAGTGCAAAAAATATTTAAAAAAAATCAAAGCATTTATATAGCTGTTTCTTCAAATCATGTAAAGTTGATTTAAGATATTTAAATTTTCCTAAATAAATTATACATAATAGTAAATATTATTATTATTAAAAAATTAAAATATAAATTCTATTCTAATAGGATCTTATGTCACAAAATATTGACTTTTGTAGTAGTGAATTAAAATAAATAAGTTGAACTAAATAACCAAAAATGTCATGATTAAGTTAGATTCAAAGTATGAAGAAAAAGAAATTATATAAAAAACGTATTTAATTTGATTAGGAGGCAAGAGCGGATGGTTCTCTAGGTTTAAAATGGGTATTAGGTATGGGGAGGTTGGGGAATTACATCTCGGTTTATGATGGGAGGTGTCTCAGTTAGAACAATTATTTTATATTTTTATTTTAAATAATATTTTTAATTAAAATTTGTTGACTATATCTTTAAAAAATAAAAAAATAAATCTTTCAAGATTTCTGATTACAGTCAAAATTCAATTTATAGTGTAGAAATCGTATTATAATCATAGTTTTAAAACAATTCAATTGTGCTTATGTCGCAGATCAAATTTTATAATTTGCAAAAATATATTTATAAAAGTTATTTATCTAATAATCTAAAAAAGTGCCCTTTAAATCATTTTATTTTATACTGAGATTTTATTTTTAAATTGGATATCTTCAATAAGTCAATAACAACCCTAAATATAATTAATAGAGGTTATTAAAATACAAATTTAATTTAATAAAATTCTCAAATAATATTAAAATTATCAAAACAAATTTTGTCATTTTTGAAATCGCTAAATAAGAAGCTAAAAATTATTTGTCATCAATTATTTAATTAATTAAGTGGATCTCTTCTTAAAGTAATGAAAAATTTTTTTATGATTAATATTAAATTTAATAATTATTATTTCCTAATAATATATATATATATAATTAAATTTAATGTTTATTAAATTATATATTGCTCAATTTATGCAATGTAATTAGCGTTCTTCTAAATTATTTCTAATTTTGAATAAAATATTTCATAAAAGCAATTTAATACCTTTATAAATTTATAAATAATTGAGTAATATCATTTTTTATGTTTAACACTCTAAAAAATGCAACTTTTTATCATAAAAAATATTAAGAAAAATTTTTATAATTACAATTAAATTTAATTAAAAGATATGAGGGTTTGAATGCTTGCTGGTTTGAAAAGAAAAATTAAATTAACTAAAAATTAACTAATTTGAAATCAATAATTTCAGATATTGTATGTTGTTCTGTTAATTAAAGGATAGAGTTTAAAGGATTAAATTTCTAACTGTTTATTGAAGAAATACAAAAGGATATGAAAAATTATATATAATAAAAACTGCATTTTTAAAGCTTTTAAATTGGCGATAAGTTTTTAAATATAATTAAATGAATCAAATTATACCTTTTTTACAAAAATTGTTTTTCTATTAGTTATTTCTTTAAAAATAATTTAATATAATTAAATAACATATTGTTAAAAATGAATGAGTTTTTTAATTTTAAAAGCATTAAAGGAATTTTAAATACTTAACTTTACATTACAAGATATTTTTTATACTACAAGCTTTATATTTATTGATCTGTTAAAAAGAAAATAATTAATAAATTAATTAATTACACGTAAAAAATTAACAATCCTTAAATTTTGAATGACAAGACAACTAAAAATATTTTCATTCATTTGAAAAGTGTCGCATGATCATGAAACTATAAATAGGGCATGGAGTTGTGAATAAAATAATAGTATAAATAAATTAGCCTCTTGGAAATTCTACAATGAAATCTAGCTGCATTTCATGAATCTTTCAGCTAAAAAAATTTGTAATTAGAAAGATCTTTAAGGCAAAAAAGAAAAGTAAATTACTTATAAAATCTCAACATATGCTGAAATTTAACAATACCCCAAAACCCCAATTCATGCTTAGTCTATGAGTTGATAGTGAATTGACACACGTTTATTAATGCGAAAATGCGACTAAGCGACTATTAATAAGGACTATAGTCGAAGACTAGGTTGATTGAGAGTAGTCGTGACTAGTCTGAACATGAAAGTCAGAGTATACAACTACCCTTCACCATTGTTCATTTAGGTGGTTTGTGATTAAGTCTTGATTACTACTATTAACTTTTAAATTTAACTTAACTATTAATCAATCTAATCAACCACAGTTATAATCATTTGTCTTAAACTTAAGATTCATCAACGAGGAACTGTTTGACTAGGCTATCGCTGACAACGATGCTTAGAACTTTGCAAACTTTTACAACCACCAGCTAAATCAAGAGTTTCATACTAGCTCCATAAACTTTCAATCAGATATACAAATCAAAGATAACTTACCAGAGTCAAACAACGAGGATGACAAGAGTGCGATTTCAGCACCAGCGACTACTGTGTATTGATGCGCTACCTGTTCCAAGGTTTTTAATAATAAGAGCAATCTCAATCGTCATGTCAAAGAGGTTCACAATAAATCCGAGCAGAGCGACTAAGGATTGTAGAAGCAGGAACAAAAGTCGCAAGGATTTCACTCCGCAATATCTAAAGTAAAAAGAGATTAAATTTAATAATAATAAGAAGACTAGTCGATGGCTAATGAGAGTGATGACTAAGAGGAGGAACTCAAGGAACCTCCAAAGAAGAGGTAGAGAGTGAATGCTAAAACAAGCTCGAAGACTAACCCAAAGGTTGATATTGAGATCCCTGACACTGAGGATGAAGTGGATGACTCAATCGCAAGGATAAATAAGTACAGAGTCGATGATACTTTTATCATTCCTTGCTTCAAATATCTCTACGACTAAGCGACTAAGCCTAGTCCTCTCTAAAAAATGACTAGTGCTCCTTATGGGACTATGCTTCATGACGGAAGATTCTACAAGCTGTTCGCACTGAGAGGTTTTCTTGAAGAGGAGCTTGAATCAGAGTAGCTGCAAAGGGAGTATGATATAACTAAGACTGCCTTCTAACTCTAACTTCATGGATGGTCTTGAAAGGCAGCGATCACATCGCACTCCAGTACCTGATCCCTCAATTCAGTTACGACTACTATATGATGACTAATCGCAGTGCTCATTCGGATCGACTAGTCATGAAGCAAATCATATATGGTTTAAGAGAACTGCATACAATCGGATTCGTACACCACCGACTAAGCTTCAATAACATAGTCCTCAACGACTACCCTATCAAGGCAAGACTAAGGAACTTTGAGAATGCAAGAGTACTCGCATCTAAAAAGTAGATTGAGTATGATGGTTCATTAATGTTTTATCCGACTACAGAAGTCTTCTTTGCTGGTGATCGACTAGTCGATGTCTACGCCTTAGTCTCAATGATTGTATACCTGTTCATGACTAAAGACTACGACTCTGTCTGGACTACCTAGTCGTAGCTAGTCGAAAATGCAGCAGCATACTCTAAGAAGACTACAGCTAACGCAGTCATCAAAGATCTTATCAAGCAATTCTATCTCTAACCTTAGACCAGATACTGGTACAGTTTAGCAGAGGTCGAGCGAGAAGTTTGATAAGCTTAACTGGCAACCAGAACACAGAGTACTTTATGTTCCCCCCAAAGTCAAGAGACTTATTTGATTCAAACCTAAGATTCATTCAACCGCAGTTTTTTTAGTCTTTAAGTTAATCTTGGTCTCCGACTACCTAGTCGTTTATTATTAATATCGCACTAAGTTAAAATCCCTCCTTACACTCTAATTTTCAATGCACTCTCCTATGCTTTATACTATTATCATTTACTCTTATTTTCAACTAATACTATCACTCCTGCTGGTATGTAGGTGAGTGTTAATGAAGTGATGTTTGTTACAAGATTCAAAGAATCTTACACCTTGGGTAGTCTCAAAATCTACGACTAGTCAGTCGAAAAATTTATACTTGAGAAAACTAGGTAGTCGAAAAACCTACGACTAGTCTTGATAGTTTATCTAGTCGATTCTTGGATTCATACTTCTCTACTACTCAAAATCAACCTATACTTTCATTCCACTCTTTCAGAGGTAGTCTAGAGCAATGTACAGCTACCTCTATTAATAAAATCAAGATAGGATAGTTACTAATACAAATTGAGTCATAAGAACATCAAAATTATAGAGTGTTAAGCTAATCGATTTCAAACTTGTAAAAAGCTAAGTTTGTATAGTTAACTTAGTCAACGACTAGTCTTAGTCGAACCAAGATTTCGAGAGATTTTCTACCTAACCAGCTACTGCTGCTACTAATAATAATGAAAGTATGATTCTAAATTTTGCAGTGTAAGAATCCTCTGGTTACTTGAAAATCCAGCATAAATTGTTGATCGAAGAATCAAGAACGACTAAGACGGATCTGGTGTTTTTGGAAAATTTGTTGTCCATTTATGATTCTGATCGACTAGTTTTTTACTAACCTCAAAAAATCTAAAACCTCTCAAGTCGAGGTCTAAATCTCCAGGAATTTGCAGAGGACCACTGGATTTGATGTTGCTCTTGGTGGACACTCTTTAGCTTGAAAGTTGAGTGATGTTTGTTACAGTCTGAGTAAGGGGATTCAAGAGTTATTTTAGAATCTTTAAAAGACTAGAGAAGTGGTTCAACGACTAGAGGACTAAGATCAGAATAATTTTCGACTAGCTAGTCATTTATTAATATAGTCCGACTACTAAACTAGTCATGGAATCATTCGGGTAGTCGAATCGATTAGTAAGAAGCGAGGAGCTTATGGGTAGATTCAGATCGAAGTAAGACCTCTACAAGTACCTAACCACTCACTGTAAGATTCAAGTGCTGTTCCTTACTTTGTATAGTGAACATCTTTCTGCCACCACTGGCTTCGACTAAGGTGGCCTTCCTGAAAACATTACTAAATAATACCAAGAAGTCTCTCAGGTAAAACCAGGTTAATAGAATGGTCGTGCCTCACTACCAAGAGCTCTCAGTCAAGAATCTCTACCAGGATGTTATGGGTGATGAAGTCGTATCGCAGTACCTTCCAGAACTTGAGATGAACTCAGGTAAACTACCAGATAGAGACTTTTTCTTTGGTGTTCTGGGAACAGTCAAAGCAGACTACCTAAGGCAAATCATCGACCATGCTAATACTGTGAGGTATAATAAGGGGTAAGACTAGAACGAGACTGATAAGATCGAGATCTCTGACGACTGGTTGGGTGAGCTCATGAAGCATCCTTTCGTTTCAAGTAAGATTTCTATGACTAACTTATGTAGAGAAACCTGGCAAGGCTATCTATCTAATGAAGAAGAATGCAAGAACAGTCAGAGAGAAGATAGATCATATATAGTATGAGTTAGGTAAACGACTAAGCAATCGCATCATACCTCACGACTAAGACTAGAATCGCTTCTCGAACGTGACTAAGAGAAAGAGGATGCCAGACGGCAGCATGCTCATGATGGAACAATAACAGAGAACACCTAACAAGAGCATGATGATAACTGGAATGTGATTTAAATTAAACTAATCATAACTTAATACTCATAATCTGCGTCTCGCCATATTTGGCTTAATTTCTAATGTAGTCTTAGTCGACCGACTAGATCGACTTTTCTATAAGTAATTTGATGTCTAGTCGTAGTCCCTTCAGAAGGATACTTAGCATCTCTTTCTTGTAGCTCTGCTTGATTGTCAAGAAGGTGCTCTCGATTCCATTATACTCAGGGGAGTAAGGGATACTGTATATGGGGATGATATCCAGTCGCTCATACTCCTTCTTTACAAGGATTGACTTGTGTACCTGCAGGTTATCCATGAATATGGCTAGTCGACGATCCTTATACTTCTCTTTCAACTGCTGCATGAATAGAATGAACTAGCCCTACTTAATTGATCCCTTATTAATAATGTAGTCTTCGAATCCCTTGTCAGTTGATATAGCGCCAAGAAGCGCAAACACTCCGAAGTCATGTCTCTTGTCCGGGAATCTTATATTCTCTCCATAAGGTGCCCAGGATCTATTGAGGCGAGTTGAGGAAGTGAATACAGTCTCATCAATGAATATGATCTTCGATCCCAGTTGCAGCTCTCTCATATACTTAGTCTTCATTTCGATTTTAAGACTAGCTAGTCTTTGTGGATTGACTAGCTCCACCTCCTTCCTTAGTCGTATGCTCTTGAATCTCACTTAAGCGCGCTTGTATAGTCTCTTCAAGTGAGTGACACTGATTCGCACTTCTGGGAACTACCTGTGGAACATTATACACCTCTCTCCAAACTCATTCCTGCTTGAGTGTGCAGTGTTTCACTGCTGGTGAGGAAGTTAATATGACTAAGGTTGAATTTAATCTCACGACTAGTCTTAATCGATAACCCATTCCTGAAAAATGACTTCGAATACCTGTGCAGCTTGACAAAATTTGTGTATGAGACATTAAAGAACTTTGCTATTGCACTCAGATTCACCAGTGTGTCGTAGATTAGATGTTGGATTTCAGTTGCCATAACGTATGAGTAGGAAGGTTTCAAAGTCGATCTGTGGTTTGAGTTTGACTACTCTCAACTAAATGACTAGAGTTAACACTAATAATAATAGAGTGATTTGAATTTGAAACTAGTCATATGATAAGTCTGTTGATATTTGATTCAACTTTAATCATTGCAACTATACTTACCTGCAATGAGTGAAAGCTGTTCCAAGTCACCATAAACCACCAATGGTGGAGGGTGTTGATGGTTTGAAGATTCATTATTAGTATTAGTGGTATGTACATTGATAGTCGACCTTTCGACTACCTACGACTAAGTCATGATCAATATACTTACAAGACTACCTAGTCATACTAGTCTGCACTTAGTCGCCTCCTTCAATCTTAAGTTTAAGACAAATGATTATAACTGTGGTTGATTAGATTGATTAATAGTTAAGTTAAATTTAAAAGTTAATAGTAGTAATCAAGACTTAATCACAAACCACCTAAATGAACAATGGTGAAGGGTAGTTGTATACTCTGACTTTCATGTTCAGACTAGTCACGACTACTCTCAATCAACCTAGTCTTCGACTATAGTCTTTATTAATAGTCGCTTAGTCGCATTTTCGCATTAATAAACGTGTGTCAATTCACTATCAACTCATAGACTAAGCATGAATTGGGTTTTTGGGGTTTTGGGGTAATGCTCCGTACTAAAAAATATAAGTTAAAGTTAATTTTAGTTGAATTTGATACTCCATACTTTGATTTCATAACCTCTCGACTCTCTAATTAAATTTTTTGCCCCCCCAAAAACACTCAAAAAATATTATCCGATAAATTTTTTTTCCATAATTACGTATTTATTTTTTACGTAATTTTAAAAATCTGAAAATACGTAAAAATGAATTTTTAAAATTTTTAATTCTAAAATTACATTATTAACAAGACTTTGCTTTTCTAAGTAATTATTAAAAAATATTATGAATTTTATAATTTTCTTTATAAAAATTGTGAATTTAATTGATATTTACACTATATCACATTATAGTATATATCTATATAAGTAATATCTAAATCTTAAATCTTGAAAATAAACTATATTAATCACTTTAAAATACTATTGCTAAGTTTCATTTAAAATCGTATATTTAAATATTTTTGAATAATAAAAAAATAATAAAAATACCTTCGATTTGGATAAATGAATATGAAATAAAAATTGTTTAAATTATAAATTAGAGTGACATTAATTAACAATAAATAAATTTTTCGATATATCCGTAATTTTAACTCAATTTTACTAAAGGTAATATTCCTTAATCAATCAAGAAAGTTATTAATTTACCATAAATTATAACTGATTAATTTAAAGAAACAAATCGTCTATTTATTTAAATTAAAAAATTTCTAGAAACAATTTTAGTAAGATAACTCATGAATTACAAAAGTTAACCAATTTTTCCGTTGTAAAACAATATAATAATTAATTATTTTAAGATAAAGTTATATACTTCATAATTCTATTAATTTCTTTATAGATATTCAATATTAATATGTTTCCTTAATTAATCAACATATTTTATACAATAATTAATTGGTTTTAATATACTCTAAATGTCTATTTAAGCTTTCTTTAGAAAATTAGTCAATTAAAATATTTAATTCTAATGAATTTAAGTGTAAATATCTATTTAAATTTTATAAATAAGAAAATCTTGTAGAGCTATTGCACCAAGTTCTTGATTAAATTAATATAATCTTAAATCTGTTTGTAGTGAGTGTAAGATTCGTTTTATTATTTCCTTAATACTTTTAGGATGTTTATAGTGATAGTATTTTATTTTATTTATTCATCATCAAATCTTTTATAACGAATTTGAAATAGAATAATAATATTAATTAGTCAAAGAAGATATTTTCTAATTATTACTAGTGATATTATTTTTTAAAAAAATAATTATTAATCCTTTTATATTTTTGTTACTAAAATGTTAAGCTCAATTCATTTATAAATCTTAAGAACATCAAGGAACATAATAAGTCTATAAAAAATTTGAATCATAATCATTTTTAAATTAATAACTAAAATTAGTCTTGTAATCTTCATTGAAGTTTAAAGAATTAGTGAATTCCTTAAAATTTATTGAATTAAGTAAAAATATAAAATAAAATTTATATTCAATATATGATTATACATGGCAAAATATTTTAATAAAAATTGACTAAAAAAATTAATAAAATTCATTTTTACGTATTTTCAGATTTTTAAAATTACTTAAAAAAATAAATACGTAATTACGAAAAAAAAATAATCGGATAAAATTTTTTGCGTGTTTTTGGGGGGGGGCAAATTTTTGGTTGGTGCGGTACTCTTGAATAATATCTCTTTATTTATCTCATTAATATCTACAGAGCTTGTGATTCATATTATCACTATGAGGGATAGAAAAAGTCAGGCTAGTTGGTGATATTAAATTTATATTAAAAGAGAACTAAATAATCTTGCATATATAATTATGTTTAAAGGTTCAAACTTACCTATATCACATTACTTATTAAGATAACTCAATTTTCAAATTTAAATGTATTGTATTAATATTTTGTTAATATATTTATATATTAAAAATAAACGAATTAAATTAATTGATTTAAAATTAAGGGCAAATAAATTATTATCAATTCAATTTAATGATTATTTCTCCTTTAATCAATAAATTTATTTGATTGAATGTTATGCGGTCTATTTATATTGTATAATAATTAAATTTAAAGAAATTTAAAATAATGAAGAATATATTATGCCGATTCCCTTAAATGAACAAATAAATTACAAAATTGAGGATTTAATTAAAATAAGCTATTTGTGTTAATTTTGTTTACTTTATACACTCTTATAATGTAAATTTTAAGATATATATATATATATATTGATTCAGTATTTTAAATAAAGTTAATTTCAAAATTTAAGTCATAAATAAAAGATTTTAATGATATTTATATAGATGAGGTTATCATTGTATGTAAAAAATTTTAAATCTTAATATTTTAGGATATAAATTCTTTAAATAAATAAAATATCAAGCTATATTATTATGTCTTAAAAAGTAAATTGATTTATTTCTTCATTTTTGTAAAAAAAAAATTCTCATTAATATTTTTTTCATATATTTTTCCTCAAGGTTTATGGCGAAACAAATGTTAAATAGATCCCCTAACTTATAAGATTTATTCTGTATATTTTAAAACACTTAATTCATGTTTTCCTTACCCTAAATGATCTTGAAGAATGTTTTAAATCATAAGTTAATTACAAAAAATATCATTTTTTTAAGATATTTAATATTGTTTTCAGATACCCCAAATAATTTAAAATGAATAATTCATTAAATTTATTTAATTATTTTTACTGTAAACATCTACAAAAACAGTATAATTATTTTTAGGGAAAGCATTTGTGTATAACGGAGTTGTCGCATTACTTATTATCAATTCTAGTGATTAAAATGTCAAAAAATTTTTCATAAATAAATATGAAAATTAGGCTATAAATGCATATTTTTGTGCATTTATGCATATATAATTAAATATATGTTCCGTAAGTAACATAGCAGTTGACTTTGTATTAAAAGATTTTAAAAATAAAATTAATCATATAATTATAATAAGATCATGACCATATCTTGATAGCATTCTGATTAAAAATTACTTGTAGTTCTTATTAAAAATTTAGACGAGCTTTGCAATGTTCCAACATTTGATAAAGCAGTCAAATCAAGAATTAGATGAGCAAGTTGGCTATATTCTTTATCCAATGTGAAATTAATATAAACCATTAAACTTTTTTTTTTAATTGAAAATCACTAAAATAAGTATTTTTCATAACATTAAATAACTGTTTTATACTATCAATGTTTTATCATTAATTAAAGTAAAAATTAGAGCAGATAAATTTTTTGGAATATTATATCTAAGTATTAAGATAATTTAATAATGAAATTAATTTACTAAAAACATTATATTGATAGAGGAAAGATTTTGTTTATTCAAGCAGTTGAAAAATAATTAAAATAGTATATAAAAATTGTATATTTTTTCCTCAATTACTGTTTATATTGATTTAATGAAAATTATTTCAAATATATAAAATGATTAGAAGTAAAATTAAATTAAAACTGAAAGATTTGTGGGTTTAAATACTCACAGAGTTTTAAAAATACTTATAATAAGTTAAATTAGTTGTTTGGTTAACCTAGAGTTTAACTTGAAAAATATATAATAAATTATCAAATGATAAATAAATACAATTAATATTGTAAAATCAGCACATTTTATTTCAAAAGAATATGTTAAATATACTAAAAATTTGTATATTTTTGTTGATTTAGAAAAATTTATTGCAATACTTATTGGCTTTTTTATCTATTTCTATCTGAAATAGATAACAATTATGTAAATATTTAAATTTCAAATTGAATTAAATTCATAAAATCTCAATCAATTTATCTCATTTTATCTTATAGAATTTTATCCTCAAAAGAAAAAACAAATTAATTGATTTTATGTGAAAAATAATATCGTGAAGTATTATCACTAGCTTCACCCCAAATTATTTTTTATTTACTATTTCGAATAAATTTCGATAATCAATTATTTTTTGGAAATTCTGAAAATATTTATTATCATTTTAGTTTGATTAAAAATTATAAATAAAAATTAAATTAAATTAAAATAACTACTAAACCTTATATAGTCGCATCTGTACAATTTTGAGGCAAAGATTATGATTGTAAAGAGCATAATTATCATGTTGGTGCTTCTTTTCTATATCATTATAAAATTAATATATTCAAATAGGACGATATTTATAATTTTTTTTATCAAATTAAATAAAAATAATTATTTTAAAAAACAAATTTAATTATTTATCAAATTTTTGAACATATTTTATTTGAAATATTACAATTTATATCATTTTTACTGGATTAAAATTAATCATGATTAATATATTAAAATATTTAGCAATTTTAAAATAAAAAACATACATTTATTTAATATTGATTTAAAATCTATAAATTTATATAGTAATAAATCATATTTGAATTCTAAAATTACTAAATTTTAGAAATTATAATTAAATATGAAAATTTTATTTCAACGAGTATTTTTACTATTATTGGACTTAAATTAAAAAATGTTTTGTTTATATAAATAATTTATTTTGAGTATTAAATATGAATTTTTAACTTGATTTTGGAAAGAGTAATCAAATAAATACATGAAAAGGAAATAATTTAAAAATAAAATATTTAAAAACTTAATGTTTTCATGAATTTTGCTAAGTAAAATAAATTAAAATCAAACATGAAAATTATGAACTATTAAAAAATTTAATATTAACATAAAATTAAACCTTAATTAATTTCATAAAACTTAACCTAATAATTATTTAATGAATTTATAAATCATCGTTGTTTGTTTTTGATTAAAGATATATTTATTATAATTAAATGACTTAATTTATTATTTATATTAATATAATGCAAAGCCATATTGCAAAATCACTATATTATTTTAATTTATTAGTCTAACCATTAAATTTAATTATATAATAATCTTGGAAAGATACAAATCGATTAATATATCATACTAAATCATGATTTTATTATAATTTCTAATTCATGATATAAACTATTCTTAATTTTTATAGATTCTATTTTCTCAATATTTTTTCCAGTTAAATATAGTAAATTCTTAATTTACATTTAAGATTTGTAAATTGAGAAATTTCTTGTAATACTAATTAAAATAAATATTATTATAAGTTTTAAACCCTCAAAATCTAAATATAAAAACAAACATTATTTCTACTCAATAAATTAACTTTTTAATAATAATAATCTCAAATATGAAGGATCAATTTTAAGAATTATTGATAAATTGGAATAAAACTTAGATTGTTTGCACATTAAAATTTATCAGAATAGTTTTATTCGGCTTTTTGACTATTTCTTATACTTGATTAAGCAATAATTGGACAAAAAGAATTTATTAAAAAAATCTAGAATCTGAATAATCAATTTTATAAAAATGAAAACTCTAATTTATTAAAATCATTTTGCAATTATATAAATATTTGTAAATATTATTAAATCTTATTATTTATAAGTGTGGCATTAAATTAAGAATTTATCACCTATAAATATTATGATATATTCATTGTTTTTAATTACAAATGAATTTTACAGTATTTGCAGTTTTAGTTTTATAGAATTTTATATATAAAAAACCCTCATAGATGAGATAAATGAAAATTCTCTGTGTTATGAAACTGAACTTAGCTAGTGACCTCAAATATACCATTTCATTCTCTTTGATGAATTCGATCACTCCCATTACTTTACTTAGTAATTGAGCTGCTAGTTGCAAGTCTTGTTATATTTTAATATCCTCCAAATTATATTTAAATATGATGTTTATATGGTTATATAGAATATGCTGACATTTAAATATATTTAAAGTTATTTCTATTTAAAAAAAATATATAAAATTGATTGAGGGCTCAGAGATTCCCTTGAAAGTGAATAATTTCTGTGAAGTTTCAGTGATTAGTGGAATGTGAGTCATGAGTAAAGATTCAATTTTATCCACAAATTCTTGTCTTTCCTTGATGGTTAGATCGATACGATCGTCCATATTAAATTTATAAAAATCTTAAATAAATTAAATAATGTTATGTAATATTGTCATTCTTGTTATCAACAGCTGATTAGGTATGTTAATCTTCATTTGACATTGTTGTGTCAGTGACTATACTATCCTTTCTCTAGCTATCATTAATTTAAAATAATTTCTTTTTTTTATTTATAAATTTAATTGGTGTGAATATTAACTATAAACCACAAAATAAACAAATTTATGTATCATTTTGTAGTGCCTACATAGCATGCATCTCTTCAATAAGTTTAATAGAGTCCTAGAAGAACAACTGCACATATTTCTACAATAACTTAGTTTTCTTGCTAATCACATCCTATACACTTGATGAAGTAGTTTGTACTACCATACTATCATTATCTTCCATCTTTTCATTACCATTTATTAGCACAAATAGTTAAGAATTCAATGAGGTGAAGATATCTAATTGTTCTTAGAGAACCATTCTCATTCTATGGATAGTTGTCTGATTATATTTCAAAGTTAGGTCTGATAGTAAACTATTCATAATGTTTAAGAGGTGATTCAGGGATCTAGTGGTTAGTAGAGACTTGTTAATGAGCGAGAAATCTACTCTTTAGATGTCAGTAGTCTTGCCTTTGGTATCGAGAATATAAATAATAATTAAAGTTTAGAAATTTTAACATCGCTTATTAAATATGATGTTATTTAATATATCAAAGATATATTTTTGAAAATATCAACCATCTTAACTTTGTCAACTAGATTAACATAAGCGACTTTGAATCTCTTTAAAAAAAAACATAATTATATTAAATATTTTCAAAAAATTATTTATTCCAGCTCTTAACTAATTTCACATATTCGTTATTGGCTTTGGCATTAACATAAACAGGTGATGATTACACATTATCCTCTTCTAAATTTACCTCTTTAAGTAAATAATCTTTGCTTTCTTTGTGAATCTTGTCTAATGCTCTGACTTTGTTATTCACTTTGCTCATACTTTGTTATATATTTAATAATTTAATTATAAATTGTATAGAAATTATAATTATTCTACATAAAAATTGTATTATACAAAATATACTTTAGTTGATTTGAAGCATCTTTAAGAGCAAACTCTGTGAGAAACCTCTAATCCTGATGATATCAACGTTTCTCAAGTCACTGTGCTCATCCACTTATGAAGAACTGTCTAGTAGCATCATTAATTCATGTGCTTTGTAGTAATATCTTTCATACTCATTTGATGTTCCATCATATTTAAATTAATGTAACTTCTCAACGAAGAATCATAATTGATAAGATATCTAAATATATGAAATATGAAACTTAGAATTATATAGTAAATAGAGTATATCCATCATTATTCTTGGAGTGCATAATCTAAGTGTCAATAAGCATGTGTGACATCTGCTTAGATTGGAAATTTTACTAGAGTCCTTAATCCTTCAAATATTTCAACAAATCAATGAAGGCTCTTCTCTGTATGTGTTTCTTATTCAAGTCTCTGACAGTTTTCAATCTTTCAAATATATCCAGCATGGTGAACTCAATTGAGTGGGAATCTGGATATTTTTGTTCTAGATATTTCTTCTCTATGAATTGCAGTTGCTTTATGATTTGTAAATCTGTGGTGAAAATGTATTGCCATAATCAATATATTCAGTAAATTTCTACCTTCATTTTACCCCGAAACTTCTATTAACTCGTGATCAATAAAATACAAACAATAGTTCCTGTTAATCTTGACAACTTATTTCAAAAGTTAGTCCTCAGATAAACCACTCTTCTCACTGCTCAGTCCTTCGAGCTTTGAATCATCATTGATGTATTTCTTGCGTGAAGAAGTCAAAATAAGAGAAGCAATATTTTACATTAAAATCTCTTCCTCTTGCTTCACTGCCTTATTTAGCTGTCTGTGAGTTTTATCTATGTTGTTTTTCACCTAAGTGAATAAATTAATTCAATGTGAAGTATATATAAATTGAAATATTTTCTAAAGTAAATTAAATTAAAAATTATATATGGAATTTCTAGACAGTCCACTTGCTGACATCAACCAGAGTTTTAACTTTATCTCTAGCTTCAGCATCTAATCTCTGAATGGTACTTTGAAGTTTGGCTTAGAACTGAGAGTAGTAAATATGCACGAAGTGCAAGATATTTATCATGTGATTAAGACGCACTTGCATTTATTAGCTTAAGTTCTTGTATTAAGCTTTCAATAGTGGGTATTTGTGGGCTTATTATATAAAAAAATATCAGTATAGATCCATAAATTTTTATAGTTAAAATTACAAAATATCTTTAAAACTTGTTGCTTAGCCTTGAAATGATCAAGTAAAATACTCAAGAACTTCATTCTAGATTGGAACTATCCTAAACTACTTTCTCTAATGAATAAATCCAATAACTCAAATATCTTGAATTCAATCTCATACTTGGCTTCAATCTCAGTCAGTCTTTTGTTTACAGTCTTTTTGTAAAGCATTTTATCGAAAACTTGTCTTTCGAGGGTGTGAGCGAGTCTTATGAAATTCTCGAAATCTTCCTTTATCATTTTGTTCTTTTTCCAGGATAACAGGTTTCTCCATGATATTAAAAAAAATCTTTGGATAAAAGACGAATATTTATGCTATCAATATACCTTGAAGCTTTCTTAAACTATAATGGTTAGTGTATATAATTTTAATGATAAAATCTGTACTTTTCTATATCTGATAATCAACTGCTTAAACAAAGTCATCTCATTAGTAGTGCTATTATGACTCTTACTAGCATATATCTCCCACTCTTCCAGCTTATTCAAGATCATCTCCAGTCCAGTGAGTATCTTCATGACTGGCGTGTATTTTGGCCTGCACTCAGTGATGATTAAGTTGCAGATAAAGAGGGCGTCGTTTAGGATTGGAGACTCGTACTCTTTGAGGATTGCTCTTATTCTGAGCATGAGTTTCATTAAGGGATCATAGACTAGTCTTACCTCTTGGGGTAGGGGGTCGTGATAGAAGTTGTATGAGTCGCTTAGTTTAATAATATTAAGATATATTGAAAAGATAAATGTTAAATTCATTTTATTTTATTTTTTGCTTATGAATTTCAATAAATATAAAAAGGTTTCACATCTGATACATTCATAACTGATGGTGAGTTATGAGTGGAAAGATCTTCACGTAGGTAGTTTAATTTGAATTTGTATAAGCGAGAATTTTATTTTTAATTTTTTCATATTTATTAAACAAATTGAGAATAAATAATAAGTTTTGTGCATCAATAAGATAATCCATATCTTACTAAGATAGAATCATACAATCTTGAGAGATTTGAGCATTTTAATAGTAGCTCATGAGCATTTTCACTCTCAATTTGATGTAACTCTTTCTGTAAGCCTCTGTTTTGGCATCGTCTAAGCTTAGCATCTCATTCAATATTGATTAAACTTTAACTTCCTGCTTTTAGCGTTTTTTTATTAATAAATAAAGGACAGTTATCATGATAACATTGACTTGATTTAATTAAATTTAACCTTTATATTTTATTTTAATTTAATTAATAATTTAGCGTTTATTAGAGGATGGATCGATATATTAATTTTCTTTCTCAAACTGACCCAGGAAAAGGGATTTTTGGAATTCATCGAAGTAAGAGGGGAAGTTAGTTTCAATTTCTTTCAGTGCTTCCTTTTAATTTGTAATTCATGAAGAAAATAAGTAAAATTAATAGATGTTATTTATTATGATTTACGATCCTTTTCCATTTTCTCTTTATCTTCCTTAGTTCTCTCATCAATTGGCTTGTTATTGTCCATGATATTCTGTACTTTCATCTTAAATGGCAACTAAAACTATTTGAATAAAATCTATTTCTAAATAATTAAATAAATGATCATTAAATTGAGATAATTTATTCAATAGAACTATATATGATATTAATCATAAAAATCTAAGTATAATAGATAAGTGCCTCTGCATCATCCATGGCTTATTCCTCCTTGAGTTTCTTGCCAATTTCTCTCCTGACGAAGTGTTCCAATATAAACGTGCTCAATTCCTTCTCAACCGCATTAGTGTTACCAATCGAAGCACTATTGCTGCTACTATGGCTTATTCTCTTGAATTTAATCAAACTTTTTAGTGCTTGCTCGTAGAACAACTGGCCAGCAGAGTTTTAAGTTTGTTTGGTGAATTGCCTCATTTGGAAGATCTGGAGGTTGTAGAATAACTCGAAGGTTTTGTGGGAGGGTTGAGTGAACTTAGTGAGGGTTTGCTGTAAAACCAGGTTTTATTGGTTGATACTAATCAAATAAATATACATACAATATTATTGTAGTTAATTAAAATAAATACACGATATTGCAAATATAGAGGTGAGAAGTTGGGATGAAATTATGGGATTTGAGTTAATTAAAATTTGATACTTCTCTGGGAAATGTAAACTTAGACACCCTCAACAAAAGTCAAGATAGTCAGCATAAGGAGAGATATTAAGTGATTGAAGTGCAGGAAGTATGTTTCATAACCACCCTTATAGATCATGTTTTATATCACATACACTTTATTCATTACTATTTGATAGTTTTCTGGGTTATGTAGTAGTTCAAATATTAAATTTAATAACTAAAATATACACTTTGATAATAAGACAAGTAATTTAATTATATAATATAAATTTAATATGTTTTAGATTTCTGATAGCTATGTCAACAAGTCTTTGTTGAAATAAAGCAAATTTTTCAAGAGTTAACTATTATTTATTGTTTTAAGAATAAATGATTTTATATTTTGAGGTATTTTATAATTAATTTATGAATAAGAAGTATAAAATTATATAGCTGAATTCAATTACTATAAAAATATTTAAATATATTTTTTTTATATAATAATATTTTCAAGAGTTATGAAGCTTCATGATCTGGCTTGACTGATATTAACTTTTGAATAGTCTATTCATACTAAGACGCTTGATCTAAATTAAATTTATTCTTATATATTTTCAGAATATTTAACTTATTGAAATAAAGGGAAATTATTCATTTATTATTATTGTATAATCTAAAATATGGGATGTTTAGCGGTTTGCTTCAATTTGACACTTCAAATGATAAAGTAAGAAGTTGAAGTGCGAGTAGTGATTTTACTCAGTTAGTGTTTTAAGTTTCTCTAATCTGAATAACTCTAGTGGAATAATGAACAAAGTTTCCAAAAGATCGTTCACATTTAAGTTTTCGAGTACGATTAAGGAGTCCAAAATATCGTCAAGAGCTTAATTAATTTTCATTTCATCATTTAAAAGAATTAAGAATTAGACTGAAATAAGTGTAAATTAAAAATGTATGGTATGAGTGAAACTGATGAGACAGCAATTCCATGAAAGACATCTTCCCACTGCCTTCCTACCCAGTGATAACAAAATGCTAGAATATGTCTTCATCCATAGCCTGCATGATTCTATCAACATTCTCTTTCAAGTAAGTAGTCATGACTTTCTTGTCATGCTCCTTCACATCTTAGTTTACGTTCTCCTTCACAATTCTCAATTTCCCCATTAACCTATCAAAGTACTACTGCTTTTCCACTTCTTCAGCTTTGTTCAAAGTTAAACTGTTCAAATAGTCAAGTGTGTCAAGTGACTTCAAGGCGTTAAAATCTGCTTGAGTCTGGGCATCAGGACATATCATATGTCTCAGAGTTGCAAGCAAGAATTCTGCATTCTTTTTATCTTAAATTGAAGCATATTTCTACTAGGATAGTTGCTGGTCTAGTTAAGCATCAAACATATGGCTTATATTCCATATTTTCATTAAATATGGCTATGCTTCAAACATTCTATAGGCCATTTCGAGACCTTGTAAGATTTATCCATTTTCAATGTTCAGCAAGATTGGGTTGTAGGTAGATTAATGCTTAACGTAATACTGTAGGATGCTGAAGTTGAACTTATTTGTGTATTAAAGTATGGTGCTTAGCACTCCGTCAAGTTTGCTTTAAATAAAACAAATAATTCATTGATATTTTACTCTTTTGGCTATCATCATTTGTTGATAAAAGTGCATCTACTATTGATTCCATAAATGGATTTAGTACTCTAAATAATTCCACTATTGCTTACGAATAACGAATGAGCAAATGATAATTTGTATTAATATTTCTATTTTTATAATTATAGCAGGCCTTTTTAGCAGTTTTTGAACAATTTATATAAAGAAATATAGTTAAAACTATCATAATACTACTTGTATTATTTATTAAATCTACTACAATAAGCAACTGGATATTTAAATATTAATTTTTAGATGTTTTAATTGAATTTAGAAGCATCATAATTTGTGTAGATTTTATTCTTGCTATTTATATGCTGCTAGAATTACTTTATATAAAGTTTGTTATAAATTTAATTTTTTATTTTTTAAGTCTAATATATTCGTAATTAGCTTTAATATGATTATTTCTTTTTAAACTATTCCAAATTGTTTTTATTTTGAAATGTTATCACTGAACTATTTCTACTTGCTAATACCAGTTGATTCAATACCTACACAAAAACATTAGTAAATCTATTAAAAATACAAAAAACAAAGGTTCAATACTTCCTTAAAAATGCAACCATTAACTATTTCTTCTACAACTTACATTAATCAATTTATCGAATTCTACTTAGTTCAATGTCACTTTGGCTTGACCATCCTAGACTTCGTTTTGATATGAAGCTATAAGCTTATTTAGATAGTTTTTAATCTTTTTGTCAATTAGAGAGTGATGGTTCTCGACCAAATAACTCAGTCGAGATGTGAGCCCATCACCTTCTAATGTCACTTTATAAATCAATTATATAATTAATAAATAACATATTTAAGTAAATAGATAAATTAAGAGAATTTTCCAATAAAAATTATCAAAATACAAAAAATTATAATGTTTATAAACACTTCGTATTAAGTTGTCATGTTAATACTGTTTAATAAATAAGTAAATATTAAAAGGAGTTGATAGGAACACCTAATTAATATGTGATTTTATTTCTCTTAATTAATTGTTACTTACTATATATTTATGTCGGATTTTATTTATAGATTTAGAAAAAATTTTATGAAAATATTTATTAAGCGGAAAATATAGAGATAATAGGTTACAAGTTTTAAAAATAATTTAAATATAATTTAAGTATTAATGTAATTTGGGTTGGTTTAAATAGCTTGATGCATTTTTGTATGAAATATTGAAAATATCTTACTTAAAATTTTAATTGATAAATAAGACTTGATTTCAAGTAAATTTGAAAAATTATTAGTATTTTATTTATTAATTAAATTCTTAGGAAAAATCTATATAAAAAGAAATAATAGTACTTATTTTTGTAATTTAAGTTTATCATATTCCAAATGTCATTCCTGCCAACAAATCCAAATCATATATATTAAATTATGAGTGATTTTTTTACTCAATCTCTGAAGAGTGAGGTCAAGAGAGTTAAGTACTGGCATTGTGCTCTTCTGCAAACTTGGCCTCTACCACAATCGCCATTAGTTGAACACTTCTTTACTACAGCAAGTGACAAAGTGTCGTCACCGGTAACATTGTCTTGATCAGAAGTGACATCAGATTCGTCAGAGTGTGAAAGTGAGAGGTACTTTCTGAGGCAGATGTTGTTTGAGCAAGTCAAGTCATTACCGCAATCAAAAATTTTAAATAAAATTGTGAATCTTCGTTAGAGAAGCAGAATTGAGGTCTCTTGGAGAGCTCATTAAGAATTTCTTAATCGATTTGAGCATCCTCAAGGTTGTCAAGGAATTCTTAGGCAACGTACTTCTCAACTTCTTCAAGTCCATATTCTTCGTACAAAGCAAGAGTTCTAAGTTGGCAATATCCTCTGATGCACTTGGTGCCTTATTTTTAAAATTATGTCACAATTTATACTTAAAGTTATTAATGGTGCCTCTGACTGGGCAATGTGCATCAACTTTACACTTTAATTGAGTAATCATGCTGAAGAGGTCTGGGGCTTGAGTGACAGTCTAATCGAGGTTGTGTTAAAGTTGATCAAGGCTTCCCTCAACGTAGTACTTTAAGAAGTCTGGGTCGATGAACTATAGTAACCATAAGTTAAAATTTCATTTTTATCCGAAAATAAAGACACAGCAAAGATATGCTTTTCCAATATCAATAGTATTAGTTAATTAGTTTTAAACTTTTTTTATTAAAAAAAAGTTTAGTCCTATAAACTTACCATTTAAAACTAACTATAGCCATATTTATGAATATCATGAAATTAACAATTAATAATCTCTGGATTGACTTACTTTTTCACATTCGTTAGCAAGGCAGACTTCAGATGGGTGTGCACAATCATTGTCAAACTCACAGAGTCTGGCCTGAGTAGTGGTTGAAGTTGCGAGCAAGAGAGCAGCACCAATGGATATCTTTGAAAGAATGGATTTCATTGTTATTTAATATAAGAAGCTTTTTTTATGATTAAAATAAATTATAATTTTACAAAATATTTGGCTATTTCTATTAAAAACTACCATTGCATTCAAAATTATTAGAAAATAATTTTCTTTTTATTTACTATAATTATTTATTTTTATAAATTATGATTTAAGAATCAATAAAAATAGGCTCTCTATATTGAAGGAAACATTCATGCAAATTAAGATCTTGACTTAAAAATATAATACAAATCTTTAAATTGTATTAAAATTTTATAAAATGAAATTGATTAGACTAACTATTAAGGATTTGGTTTATTAAATTAATTTGAAATTATTATAAAATTAAATATATTAGTTTAAGATGCCTAGTGATAAAGATTTCCTGTCTAATCTGATTAATTCATTAATTTAATTTTACAATAAGGATAAATTTTACTAATTTTAATGATTTAATTATTCAATATTATACCAATCTACTGGTATGATAGGTGGTAATTTTACACTAATTCCGTTACCCCTATGTTTAAAATCATAAAGACAACTCAAATTTACGAGGTAAATTAGGAACTGAGAACCTCCTCATTATAAGTCAAGCAAAGGTGTAGGGGGGGCACACCAATAAAACTGTCGACCTTTGATCATTCAAGTAGTTTTTAAATAATTCAGCTATCTTTGCAATTTGGGGATGAGTGTATCAACGATAGAGTAAGTGTCAAGAGACAAACGCTATGATCTCATTTTGAACTCTTTTTTCTGGATAATGCGAGACTAATACCTTGCATAAGATAACTTCTTAAGAGTATCTAAAGGGGATTACTGCAAGGTCATGCCATACCATAAGTCTATAATTATGAGGGGTTTTCCTTAACTATAGCAATCAGTTGAAAAATTGTTTGAGAAGTATCATCAGGAAAATACAATAAGTAGCGAACAGTATTGTAAGATCACAAAAGATGTTCAGATGTGTTCAAACTATAGTTAAAATGATCCAGAAGCCAAAGATGATCTTGTCTGTATCCAGGCAACCCCTTAGGGTATTTAATGAGATATTGAAAGTCAAAGTGTGAAACTATCTGATTATACTATCTGGTTTACTGAAACCCCGGTATTAATTTTCGTACAACATTAAATATTATAATAAATTATTCCATCTTGAGCAATTAAGCTTGTAAATAATTAAATTTATCTAATTTTCGCAAGAAATTAACTTTAAAAAAAACAACATAATGAATAAATTTGATAGATATTATGTAATTTGCTTGTAAATAGAGGTTGAAAGAATTGGAGATTAGAGCCTCACAAAGAAAGTGATTTAACTCTATCTCTTATATACTCACGTTACAAACATCTTGACCCAAGGAATATTTTTAGTAGGACTGGGTAAAATATTTAAACAAATCTTAAAGCTTACTAAAATGGATTTCTCTTATCGAAATTTTATAATTTCCGTTAATCATTCATTAAAACATACTTCTTACATATTTTTATCAAAATTTTATTTGAAACGCTGAATATCACTACACTTAATCATCATACTTATTATACATTTATACGATAAAACTTTAATATAAAAAATTATAATTGTGAGAAAAGAAAATAGTTTGTGATATATCGTTAATTAATATAAACTCAAACTCTAATTAAAATTATCAATAAAATTATTTATTTTCAAATCACCCAGATCCCCTCTGTAATATTTGTGTTGTTTCATATTATCTAAAATTATAAGTTTATAGTTTTATAGTCTTCAGGCGTACTCTAAGGCCTGATAACTACAAATATTATTTGTAACTTAATTATTCCCATTTTAAATTATTAAATTATCAGTTGGCAGGTAACTATTATTATTTAGGGATGGTCAATAAAATTAAACATAAATATAATCAAAAAGATTTATCTACTTTGTTTTAATATATTCAATAATTTATATTAAATTAAAAAATTTAAAAACATTAAGATTTATGAAAATCAAAAATATTTTCTGCAAATTATTCTAAAAAAATTTAAAATATAAGTTTTATTCCTCAATTTTGTATTAATTTATAAGTTTTTCATCATTTTTTTGTATGATATTGATTATATTTTTATCCCATTGATTATTTAAGTTGATCCAGAAGTAAGATATGTTACTATTGCTGAGCCTTCTATATTGTCGTATAATTTCTGATAGTATTATCAATTTATCGCAGGAATTTTTCCCAGTTCCTGTGGGGAGGTTGGTCACCCCTTAATTTTGAGAATATCATAATTCCACTTTTCTCAACTTCTTTCTTCAAAGCAATTTCATCGAAATTATTATAAAAATATAAAATATTTGATATTTTTTTTATAAATTAAAAAATAGTATCATAATTTTGGTATTATTTTTCATCAATCTGATTTTAGTATAAAAATAAAAACCACATATATAAAATTCTAAATTATTATCGCAATACTTTGCTGACTAAGTCCTGATTATTGCTAAACGACGTGTTTAAAGACAGTAATTTCGAAGCGACGTGTCACCATTAAATCTTGTCGTACTACAATTTTAACTTTTTCACGCAATAAAAATCCCAAAACCTTTTGATTTAACGATTAGTTAATTTTTAGATATTTTAAACTTTAGATTATAGAAAAAATCATAAAAAATTTAAATTATATTTCAATGGTTATAAATTTGAATGTACTTTATAAAGAGATATAAATATTTCATTTAATTTTAAATTACTAAAAGTTGCTCCCATTTCTTGCCCCTTTTTATAATTCATATAGCTTAACTCTTAAAATCATCTAATTCTAAGAATGATATTCAAGATTTGAATGAACTGTTATTTAGGATCTTTTTGACTATATTCCACATTTTATAAAAATCTTATATAAAACCTGAAATAAAAATATTTTACATATTTAAACAATACTTGCAGCCATTTTATCATAACCTCATGTAATACAATGTTGAATGATAATTATTGTCTTATTTGGAGAATTAGGCCTCCCAAGGCACTTAGTGTTCACGGTACCCATATAAGTATTTATTTGATTATAATAATATATAGAACACTGATACTAATTTAAATATTGCAAAAATAGATTCAAAAAGATGGAAATTTAAAAATTTAGCTTCTATTTTGTATTTTTATTAGTTATATTTCGAGACAGGAAGACAGGTTTAGTGATTAAATGACTTGTTAATTTTAACTCTTAATTAATCTATCTTTCCTTCATAAATTTGTTTGTAATTTGAATTGTAATTATTTCATCACCCAAACTCTTCTATTAAATCTCACATGGATTAAAAGATTTCTAAACATAAAATTTACATTAGTTTCACTCATATCAAAGTGAACACTCAACGATAGAAAACCCTTATATAGTGGTTACTCTGGAGGAGACTTTTGACTCAAAGAATCTAGTAGGCACCTATGTTTGCAATGAATCTGGAGAATTCGTGTTCAAAAAGGGACCACTGACTGTAGCAGCAGAAAATGGGCTTTGGTTAGTGTTAAGAAATATTGAGAAAATTCCATCAGACTTACTGACATTTTTGTTGCCCTTGGTATAGAAAAATGAACTATAAGTCAGTTCAGTGTTCAAGATTGTTCCTAAATTAGGATTCAGAATATTTGCGCTTTGCCAACAAAAAAGTAGTATCTCATAGGGAGCAGGAAATTTTGGTCACGAAGACATAAAGCCATTCTTGAGTCATTTGATTGAAATAAACCTTGATAAAATTCAAAGTAGATCTGACTTCGAAGAAATCTTGATGAAAAAATATGAGTCAGTCTATGCACTTTCTTATATGCCTCAACTGTTATTTAACTCTGTCGAATATTTGAATACAAGATTAAATACTTAGCTCAAGCACCAACTCTTAGATCACAAATAGTTCTCAATTAGGCAAACATTCAAGCTTTTCAACAGAGTAAACATCTTTTTAGAAAAGCATTTCAAGATTTCAGAGCTACAGACTGAAAACTTTTTCCTAGCCTCCGATTCTAAACGTCAAATTATAGAGGAAATTGTAGACATTTACCTTGGCTACATTTATGACAAGCAAATTAAAGCTAAATTAATAGAAGAATTAGTAGCCTAAATATGGAATGCACACAGTCTCCTAATTAATCAGTCCTAATTAGACCCCTCAATTAGCGTGGAATATATCATAAATCATACTAGAGAGTTTTAAGTTACAACTTAATCGTGCTATTTCGGTAGGACTCAAGCGTTTTAAGTACAAAACAAATTATAAGAGATGGTTGATGGCGAGGATTAAGAAATGGAAGAAGGGCAGAATTAGAAAGTGCAGAGGAAGTTTGTTTTCACTGCTGCTACTCTAAGAACTCTTGAGTAAATTTGGATAAATTTATAAAATAATTGGAAACATTTTAATTAAATAATTCATTAAATAAAGTAAACTTTACTAAATACTTTTCCTTGATAAGTATTTGTAATTAATACATAAAAATTATAAACTATTATAATATTTTCATTTACAATATTTGTCCTAATTCTTTAAGCGATTAACTTTGATGAATCAATCCTGTTAGTTGGAGAAACAGGTACTGGCAAGACCACTCAAGTTCAACAAATAGCTAAAATTCTGAATAAAAAGATCCACATTTTCAACATGAATTAAAACACAGACTCAGCTGACTTACTTGGTGGCTTCAAACCAGTCGACCTCAAATTCCTCTTGAAGCCAATTTACGAGAAGTTCTTGTATGTTTTCAGGTCAATTTTTAAGAGTGACAAGAATTAAAAGTTCTTGGATTTAGCTCAAAAGTGCTATGAGGAGAATAGAGTCAAGGATTTCTTACAGTGCTTAAATCATGGTTTGCAGTCTATCTCTGGGTCGAAACTAAAGAGTGAATATACTCAAGAGATTACATATTTACAATATAAACAGAATGTAGCAGACTATGAAATATGAAATTAAAATTAGACATTTCTGTACATTTTATATATAAATTAATTTATGGGATAATTTTAATACATTTTGCAACATGTAAGAACATTTTGGGATTAAATTCAACAATATGAAATTCATCTTTATTTTAATTAAGCAAAATTTTAATTTTAATATCATCTCATCTAGTTTCACTTATAATTACTATTAAGCGTAAAGTTTTATTTTTTTCATGCATTAACCTAAGATGAATTTAAATAATATATTATTTAATACTTATTTTCTTTCAATAGTAGCTTAAGGAAGTATAAAAAAGGCAGGCAAAGCTTGAAAGTGGAGGTGGCTTCATTTTCTAATTCATAGAAGGTTCATTAATTTCCAGTATAAAAAATGGAGATTGGATTTTATTGGATGAAATTAATTTGGCTTCTGAATCTGTGCTAAATAGAATAGCCACTTTAGTTGACGGTGACTATATATTACTAAACGAGAGAGCTGATATTGTGGAGACAAAGAGACACCCTGAGTTTAGAATATTCATGTGTATGAACCCTCCTTATACTTCAGCTGGTAAAAAGCAGCTACCTTGGAGTCTAAGGTCAAAGTTAAGTGAGATATATGTGCCAGAACTAGACAACCAAAATGATCTATGGAAGATTATCGATGAAAACTCTTCAAATTAGTTAAATGAGAGTCATAAGAGAAAGATCCTTGAGTTTTATATGAGAGTCAGGGAATAAATTTTCAAACAAACTAAGAGAGGAAATATCGGACTCAGAAATTTAACTAGAGCTTTGGCTTTCATGAAATCATCAATTCAACTGAGATATCCAGTACTTAAAGCAGTCTACGACTCTTTGTATATATGTTTTGCTAGTCATCTAGACTAAACCCTTTAACAATACATTCAATAAATTATTCTTGGATTGTTCTAGATCAAATCTCTCCCTGAGCTTTCAATTTAAGCTGAACAAAAAATGTCTGATAAGTACGCCTATGTTGAATAGTTCATTATACCAATTATTATAATATATTACATGCATTTTTCAAATATACCAAAGGGACAGCACAAGCCAGAACATTTCGACGAAAATGATTTCGTGACAACCAATACTTTTAAAAAACTTCTCAAGCAACTTGCCTCAGTTGTTGCTGTAACTGACTATGCCGTGATTCTACAAGGACCCACTTCAGCTGGTAAAACTTCTACTGTGCAGTATTTAGCTAACATTACTAATAACAAGATTATTAGAATTAATAATCACATGCACACTGATATTCAAGAGTATTTGGGGTCATATGTGCCAGATAAAGAGGGAGGAGGTAAATTGGTGTTTTAAGAGGGAGTTCTTGTTGAAGCAGTCAGAAACGGATATTGGGTCATTTTAGATGAACTTAATTTAGCGCCTTCAGAAGTAAACCAAGAGACTTAAATAAAGGGAAGTATTATAATTTATAGATTAAAAATAAATATTGCCCCAAAAAATAACGATCTAAATTAATTTTCTTCTGATATGTGTAAAAAGTTAATTGGCTGAATTCTAAATAATTTAAATAAATTTTCTTTCATAAAACAGTGCTTAATGTATTTTAAATAAATTTTCTATTTTATTTCTCAGTTTAAAATTATACTTGCTCGAGTAGTTTACTAGAAGCTTTAAATAGACTTCTCGATGATAACAGAGAATTGTTCATTGTTGAAACCCAGAAAGTCGTTAAGGCACACCCCAATTTCAGAATATTCGCAACATAAAATCCAACTGAAGGATACGGTGGTAGAAAAGAGCTCTCAGAAGCTTTCAAAAATAGATTCATCCTAATAAATGTTAATGAAGTACCAAAAGATGAACTATAGCTAATTTTGATTCATAAATGCTCTATGCCATAAACCAGAGCCAAGTTAATGGTTGAAGTTATGGAGAATTTGTAAATTTACAGATCTTAAGGCAACATTTTCAGTGGCAAAGAGTCTACTATTACTGTTAGAGATTTACTGAAGTGGGCTAATAGACTCAGATAACTTTAATCTGTGAGCACCTTAGACCTTGCTTTAGAGGGGTATTTGGTACTAGGAGAGAGATCAAGAAACAGCTAAGACAAGCAATTCATTAAGTAAACAATTGAGAGAGTAGTCAAGACTAAGATCGATGAGAAGCAATTCTACGAGGACTATTTCAACAAGAACTTGAAATAGCTTTTTAACACAATTCCAAACGACTTAAACCTTCCCAAACTCATTTAATCTTAATAACTGAAAAGATTAGCAGTTTTGATGCACAAATGCTTGATAAATTTGGAACCTGTGTTAATGGTTGGAGAAACTGGTTGTGGAAAGACCACTCTTTGTTAGGTATTCGCATCTATCAATAAGCAGACTCTTTACTCTATTAACTGTCATTAGAACACTGAAACTTCTGATTTTATTGGATGTATGAGAACTAGAAAGAATCTTAAGCTAATTTAAGACAAGTTTCAAACTCAAATGAACGAATTACAAATATTGCTTAAAACTCAAGGCATAGAAATACAAACTTAATACAAGGATATTTTGAGATTCAAGAAAGATCCACAATTCAAGGACTTGAGCAAAGAACTTCAGAAGAAATTTAATGAAATTAAAGAATTAAAAGAAGATCTAGATTGCATATTTGAATGGCACGATGGTATCTTAGTAGAATCTATGTAAACAGGAGGGTTACTACTTATTGATGAAATTTCACTAGCAAATGATTCAGTACTTGAAAGATTGAACTCTGTCTTTGAGGCTGATAGAACCTTGGTCTTATCTGAGAAGTCTAGCAAAGAAGCTGTGAAAATTAAGGGAGCAGAAGGTTTTAATATGGTTGCCACTATGAATCCATCTGGAGACTTTGGTAAAAAAGAATTGAGTCCAGCACTTAGGAATAGAATGACAGAAATTTGGGTTGAATCATATTTCCTCCAGGAAGAATTAATGACTCTCTATAAATCAATTAAAACTGAATATTTCATTCACTCTGGCATGAGTGAATCAATTGATCTCTACTTAATTATCAAGGAAACTGCACTTGATAAGCTAAAATCACAAATTAAAAATGAAAAGAATATCATTAGCATTGCTGTTAGCGTTTTTAACTTTATTGGATTTGTTAACTTTACTCTTGCATCTAAGCATTTAAATGATATTTATTGGAAGGTTAATTAGAATTTTGAATATCATTTTTTGATTTCGCACTCCAGAGAAAAGCTTTAAGTATTCGTGATATCTTAAACATTATTGATTTCATTAAGGCAACTTTGAAACTATTTAACAATGACTACGCTTAAGCTTTCAGACATTCTATTGAGTTAGTCATTATAGATGGACTCTGTTTAGGTATAGACGTAGCTGGTGATAAATAAAAGAGAGAAATCATGAATTCATGCCATTAATACCTTCAGGTGATTGAATCTAAAGTTCTTGGCAAGAAATACATTATAGAAGATTTGAGCTATATTGATAACAAATAATTTATTGGAGTGGGACAATTTCAACTTGACAAAGTGCATCAAAATTAACAATAGAAAACGTCTTATGCATTTGATGCTGAAACTACCAAGACAAACTTGTTGAAGTTAATTTAAATGATTTATATATTTTTCATAAGCTTCTGAGAGCCTACTAACTTACTAAACCTATTTTAATAGAGGGTCCACCAGGAGTTGGAAAAACTAGTTTAATTGAAAATCTTGCTAAAGTATCTGGTAGGAAATTAATCAGAGTAAATTTGTCTGAGCAAACAGACATGATGGATCTTCTTGGTAGTGAGTATCCAGTCTCTAAATCCCAAAATAAATCTGATCAATAAAACAACATGATGATAGATGAACAAGTTCACAAGGAAGACAATGATGATGAAGATGAAATAAGGTTCCATTGGTGTGATGGTGTCTTGCTCCAAGCTCTAAAAGAAGGTCACTGGTTCCTTATTGATGAAATGAATTTGGCACAGCAAAGTGTCTTGGAAGGGTTGAATGCCTTGCTTGATCATAGAAGAACTGTCTATATCCCAGAGCTTAATCAAGAATTTGTATGTCATCCAGACTTTTTCGTGTTTGCTTGCTAAAATCCAAGTTAGAGCACATCAAATGTAAGTGGAAGAAAAACATTGCCCAAGTCATTCCTGAACAGATTTAATAAGATTTATCTTGAAGAGTTAACTTAAAAGGATTACGAAGTTATTATTAAAAGACAGCTTGAGCTTAAAGAAATAAATTAATTTATTTTAAAGACTCATAGAATGATGTTGATGTCGAGTTACTTCTGAACCTATCTCATTAAGTTGAACTCTTAATCAAACAAGACAATAACATGTATCAGGAGGAAGGTGCAATTATTATACTAGTATTTATTATTAACTTTGAATGATTGAAATAAGCAAGTATTTTTCAATTTTATTTAAAAATAACATGAGAGACTTATCAAGATTCATGCATCTCTATAGATAATTCAGATACTCTGAAAATTACTCCCATGATAAATCTTTATATCACGCTTTCCAAGTATGCTATCTCCAACGTCTCGGACCTAAAAATTATGAGGTAGCAATTAGACTACTCGAGAAAAGTGGATTAATTCAAGATAAAGAAAGTTTACTTAAAGAGACCAGTTTGCTAGTAAGAGTGAACAAAGATCAATAGCTCTGCTTTGAAAGTTAACTCTTATTCATACTTTCTTTTTTAAGTCAAGTGAAGTCAACAAACCTGATGAAAAACTAAGCTAAAGTAGAATTGATTTCTCAATAACAACTATTAGATTTAATTGAGTTGAAGGGTGCTCATTCTAAACAACTTCAATACTTGATTGATTGCTTAAACACCAATCTGCCAATATTAATTCAAACAAACAATCCACAAAAACTCTTAAAGAATCTTGAAACACTCTCATTCGTCTCTGGATACGCCTTAAATAGACTTCTGTTGAATGAAAAATCAGACACTTCTCAGTTGCTAGGTTGTTTCGAATAGACTTCTTAAAACACTCTCAACAAATTCATATAAGATTTGAATGAGTAATACGGAGAGATGTATAAGCAAGAGCTTTTGGATTTAGGTTATAGTATTCAAGGAAAGAAACAGAAGGAAGTAATTACTATTCAAAAGCATGTTAAATTTAATGTTTAGTATAAAATAATTAGCTTATGGTTTATTTCATTAATTGTCGAATATATTGAAATTATTATGCCTTTTTTACTATTAGAGTTTTTATTATTATTTTTTAACTAGTTTTTTTTAGTATTTTGATTGTCAAGCATTTCATTCAATCTAACCCAGATATAAAAGCAAATCTTGAACACAATTTCACTAACCTAATTAAAGTTATCCAAAAGGGCACCAGCAGATTTGAGTGGGTTGACTCTATTTTAATCAAAGCCATTGAAAAAGGAGAGTGGGTTGTATTTGAGAATGCAAATCTTTGTAATCCCAGTATTTTAGACAGATTAAATCCACTTTTAGAAGAAGGTAACCAGTTCTTGACTATAAATGAACAGGGTTTAATTGAGGGTGACCAAATTAGATGTGTCACTGCTCACTAAAACTTCAGGTCAATTTTTGTAGTATCTCATACCACAACTGTGGATTAGGGCAAAGATGTCTCTAGAGCACTCAAGAATAGATGTCTCTAGATTAAAGTGTACTATGATGAGGAAAATACATTGAGTTGCACTAATCATTAAAACAAAATCATCGATATGCAGTATTCCCAGATGACTGATGATCTTTTACCTTTCAATAACTTCAATGATATCAAGGATATTCAAAGCTAAGACTTGCAAGAAGTTAATAAGCATGAAGGTCTGGGGAAGAGATATTAGAGGTCTGAAGATGACAGCTAAATTAAAGACCTTATATAGTATAATCATCAATAGCTTAAGAAATATATGAATGATCTCGAAATGGACAAAAATGAAACCACTTACAATAAATCATACTTGAATTTCTTAGCAAGTAAAATGAGCGATATCGAGCTTAGCATTTAAAAACTTCACAAAGAATTCTAAAATAATTCATAAGTCTAGTTTGTAACTGCAGCAAACGGCGCTTAGTAAGATGGTTGGTAGTCATTCCTAAACTTCAAAATATCTTAGCTATAACTACAAATCTCAACTTTATTAGAGACCAATAAGCAGACTTTCCTAAATAAAAATTCTTAACTCTTCATTCAATCTGTATTGAATCTTCCTTACACTAACACATAAACATACGTAATCCTCCTTAAATAGTTAAAGAGTGCACTTAAAATGAAAGATTTAGGGTTATTGAACTATATAAACGTCTATCTCATGAGCTAATCAACTGAGAATGTTTAAAGTTCAGCTAATTTCATCACAAATGAAGATCATATTTTACAGTTAATACTCAAGCATTCTTCCATTTCAGAGACATTAAATGCCAAAATACTCTAAGTCCAGGAATAGGGCGCAAATCCATTTAGTTCCATAAACATTAAGAATTTCAGATCAATTAAAGAGAAAATTCATGAAGTCAATTAAATGCCAATGAAACTTTGCATAATGGATCTCTCCAACAAAATGAATTAGACTAACAGAGTGTAAATTTCTTAATTAGTAGAGCACTTTGATGTAATACTTATGGATGACGACAAATAGATTTTGAAATTTGATACTCAATCAGATAAATTTGATCTCTATATGATCTAAGAGAAACTTCACTCACCCTATATGATTCTTATTCCAGCTGATTAATCAAAGATTTTGGTTAGTCAAAGCGAAGCTCTCTACTATAATTTGAATTTCTTGAAAGATTTCGTAAAACTCTAATCGCAAAAACCATAATACACCCTTACTCCTTAACTACTCAAGAGACATACTTAACTTCCAGTTTTACTCCATTCATTCTAGTAAAACTCACTAGAGTCTTATTTCATGCGAAAATTAGCACTAAATAGCCTTTAAACTCACTATTACCCTTCATTAGCAGCTGACTAATAAAACATGCATTAAGTCAAAATCCTGGAAAGTGTTTTGGAAACTGAAAACTAAGTGAATTTGAGAGATTTACCTGCATATTTTGTTGGAAATAGTTTGATGCAAAGAACAATCAGTAAACTCCTCAACATTAATCAGAATTAAATTGAGGAGACTAAGAGGTTCAGAGATGTTGTAATAAACGATAGAAGAGTCAGTTAGGATATCAAAGAGTTGTTATAGAGTAATGAATCAATTGGATATCAACAATACAATCAATAAAAATAGGCATCAAAATAACTAGAATATAGAATCGACTCTTAGATTTATAACCTATTTTTCATTTCTATGAGGGTTTCTGCGGTTAAGAAGAGCAAGATGATGATCAAAATAAATAAGACTAGGAAGAAGATGATAAGTATTTCGAGTAAGATGGCTGTGGTATGGGAGACGGCAATGGTGGAGAATAAAATGTCTCTATAATTATTAAAATAAATTATACTTTCATTCCATTATATAATATATAATAACCAGATTGAGCATGAAGAACAGTTGGAAGGCCTGAAGAACTACGATTCAGATGAGGAAAAGAAAGAAAAGCAGGAGAAGGAAGAAAAGAAAGATGATGAAGGGGAAGAGGACAATGATTTCGAGATGAAAGAAGCTGACTTCGATGGAGAATTGGAGGATGTCCCTGATAAAGAAGAGTAAGAAGAGGACAAGAAAGACGATGAAGAGGATGATGCAGATGATGCATTCACTCATTTCTATTTTATAATTTCTCCCCAGTAGTGATTTATTTCTAGCTTTTACTAATAAATTCCTCATTTTATATTAGACAAAGTTGATGATTTACTTGATAACTAACTCTGGAACCAGAACATGGAGGACTTAGAATAGGAAGAAGACGAAAAAGATGAAGATAAGAAGGATAAAGAGGAGTTAGACCTGGGAGAGAGAAAGCTAGATCAAGAAAATCAGCTGAAAGACCAGGATAAAGAGCAGAAAGCAGGTGATAGAGACAAGCAAGACAGAGAGGAAGATGATGGCAAGGGTGATTAAGACAAAGATGATAAGGGAGATAAACAGCCTGATGAAGATATGGAGATGATTGATGAGGATAAATCAGAGGAAGGAAATGAAGAAATGCCTGATGGTGAAGAGGAAAAGGAGGAAATTCCCTTAGATAGAGAAGAAAATATCAAGGAAGACGTCCAAGATGATAACAAAGACATGGACGGTTAAGATGAAGACATGGAAGATGTGAAGAGTGAAACTGACAATGAAGAGGATAAAGACAAGAATGACGGTGATGAAGAAGACAAAGACCAGGGTAAAGATGAGTAGGAAGATCCTGATAAGTTAGAGGGATTTGAAGATCAGCATAATGATAAAGATATCGATGAGGATCAGCACGATAAAGATGAGAATAATCAGGATGATAAAGGAGAAGAAGAATACAAGCAAGACTTCAACAAATAAACCCTGGAACTTTTAGTGTAGAAACTTATAGAGGTTTTAGCAGTTTAAATTCTAGAAGACGACTAGATTCAATCCGTAGATCAACAACAGCAGCAAAAGCTTGACAATAAGCAATCAAACCTTAAACGCCAAAAGGACAACTAAACTCAAAACCAGCAAAAGAACAAAAACAAAGAAAATCAGTCACAAGCTCAAGATAACGATTAGCAGTCTTAATTCGATGTCGATGGCAGCGACATTTTATACTAACTTGCTCAAAAGATGCAGCAGCAGTAACAATAAAAGCAGCAGCAACAACAATAGTAGTAGGAGAGACAACCCTAACCATTAGACAAGGATAAGTAGACTATTGAACAGCCTAAGATGGCTTAAGATGCATAAGATAAGCAGTAACAGCAGCAATAGATGCAGGAAGATCCTAATCAGTAGGAAGATGGTCAAGCAATGGAATACGAATTCGATGACCAAGCTGAACAGCTGTAAGGCAAATTAGCTACTGATAAAATAGAGGAAAATCAACTCAAAGTGCCAAATGAAGAGCAAGACAACAATAAAGTGCAAGTTGATGGCGATGATGATGTAGACATGCAAGAAAGTGACAATGATTAGAACGAAGATATCAAGCAGACCCAATAGCAAATTTAAAACAAGAACCTCAAGCAGGCAATTGAATAAGAATCTAACATTATGGACGACAGTTAAACTAAGAATAAAGATTAGTAAGTCTTGACGAAAGATGAGGAGATTAAAGAGGAAGATTTGATTGAAAACTATCAAAATTACCTCAACCTAAAATCAGTGTAAAATCTAGATTTAGATGATTAAAAGGAAAATGCAATGGAATAAGAACAATCTACTTTCAGCTATGATTTGGAGAGGTTCGATTACTCACAGTAGAAACTTATGATGAGAGAACTCTTCAACTAATGGATGCAAGATGATGACTGACATATACAATTGTTTTATTATTTTTTCTATGACTTACATCACGAATCCCTTGAATTACTGAATCAATTCAAACAGTAAACAATCAACTCATCCTCTTCACTTTGCGAGCAACTTCGTATTGTTTTGGAACCACAACTTTCACAGCAACTTCAAGGCGACTATAAAACTGGTAAGAGATTGAACATGAAGAAAGTAATCTCTTTCATCGCTTCTCACTACAGAAACGATAAGATCTGGCTTCGTAGAACTATGCCCTCTAAGAGAGATTACAAAATTCTAATCGCAATCGATGATTCCTTAAGTATGAAGGAAAATAATCTCGGCTTCTTCAGTTTGGAATCGCTTGTGACGATCACAGAAGCCCTGAATAGACTGGAAGTAGGTAAAGTAGCAGTTGCAGGTATCAGAGAGCGTTTAGATTTATTCTAATCTTTCGAGGATGGTTACTCGAATGAACGCACTGCTTTTATCATCAATCAATTTAACTTCAACTACTCGGCACCAAAGAGTGCAGACTACGCCATGGCTAACTTTGTCAGAGACACCAATCAATTGTTTGATTCGTAGAATAGCAGTGGCGGGGACACCATGAATTGTCCATTTGTTATTGTGCTGTCTGATGGCAGATTCAACAAGAATAATGTCAGACCGTACTTGAATGAAGCTAGAGAAAAGAAGTATCTCTATATCTTTGTTATCCTTGATAATAATTTCATTGATTTTACACTGAGTTATAGGAAATATATAAGATATGGATTATATCCTAGATCAAGTAAACAACCAAGATGCTATCTAACAAGAAAAACCTTAGAAAAATAAGAAGGGAGATGGAAGTATTTTAAGCATGAAGAGTGTTGAGAAAAATGAAGACACTGGTGCAATCAAACTTGTGATTATTTTTATTTTAGTTTTGAACTTTTTCCTATAAAAAAATCTAAGATTCGTGATTTAAATATATTTTTATATTTATGAAAAATAAGTGGAAAAGTTTAAGTTAAAATGAAAAACAAATATATGAATAGGAATACTTATTGTGATATGCAAAACTTTAAATCTAAAAACAGTTACTGTGTTGAAATACACTACATACCATTTGTTGTTTAATCTTAATCATTCTTCTTCAGCGCCTTGTCTTTTTGTCGCTTTCTGAAATATCTGTCAACTGCCACTCTTAGTCTTACCAAGTAGTCTAGCTAAAAAATAAAAAAATTTAGATATGTTTTTTGTAACTTACATTTATTGTGAATGACTCGGCATCTTCTGCTCAAACATTTTCCATTTTTTAATAATTCTAATTACTTTCACTTTAATTTATTGATTTCCTATTATAAATCGTAATTAATTGTGCCCTATCTCAGAGATTTCCCATTCGAATATTACTGTATAGTTAGGGACATCCACTAATTGCCATCAGCTTTGGGTAGTATTCTAGTACAATGGTTCTCTTTAATGAGTGGTAGTGCTGGCGGTAGTGGCAGTAAATGAGATTAATACTGAATATATTTTTAAAAAAATGTTAAAATTATATTATAAGAAGAAGCAAATAAGCATAAAATAATTATAATATAAATGAATATGGAATGAGTTCAATAGGTGAACTTAAATTAGCTTTGACCAAATAATCAATTAATTAAGAACTATTATATATTTAATATTGGAAAAATACAATTAGTGATGAATTAATAATTTATTTTTTTATAAAAAATAATTATGCATAAATAATGCCTAAATTTTAATTTTAAATTTCTAATTTATATTAATTAAAATTTATGCAATATTTAATTAAATTATTGTGATAATTTTTCAATTACTAAATTCTACTTGCTATAACTCATAATATTCAATTTTAAGTCCAATGCATTTAATGGTTCCCATTTAATTTTATAAATAGATAAATCAGTATATTCTACAATATATTTGTATAGAATGAATTGTGAGAATATATTGGAATTGTAATTAAAAGAGGGCATTAATATATTTACTTCTACTAAAAACCTACTTTACTCCACCAGACTATGTCCTTTCACTCTTCATCAGATATTATTATCAAACATAAAACTTAATCAATTAAAATAAACTTATAATTCATTAAGGGGTTTTGGGGCAATTTAAAAACCTCATCTGTATTCATGAATCATATTCTGGCAATAGAAGTAATTATATTTTTATAAATTCACTTTTTAATAATTATTAATTAAATTCTAACAGCGACGCACTCAAGCAACAATACCACAAATCGAAATTCAATTGACCCCCCAAAACCCTTGTAAAGCAGCGAAGAAACCACTCCATTATTAGCAAATTAAGTGAAAAATTAACAAGAACAAGAGATGATTAATGATGATTATGAAACGCATCAAGCGTAATTAAAAGAAGCATTATTGTGGAAATATATGTAAAAATTCATGCAATATATTTTACAATTGTAAAGAAAATATGAGATATATTCATTTATTAATTATTGCAATATTGGTGCCACCATAAATGTAGTAACAGTAAAAGCGAAAAGAAAGTAGCAGTGGGTATTAAGATTCAATAGGCGGTCAGCAATCTAATAATAGAGTAAGTCAAACACCACCTAGATATTTGTAATATAGTCATTAAATTAAATTTTTCCATGTTTTAGTACATTAAACAAATTAGGGATTGAAAATTCTATAAAAATTTGCATAATAGATTTATTCAAAAGTCCTCCAGTTGATATAATTTATTGTTTCCATATTTGAAGTATGTAAGAAATTTACAAAAAATTTGCTTAATACTATTTTTTTTAGACCGTGTCACATTGAAATACAAATATATGATTACAATGAAAATAAATTTTGTTAAAATAAAATTTTAATTAATTTTATGACTCTCTACTCCTGATTATCCATGTCCCCTCCCCATTTAACAAATTATTACATCAATTATTATGCAAATCAGAAAAAATTAGAATAGAAAATATACCATAAATTGTTCATTTTTCCTGAATTTCAATTTTTCTCTTCAAAAATATCTTAGATCTAAAAAAAACTCATTTTTTGTTTTTTAGAGAGACTTTTATTCTGCGAGAGATAAGGGACAAGCAGCTTCAAATAGTTTCAATTAGATTGAGAATAGTGATAGTATAAAATATTTATATTTTGATTTGTAATTTATGTAGCTAAATTATTCTATGAACTTTAATTTTAAAATAAGTAATTTTTATGGGAAATTTATTCCCCTCCATGTAATTTTTTCACTTAAAAAAATATATAAGAAAAAATTTCATTAAAATTATTCTCATTATAACTATTTCAGTTCATAATCCTAAATATTGAGTCAATCAAAACTAAACAAAAATAACGAGTAAGTTAAAATAGATTCATGAAAATAGCTTAAAACACTTCTAAACTATTAAAAATAAAATTGTTTATATTTTATTCACCAGCACTTAAATCATTAACTAACACTTAGTTTTAGCATGAGCAAATATAGTCAGTAATAGGAATGCCATCAGAGTTACGTAGGGTAAACCAATCCAAACTCTCAAATACTGAGTGATTAATAAATTCAAAGAATGGCTTTGCAAACCCCTCAAAATAACAATAAGACTTAATTCGGAAGTAGCAATACTTTCATGATAAATCATTCTTACAATCACACCAACAATAACCATGGAGCTGTAAGTTAATCAATTTTAACAATCTTATCATATTTTATGCTAATTTCACATATATTTTAGACGAAAAGAGGCACGATAACAGCAGGTGGGAACTAAAACACCATGAAGAGTGAGCTATCCTCTGACGATAATAAAAGTGGGCACGAGGATGACTACGAACATTTAAGCAATCATTCAATGAGTAAGGAGCACAGGGGCATAATATTTATATCCAAGAACAATTTGAAGCTAAATGTGTTCCTGAATATGTTCTTAATTGTTATGGTTGGGCTTATCGCCTATTTCGATTGGTATTGCTATAAGAGCAGTCAAAACTAAATACTTTGAGAAAATTTCAAATTGGATTTTATAATCAAAATAATTTTACACTTAAATAATTGCAAAAAAATTAAATTTTTTCTAAATTAAATTAATCTCAAGTGCCTGTTTCAGTTGCCTACATTATACTTCAAATCAATTTTTTTAAAAATGTATTAATTAAATAAGTAATAGCTTTTCTCAAATTTCCATTTGATGACTAGTTATTTTATAATTAAAAATTTATTGCAAGATTCTTTTTCCTTAAAAAGAGTCAATATTAATTTATTTATATTGAATCATTAATTTGTTCGTTTAAAAGAAGAATTCCCTCAATCGCAATAGTATAAATCTGATAAAGAATATTTATCATTTTATTCTTTTATTAAGTGATGTTGATGGAGTTCATTCTGATAAGGTAAGAATAATAAGATAATCTTTTTTTATCTTTTTAGGTTTGTTTTAAATTGATGAGCATTAGAGTGGCAGATTAGGGATTAATTAGCATCAAGAATTATGTAAATTAGAGTTGCCCCACACTTCCAAGTTACATAAACTTTAAATCATTAATATATTTAAATGATACTTATTTGTACATACTTTTACCATTCAGAGATTCAGTTTGCTTATCTTTCATGGCTCTTTATCACGGCTTTTTTATCGTAAAACATCTCCCTCAAGTTATAACCATTTCTCATTTATAGTACATAATTTTGAAACTTCTAGCCATTTTACTTAACATCCATAGCATTCTTTCAACTCTAGCATTAGTCTACGACTAGAAATCTGAGGTGCCACCGTCTACTAAACACAGATAGAGCAGCAACGAGAGAGCGGATGATCTCCAAAACTACAACACTTTCGCTTATTAACCAGTCAAGAACTCCGACTACAACCCAGAGGACCAAACTAGATTGTTGAATTAAGGTGAAGATGAGTGTGATGAATTTTAATAAGTTAATTAGAAATAGTCATTCCAAAACAACCAATAGAAGTACAAATAAGACCCTTACAATCACCACGATTATGAGGATTAGAAGAAGAATTATTCTAGTTCAAGTGCTAGTTTTATCATTCTTGAAGATATGAAGGGTAGTCTCTATAAAATGAGAGCTAAATATGACATGTACCTCACAACAGTAAGTTCAAAATTTAATGTATAATATCTTTTAATATATAGAACACTATGAAGTGGTCAATTATGATTAACTTCATTGCTGTCATTCAATGGCTTATTTTTGCAACAGCGTTAGTGAATTATCAATCAATAAGTAAAGTATGAGATAAAATGCGTTTTTTTATTAAGGAAAAATTTAAATATTATCAAATGATTGGCAGTGTTGGTTTAGTTTTAATGTTATTGACTGTAGTATTATTGCAGGATTGATACTAAATTAAAACTTAGTAATAAGTAATTTGTTATAGATTACTTTGTTTTTAATATTATGATTTTATCGCACAGAATTAGAACCACTACTTTCTTCAGTGATCATTTCTCGATTGGATGCATTGCCAAAGCCTCCCCCATTACTTTAGTTTGCTATTACTGGAAAAGATTAAACATTCTATTAATTCTTAACTTCACTTCTCTAGCTCAACAGCTCTGTATTATTAGTTTATTAAATTTACAGTGAAGTCCCTCCTACTTTAGACCTTTGAGTTTACAAGGCTTGCTGTTCTATCTTTTATTTTAGTTCTTTAATTCCTGCTTTAATCCAAGGATGCTAAAAAGCTTGTTCAGGTGTCAATCTTTTATCTGGCTTCCATTCAAGAGTCTTATCTAAGAAGTCTACAAATGTCGGGTCTTCACAGTTCATTAACTTTTCAAGGCTTTTGGAGTTTGGTTTTCTAACTTTACCCTTTGAATTAGCTGTGACTAAAGGAGAGTAGTCATCGTCGAAGAAGATTTTTCGACGTGATGCCATCACAATCATAGATCTAGGTGGAGCACCTTTCACTTCCATTATACACTGAATTTATTCTTTTTCATCCTCACCCGCAAAAATTGGATACCCAACATAAAGTTCATAAAGGATGCAACCTAAGGACCACATATCTATAGCTGGTGTATACTTTATACCCATCATTATTTCAGGAGCTCTGTAAAATCTACTCTATATGTAGGTGTAAAACTATTCATTCTCGTAAGTACCACTGCCGAAATCGATTACTTTTATTCCACTTTTGTTAGATTTTCTCAACAGTATATTCTCTGGTTTCATGTCACAGTGACAAATATTATTCTCTTTCATATAATGTAGTGCTACCAAGAGTTAAATAGCAAATCTTCTTACTAAGCCTACTGAAACTCCCTAGAAATTATTCATCTTAATGAACTCATAGAGATTTATACTCAGCATCTCAAAGGAAATGATAAGATGCTTTCGGAAGACGAAACTTTCTTTAATTCTAATTATGTTTTTCTTGTCTTCTGGGTCACCGTCTCTAAGCTGTTCTAGTAGTTTTATTTCAATCAGACCTTGCTTAAAAAGTTTACTAGAATTATTATAACAAGTCATTTATATTAACGTTTTAAAGTCTCTTTTTGTTTCTTAAAATCTTAACAGCAGCAAATTCCTTTTTCATATGGTCATAGCATTTGAAAACTTAGCCGAATGAGCCTTTACCAAGTCTTTTTATCACTTCATACCTAAATGCTAAATGATCATTAGCATCACAAATATATTCATTTTTATCATTATCAAATCCACCATTATCTGGTCCGTCTGGCGGCTGTAAAGGACCTCCCTTGCGTTCTAGAATATTTAAAAAGTATACAGTGTCATACTCTAGGATTTCAGTTTTCTCACATTCAAGCATGTACTTTGACAGATGCATCAGAGCATCTCTGGGTGTCATAGGAAACTAAATCTTGAACTTCTTTGGTTCATCTATACTTTAATTTGCAGCATCTTAAGCTAAGCTGGAAATACCAGGACTTCCCTGATTATTTCTGGGAGACACTTTTTTTCTTGGGTCCAAGCTATTACTTGAATTATCGTATAATTAACGCTTGCTTTCGTCGTTTAAGTTTGAAAAATTCTTTGGCCTGGACATAGTAAGCATAAACTTATTTTTAGTCAAGCTTTCCTAAATTTTTTTCTAGTTAGATAAGTTAATTTAGTTGCCTCTTTTCATATCGATACTTTAATTGCTTTGCTTATTATTTCTTTTCAGCACTTACTGTCTTACTTCGTTTGTATTAAAATTTGATTAAGTTTAATTTGAGTTCAAAGCTCCATGTGGATTTTAACTGTTGTAAGTAGGTCTCTTAGTAATCATCATTTATTGCAAGTTGATACTTTGATTTACTTAATCTTATTATTGTTACTACTAAACTATAGAATTGTTAACTAAGCTGTTGCTCACTATGATTCTGTCTAAACTTTTAGAATCCTCTGGCAAAAATTGATTTATAGGCCCGTTTCCAGCTCCACCCTTTATTTCAAAGTGATAATTGTTGAAATTTTTTATGTTATGAATGTTTGTTACGTTAGGCTATGATTGGATATTTTGGAAATTCTATCCTTGCATCTGAAAGCCTTTCGAGCTAGATACAACATTAGAAATATCTTGAGAGTTATTAATTGATGTTAACCTTATTCGAGCACTACTATTAAGATTATTACTATGATTAACCTCTCTATGTGAATTTTACTACTAAATTTATTGCTATTTTTATGAGGTTATTTTAATTGAGGGAATCTAGGGCAAATTTCTAGAGGCTTTTTAGCGCAAATTTTATGTATTATTGTGGATATTTTAGCTTGCTAGAACATTTTAAATGTGATTTGTAGAAATTACGCCATTGTAATGCTTGTCTAAGATTTGCTCTGAGATATTTACTCCTAAAAGAAAAATATAGAAATTGAATGTATGTTACCATGAACTGGAACCCTAGGAGAATTTATTGTTGTTTAGAATGATATTTACCCATTATTCTAAAAGAAAATTCCATTTCAATTAATAATCATAATACCATAAAGTATATTTTTTATTATCACAACTGATCTATTTAGATGGAATAAAATATTTTTAATTTTATCATGAATTTCATTAAAATATTTTCAATTAATTTGTTTCTTAGACAATTATTCTTTTATTCCGTAATACTCAAAGGATTTATAATCAAAGAAGGGTCAACTGGCAAGTTTTAAGCTCTTATTTGTGTGAAATATTAACCATTACTGTTGGAATTTTGATCTACATTTTGTCTATATGTCATGCCCCCAAATATTTACTATGATGGATTCGAGTCCTTTTTTACAATCTATATTTATTGTTTTTTTAATATAATTTATCAACTTCAATGCAAAAAAGAAATCCAAAAACTACTCTATAACTTACCTTATTTATACGCCGATTCAAAATTGTGCGTTAAACCTGATTATTAACTGTAATGATTTTATGATTTTATAAAGTTCTAGGCTCAGGTGAACCCTCCTCAACATTATTCAAGTGACTGTTTAAATTTATATTTCCCGAGCTGTTTATGTTATTCAGTCCCACATTATTGCTATAATTATTGCTCATTCCGTTATTTACTTGACTATTATTTGCCAAGCTATTATTTCCAATTGAGTTCTCTCTTAGAGTTAAGTTCCCAATAGTCTGATGCTATTGTTAATTTACTAATTGATATTTGGCTTGCTAGGGTATTGATTATTAGCGAGCAGAGAGCATATTTTCTTTCGAGTTTTTTCTTATCATTTATAGGTTGTTAAGGGTTTAAGAAGAGCCTCCCCCTGAAACCCCTGAGTTATTATTATATTTCATTTATTATAAACTTTAGTGAAAATAATTACATAATTTTATTGTATAAAATTTATTTTAGACAAATTCAACTCACTTGAAAAAAATCTTTAAATGTAACTTACAAAGTGTGATGGTAAATCATTTTTGTAAAATTATTGGATAATTTTAATAAAATGGAAAATAAAATTAAGTAAACCTATAAATTACAGGAGCCTAAACACACTTAATATAAAAGAGTAATATCCACATCTTACTCTTCCTCAATTTCTAGGCAAAAACCATTGCTCTTTAATAGTAACTAAAATAATGCAATTAATAACAATAACGACATAGAACATCACTTCGTCTTGCAGCAATCACCTGTGAGGAAAAACATTAAAATTTAAGATTCAAGCTTTTAGCAATTAGCTGCATTAAATTAGAGCACAGAAGTTAAAAGCAACGATAACACTTTGGATTTGGTTAGCAATCTAAACAGATATCAAATGAAAAACATGAATGTTTTATCAAGTTAAGGGACTAGGAAACAGTATAAAACTTAACGAGGTACTATAGAGGGCAATCAATCACAATATAATAGTGGATAGTTTGACCTATATAAACCTCTGTTTAATAATGCTATATTGAATCAGACTTAGGATTATGCACAGACATCAACCTAGTTTGGATTTTAGAGCTCAAAGTAAAATCTGCTGCCAGATGTTTCATAATAGACAATTCCAATCATGGATATTATTAATCAGAAATTCAATTAAGCAAACAGTTAAGGAGGGTAGAGGACCATCTTTAGGAACAATTTAAGAGAAATGAGCATTTAACAGATTAAGAAAAACGAAGAAAACAATCAAATTATGGGATTAATACAAGTTGCAAACATTAGCAAGGCGAAAGATGATCTTCAAACATTTGGTTAAGAATCTTTACTTTAAGAAAGCTTGGTTAGAAACAACAGTAAAGAGTTAAAACAACAGAAACTTAACATTTTAAACAGGAGTTTCATGGTATTAAATCAAAGTAAAAGAAAAAACTAAAGATTCTCAAATGATTTCTAATCTATGGATTTTTCAAATGGCAGGCCTAATAATATAGATGAGCATTTTTAAAGTCAAGAAAATACATTAAACAATTCTCAGCATGTTATTAATTAGACGCAATAGAATTAGATCTAAGCATCATTACTTAGAAATTAAAGACTTAAACTTCTTGATACTATCAAAAGAAAGTCTTAACCTTAAAGTAATAAGTTCCAGTAAGAAAATAGGGGTGTACAAAAGATTCATCCAAAGCTATCATAAAATCTTGATAATACTATGAAAATATTTGATACAGATCGACAGCAAAATTCTGTAAGCTCTTAGTAAAATGTGACTGCTTAGCAATTCTAAATCCATTCATAACCTCATTCTTTCATAGCCTTTCAAGATAGTAAAAACTCAAGCAAAGAGTAAAATATCTTAGATTCAGAGAGAGATAATGCTGAAGCTCTGAATGATGCCTCTTTTACAACAGGATAGTTTGAAAATCAAACAAATTCATTTTAAAAACACATAGTAATAAAGTAAAGATATAAAAAGAACAGTGAAGTTGGAACTCAAACTGGAAATGGGGAGTATCTATAATCCCTAGCAAACTAAAAACATTAAAATCTTAAGAAACTTATTGATAACTTAGCAAAGGAAGTCGATATTTCAGAAATCGATATAGAGGCAAAATAAAGAATCAAGACTTATGAAAAGTTTCACTCATGTAAAGACAAGCATCAAATCTATTTGTATAAAAAAACTATAAATTATAGAGTTTTTTACTAAAAACTTATATAAATATTTTTTAATTATAGTCAATCGTTAAGTTGGTTGACTTGCTATTTGAAGATCAATAATAATCCTAATTCTTTGGGTAGAAAATGACTTCTATAATAAGAAAGTAATTTTCAAGACTTACTAATGGTACTCAATAATCATTCACTTAAATTATTAATACTCATCAGGAAATTTATTAGAGATAAGCTTAGCAGTTCCAATTGTTCAAGTCATCACTTTAGAAATTATCAGATTAACTAAAAGAGACACATAAACTATTTTTAACATAATCTGATATCTTTAATGTAGTAATTATAAATGATTCGAGTTTATTTAGCTGATGAAAGAGAAAGAATTGAACTATGAAGAATATCTAAATCTTGATAAATAGCATCCAACTAGAAAAGCTTTCGAACTTCTTGGATCCCTCAACACCCTCATAAATTATAATTTGTTTACTGTGAACCCTATTACAAGATTCACAACTGTAACAACAGCCTCTTTAATCAGGACAGGAAACTCTAACCCTAGGTGGAATTAATTCAATAGACGATTTCTCAAAGCTAAATGAGCTAAATTCTCTCGGTGACAACTTCAAAAACGAAGCAGTTTCTATGCTTGAAGAATTTGATTAAATAGATTAGTTGCCGGATGCTTTTGATCGTAAAATGCGAAAAACTTAACTTTTAATGCAGCTGTAAGCTTCTGACGTCACTCGCACACTAAAGGAAGTGCATTAAATTTTGATTTTGAAGAACAATTCAGTCTTAAATAAATAGGCAACGATGGGTGGTTCATAGAGCGACTAAATGAAAGATGAATAGAGGCAACTGAAATTACTGGAGGATATCGAATTTGAAATATCTCAGCGATTTACTAATGTGCAGAAACTCACTGCTTTGAAAGTTCTTAATAGGTATTTCAAGCCAAAGAATTTCAAAGATGTTGAGGTTTAGGCTGATGAACTGAAGATTTTTGAGAAATATAGCAAGAAGAAAATCGCTTTCAGAGAGCTTAGAGATCAGAAGGAGTAAATATTAATAATAATTATGAAATTAATCAATTTGCTTTTCTAAAGTCTTTTTTAACTTTTGAGCTCTTTATAGCTTTTATAGTTGCATTTTTATTAATAAAAGTCAATAGAGAGGCAAAGCATAGATTTAGGCAGACAATTGAAATTTGCAGTTGAAGAAAGTATAAAAATAAAAACTCACTTAAAACTATAAGAAGTGACTCTTAAAGATTAAGAAGAGAAGTTATCAGAGTATTTAAAGAAGGAAGTCTATTTCAAAGTTAAAAACGATGATCTCTCCAGAAAACTACTAGATTTAGACCTTTAACATTAAAAGATGAAGCAGGAGAGGGAATATTTACAGTAAAAAATACAGAAAAAGATAGAAAAAATGCAAAAACTTTAGCTTGAGATGAATGAAGCAAATTTTAATAAAAATGAGAGTGAAAGGAAGATGAAACTTTAAATTGAGCAGCTCTAGGAAAATTACAAGATTATGAGTGAAGCCTATGTGAAAGAGCGAAAACACACGGAAAGTTTGTTACAAGGAAGTAAAATTGACAATTAGTCATTAATTAACAGGGAGAACAGTTAATTGAATGAGTCTCAGATTGGTAGTTACAGGCAAGGCACGAATCAATCCTACGTTGAAGATGATAATTAGAAAAGAAATACTCAGCTCTCTAAAAGTGAATCCCCTCATAAAAAGAGTATGTTTGGTGCTGGTGGTAAAGCTGGGACAGGCAGGAATGATAACAATAACTCTAATGTAAACAACAAAGCTGCCAGGTAGTTTAACACTTCTGGAAGTATTGATGAAGAAGGACAAGGAGGCTAAAATGGTTCTAAGTATAAAAATAACAAGTTTAATAACCAAGAAGATAGGTACGGTAGTAAGAAAAAGAGTCAGAAAGTTGGTAGCGATGAAAATGAAAAGGATGGTAATAATTAGTAGGACAGTGACTTGGATGATGCTATGAATGGCAGCTATGATAATTCGCACATCAACTTGAAATCTCTGATAAAACATGACAATTAAGGGCAGGACTCTACTATAAACGGGTTCACCAATAATAAAAGTGTTAAATTCACTGATTCTTTGCATTTGAATGATGGCATTCATAGGAGTATGATAATTAATGATGCTAATAACACTGGCAGCTAAGACCTCCTATTCACCTATAGTTTTATTTTCCAATAGCATTTAAGAATATTAAATATTTTTAATATTTATGATTGTTAGAGTAGGATAGTATGAATCACAACTTGACATCCACAAATAGAAAGAACAAATATTCAGATTTCAAATTTGCAGATTTTATGAAACCAACCAAGCAAAAAAGTAAACTTTTTATGTAATTAACAAATTAATTCAATGTATAATTTTAATAAAAATTTTAGCAGTAAGCATGCCACTCAATTCGATGAGATGTCTTACCACTTGCTACATATGGAAAAGTGTGGGCCTAACTGCGCACATTTAAATAGATCTAATATGAGGTCGCCAAATAAAAATAAGAGGCAACTTCTCCCATTAAAAAAGCAAAAGTTAGAGCTCGATGATTGAAAATTACAATAGAAAACATAGTAAAAATTTTACAGTATGATTAATTTAACTGAACATAATTACATCTAGTATGAGTTTAAAAATATATTCTCTTAATTTCTTTTTAAAACGAAGTTAAGTTCCTTAAAATAAACTCACTTTTAAAGTAAAACATATTAATCAAATCTTTTTATTACTCTGTCACATGTATTCTCTCATGAGTTGGGCTATTCTGAGTTTATTCTCCCATTACTGCAGATGCAGTCTCAAGCAAAATAAAGCGAAGCAGTAAATTAGGTCTAGGTATGGACTCACTTGTATTGATTGATAATAGTTAAGTATATTATATATTTCAGTTTAATAGCAAAGTACACTAATTTTATGAAAATTTATAGAGTATAATCTTCTAAAATCAAAATAATTTATAAGAACAGCGATAAAAATTTCTACATTTTTCACTTGTCATCATGTATACCTGCATGTCCCTCCATCTCCTAGATTCTTCTCTATAACCCCAATAACTTCTACTACATGGTATTGCTCTCAACTTGCAAATTTTTAATTTGATAGTGCAGTCTGCCAGTCTCAGTGTGTTAGTTGTCTCTATTTCTAATCATATCATTTCGCACCCTAAAAGAATTGAAAAATACGGTTATAAGATTCATATATAAGCAAAGTGAGTTGACAGTATATGACTTACCTCTTTTCTTCGTTTTAAACTGTTTTCTTGGCATCATCTATTTTCATGGAGAGTACAGACTCAAGCGTTTCCTTCTCTGATTTGATCATGCCTACTTGCTGTCTGTGATATTTTATTTCTGTGATTATATCACCAAGTTAGTTCTATGAAAATGATTAAATACATTAGTAACAATTAAAATCAGATAAGTCTAAGTGAGGTGCAGAGATAAACGGGTGTGGCACTTACCTCCATATCTTGGAGATGAGATCTAACTGAAAATTGTTCACCACTTGCTGATGTAATGCCATAGTTAAGTCCTTTCGTTGAACCTAATTGCATGGAGCTGCCAAACTCTAATATAAAAATTTGTTAACTATTTTTATAATTCTATCTCTTAAAAATTTCAATTTTACTGTCGATATTTTTGCAATTAAATATACAAAAAATCTTCTATAAATAACTATTTCTTAACTTACTTGCTTGGCTCCCACTGGATTAAATAGGTCTGGTAGCAGAATTAACATTTTTAGTTGATTGCGAATGACTATTAACTGCAGGTCTGTTTTGTTAACCCAAGTGATTATTATTTTATTAGTTGCTCGTAACTGATAGGAAATTGCCCTATGAAAATGCCATTTTATTTATAATTAAAATTAATATTAATAATTTATAAATGAGAATGGGTATGATTATTATCTTTTTTAATAAAATAAATAATTATAAAGAAAATTTGCATATAAATGTTAACTTATCACCCACTTGTGGCACATGGTCACTAAGGAATAGTACAGGCTATGGTCAATAAAAAGGTATGTTTATAGCTTTATATAATATATTTAATTGTTAATAATAATATATATTTCCATGATATATATATATAGTTTTTTATCGTTTTGTATAGAAAAAACTAAAAACATTCGAGAAAACAGCCAATTCATCAATCATTTAAGAAAAATAAATAATATAACAATAACAACTGACATAATCGCAACTTTTAAATGTTATATAAACTAGCATCTAAAATTAGGTATACATTTTTATCAGTATTATTGATTTTATTAATGAATTTATGAATTTATTATTGATTTTTTTAATTTATTAATTTTTATATATAAAACTAAAATTAAGACTCTAGTATTCCAGTTTCAACAAGTAACACAACGAAAATGGGTTTCAAGAGTGACACATTTAGCAATATATAAAAATTAAAGAATGGTTAAGAAATAATGGAAATATAAGACGACGAAGAAAATAATAGTATGATAATGAGAGATAATGACATGGATGGTATTTCACCTAAGAATTAAATAAAAAATTTCATGAATATATCCATTAATGAGTCTAGAGAATAAAATTAGGGGAATAATGGTACTAAATAAACAATGAGGTAGAATTAAATATATAAGTTCTTTTCGAAGAGACACTCTGTGAGTAAATAAACACCTCAAAATTTATTAAATAAATCAGCTACTGTCCATTAAAAATAAAGACTTAAAGGAAATATTGAAGGAATTAATTAATTAATTATATAAGTCATAAATGCAAAGAATCTTCATCAAATTCAGTTTTAGATAAATGGAAGTTTTATTATAAAGTGTATTTATTCAACAATAACAGTATTATAGCAGACAGAGTAGATCAATTGCAAAAACAATAGCATAAAGATTTATAATTAGAATTAATGGAAACTAAAATAAAATTCTCTGAAGTAAATCGGACATAAAAACACTCCCTGAATAAAGACTCCGTGACTTAATAATTGCAGAATCGTATGTTTTATAAGACACCAAGGAAGCATCTTGAGAGATCGAAGAGTCCCTTTAAGTAAGAATTGTTTATATAAATCAATAAATAGTATGTTATAGTTTGCCACCACTTGGTTCACAGGATGAGGAAGAAAATGCTATATAATTGGAGACATCTTTAGATTACAAGAAAAAGTCCATATCAAAGTTGTAAGTTAAACATAAAAACACTTGATTACTACAATAAAATTGAAATTCTAATTAATTTTCTATAGAATTTTCACTCCATTAACTCAAGCTCAAATAATAAACCTCTAGCAATCAAAAGATCAAGAATTTAATAAGATTGGATAAGTTAATCCTCTTAATATAAGCACAAACTCAATTGAGAAATTTATACCTTAATAATAAAATATAAGTAAATCTATGCACATGAAGTCAAGATCTCAAACCAACCATCATTATAAGAGGATAAAGAAACTCTCTCAAGGAGGATTCCCCTATAAAGATTTCAATTAGTAGAATGCAAAGAATTATCTTATGTCTTAGTAAAATTAGAGATCAGTTGATAGTAATAACCCATAGTTTATCTTCAAAAACGATGAGAGTTAACTAGACTTCTCACAAGAAACAGCACCTAATATCCTTACTTAAAATCTCAACAATCAAAGCAGCCCTTCTTAACGACAGCATTAATCCAAATCTCAAGCAAAGTCCATTGCAAATATCAAAACAGCTTAAAACTTTAACACTTCAAACTAGACGATGATGATGATCACAGATTTCAGATCAACTAAAGACACAAATTTCTTCAAAGACTCGTCACAAAAACCATTCAGCAGCTAAAGTACCACAATTTACAATTACAGAGGAGGCAGCACTCAAACTGGCAAGAGGAGTGCACTTATAAATGCAAATAATCAAATCACTTAAATGGCTAAGCAAGAAATACTGGAGTTATCCATAATAAAGAGACAGCTTATTGATGAAATTAGTACTTTGAAGTAAGTCTAAGAGAAAAGTAAATCAACAAATTTGAAAGATAATGAGACTATTTCAATATTTAATGAATAAAATTCTTAAAATGACATTCCATTCTATGAAAGCAAGTTAAGCGCAAGAGATTTCGAAGATTTGACTAAAGAAGAGTTAATGGAGATGCTAGCTAGATCTAGAGAAGAAATCATTTACCTGAGAGCTCAAAACAATCGCTACAAATCCAAGGTAATAGAGCTCAAACAATAAAAAAAGCAAGAAATTCACTAAATCTAGTCTTATTCATAGAGGAGGTAAGACAACCAGACAATTTAAGAAACAAGTTAAAGTGCAAAATCACATAGTTTATCTCATGCCTAATCCAACAAACTCAGCAGTCATTCATTAACACCAAAATCTCATCGAAATATTATTAATACCGACTAAGCTGTAGTCACTTTCAACTAATTAATGCAGTAGCAATAGTAATCTTCCTAGACACCTAAATTTTAGCATTAAACCAGTCCAAATAAATAACAATCATCTAATTCTAAAAACTAAAATGATGATCCAAAAATTTCATTAGTACAGCAAGAATAACATAATGGTTAAAATAGTTCAAAGTAAATAACATAATATACATTCAAGAACTAAGTCACATAAACTGTAATAATTGAAGAGGAAGAATAAAAAACACTATAAAACGATGTAAATTAGCTTTAGCTACTTAGAGAAGAACAAATCAAGAATCAGATATTGCAATAAAAATTGGGTGCTTATTATAATGAAATTGTAAATAATAAATTTGAGTTGTTTTAATTGTTTTTCTTTAGTAACGCCTTGAAGCCAAATATAACTCAGAAGTATCAATTTTGCAATAATGCAATGAAGATTTGACTACTCAACTAATTAGAGCAAGTGCGAAACTCTAAGATTAAAAATATAGTGTAAGCAAAAATTTATGAAGCCATCCCTAGATCTACTTTTTTAGTTTATTAAACCAACTTTATTGAATTAAATCAATATAGAGAACTACGTTAATGCTTTTATCACAGCAAGACGATTCAAAAATAAATGATGTGCTTGAAAATTCTGATAAACTGCAAGACACTGATATAATTAGATTCTTGAATGACATGAAAACTTAAGCTATTAGTTTGTCTAACTCTAAGAAGAACTTAATATAGGAAATCAATCAAAGTCGAACTATAAATATTAGATTATCCCCTATAAATCTTTAAATATGTGTATATATTATAGCTCCTAGAGTAAAACCCCAAAAAGTACCAATAAAAATTTGACTCAAAATAGTAATTCTCTATAAGTAGAAAATCCATCTTAAAAACATCGAAGTCTCTCAAGAGCGAATAGTAAATAGAAAATGATAAGCGATAGTAACAACAAAAAATCCTTGAATTCAGTTGCGTTAGCTACACCCACTAAATTAAGCAAGTTTAATAAGTAGCTTACTTCTAACAATTTAATGGGGTAGTAAATGAAAAAGAGTATAAAACTTTGATTTTGTAAATTATTGTAACAAAAATTAGCTAGTAATTTTAAGTTCTCACTTTTAATTGATATTTTTGGTCTCTTAATGACACATTGCTATAATTTAAATGTAAAATTTGAATTAAATATTGAGACTGCTATCATTTCAATAAACTAATAAATTTTAGAATATTCTTTCATCTTCTATTATGGTAGGAATACATTTGATTTGGGAAAATTATTTAAAATAATTAAATAGTAATTAAAATTTGTGGCAGTCAACTTTTTTCTATACATGAAAATATTTTAGTTGTTAAATAGGGAATTCAAAATCAGCTGGACTTTAATATTGGCGGTACTCCTCTTTCTCATTAAATAAATCGATTTTAATTTTGGCAACAAAATCAAATAAAAAAATCACCCTAAATTAAAATCGATTTATTTCGTTTAAGGGAAATAGAGAGGTTCCGCCAATAGAAAAGTCCAGCTAATTTTGAATTCCCTATTTAACAACTAAAGTATAGAAAAAAATTGACTGCCACAAATTTTAATTATTTTTCCAAATTAAATGAATTCCTACAATATTAGTCCTTCTTCCAACTTGCAATCTACGTGAGCCAGCAACCTTAGGTGCATTCATTCTCAAAGTCTTTCTTTAATTTTGATTTTGCCTATTACCATTAGCACCGCCCTCTTGGTTAATTCTGACCTACTATAGATTAGGCTTGGCTCCTTGAATCTTGTTGAACCTTTAGTCTATAGATATTTTGTTGCTCTACTCAGTGGTGGATGTGTCGATCTGCATGGAATTTTCTTCGTTTATTTTCTCAGCGTAGGCTCTCATTGGGTCTCCAAGTTTAGTAAGCTCAGCCTTAACTTAAAGTGACTTCATTTGAGCAAAAGTTGGGAGTGCAACCTCCTCCTAAACGCCAATACCACTGCTTTGACTAGTTTTCAAGATGCTAACTGGCTTCTCTGTATATTAATTTTGTTGCTATCTGTTAGATTGGGAGTTAGCTCTTGACTGGTTTCTGCTTTAAGATCTTTGCTATTGATTGTTTTACTGCTGGTTGTTATTTTGTCTTGGTTGATATTGCTACTGTTATTTTTGCTGTTAACCTTAGCCCTTCACTTGATATCTTTGAACATAATCATCATTATTCTGCTGTCTATTTATACTTCTCTGCCTGTTTTGGGGATTGATTTAGTTGTTGTTTCTTGGTTGGTATTATTGATTGTTGTTTTGATTATTTCTACCAATGTTTTATCTTCTATTAGTATCAACATAATCCTGTCCCTCATTGTCTCTTCTATTGTTTGGTCTATTTCTTCTGCCAAGAGTTCTCCTATTTGGATTAACATTAGCTTCTTGTCTGAGCATCTGGTTGCTTTGGTTATTGTTTTGGTTATAGAGGTCTATAAAAGCCAAAAAAAGGATTAAGAATATCATTTTAAATCTCTTGGCATTGACTTCTGTGCGCCACTGAGAATTTATCCTCTTCTTCCATTATTTTACTGTTTTTAGATCCCTCTAGACTTTCTATCGATACCAGGCATTCTTGGGTCTCTTTGATTCTAGGAATTATTAAGTCCTTAATTGTTATTCTATTGTTGGGCAGGCCCTTGAAGACCAGTACGATAGGCGTTATTTCTTCTTCTTTGAGCTCTCATAGTTTGTGGTCCTCCTAACCTGTCCTAATTATCATAATTGTTCATTTGAGAATGAATGAGATAAATCAATCAATAAGAAACTTAACTCTATTTAAATCGATAATTTATAGTTCAATTGCTATTAATTGTTAGGTATTCTCTTTCTATTGTTTTAAGACTGCCCTCTGTTTAGCAACTGTTAATTTTACAGATCACCTCTGCCTCTTGATCTACCTCTCTACTATGACTACTGCTATTGCTAGTTATTGTATCCTTGGTTGCCGCCTTATCTCTAATCCTAACCTCCATAGTTTCTACCAATATCATTTTCATACATCTAGTCATCATATCTATTTAATTGCTACATCTGCTTTTGATTGTTTCTTTGATTTTGCAGTAAAGCCCTCAAATTGCTGTTATTGCCATTGTTCTAAGCCTAATTCTGATTATTCATTCTTCCATTATTTGGTACTCTGTTTTGAGCTCTTGGCTGTTGTCTGTTAGGAAGTTATTGTTTTTACTTCAAATTATTGTTTAGGTTTCTTAGTCTCTACTGGATCCCACCGCCTACATTTCTCTGATTTCCCTAATAAATACTATAAAAAAGTAAAAATCTAATTGGGCTGCGACTTCTTTTGATATAGTGGATACTAGCTTTGGTTTTGTTAGATAGGTGCCTTCTGTTAGTAGACGTCATTGCGATTATTTATATGAAAATATTAAAATTCCATAAAGAAATTATAATTTGCAGATTATTGGGCTGTCTGTAGTTATCCTCTCCATAGTTGTCAATATAATCATATCCCTGATTAGCATAAATATAATATATAATTTAGACATTTTTATTTATATATATTATTTTGATTAAAATTGTTGCCGCCTCTTTGATTTTGCTGATATCTTTGTGTCTGATTTCTATTCATCTTAAATTGTTAATTTAAATTTTGATATTACTAGAGAACTTATATATAATTAACTTACTCACTAAAATCTCTATAGTTCTATTTATAATTATTTTTACTGCTTTCACCAATACAATTAATTCATTATATAGCTTGGTTAAATCTAGAGAAACATTTTGAATAACTTGAATAAAATCTTTAATTGAAATCTCTTTATATGTTAGTATGATATTTTTTAGATTTAATCTCAAATATTTCCCCATTCAATTAGGGGCTCTATAATAGTAAGCACCAGTCAGAGCACTATAAGTATAGTCTTTCATGGGGTTATGTCTGTGATACTGAATATTATTAATTTCATTGGGCATCTGGACGTTAAGATTGGAGCCCCCTAATTTCGTATACTCTCTATGCAAGATCGACTCATCTATTTCTTCTTTATGGTGTTAGCCTAAATGTGTGGATGGAGCAAGATTTAAGCTGCGTTTAATCAAACCTTAAGATTATTTAATGTCAAAGTGCCCTTGATCTGGGATGGTTGAAGGATTAATGTTGAAGAGACTGTGTTTTTGTTTAAGAGAATGCCTCAAGGAGTCTGGTTGCTTGGTGCCACTCAATTAGTCTAAGAATTTATTGGAGCTGTTATGTAAAGTTGAAGACTTTGTATTATCGTTTTGAGCAGCTTAAGATTGAAGATCTTTGATTTTTCTTTAAACTTAATGTGGAGAATCTTCGACAGAACTTTGATTATCAGCTTATTTCCTGTGAGTCATATTAATCTACTCTTTTTCTTATTTAGGTTGCATGTATCTATTGGTTTTCTGACCTAAATTTGCAAATAGATCATCCTCTTTTTTTGGTTTCAAAATTAAGTTAGCTGTGCTCTTAGTTAATTCTCTATTTCTAGCTGAAAGTAAGCCTGATTAGATCGATTAATCGTGCGAAACCAAATTATTTCTTGGAGTTATTTAATGATCAACTTATGCTGGTATAGCTGTCTTGTATTAATTTAACTGAGAGTCTTGTCTCTGCAAATGTTTATTTTGATTCATAAATTTGTCTAGAGTGTCTTCATACTTGACTTTCTTTACCTCTGGTTGTACCTATCTCTAAGTATAATATCCAGCATCTCTATCATTAAGAGAATTTTATGAAAATAAATCCCTCTTTTCCATTTGCCCACTATTACTTTATTACTGCATTTCTTTGCCAATGAGACTTTGATAAAGTTAGCTGTGATCCACTTGTTAACCATTAATCATGTTGTAATTATTATGAGGATTTTGCGATTAAATTACAACAGAGCCACCTCTCTAATGAGATTGATAATTATCTGAACCATAGTTCGCTCTTAACTTAGGTCTCCCAATTAAATCAGTATTTCCACTTATATGTTTATCCGAGCTAATTCCGGTTTAATAGCCCCTCAACCCCTACTCATCCAGTCTGTAGTTACCAGTATACTATATCAAAGTTTAAGTTAAATAAATGCTGAAATATATTTTAAATTTGGCTTAGAGTAACTTACTCCAACATTTATTTTAGGTATAGCACCTGGTATGTCATGCACATTGATGTAATCTCTTCCATGAATTTTAGAAATATTGCCCATTTTTGATCCAGTCAAAGCACCTGGGATATCCTATAATCAAATACTTATATTTATACAAGTTGGTTACAGAAATATCGAGATTCCCCTTGTAATTCAATAAAATTTTGTCACCCATTTTAATCTCAACTTAATTAAGCTCAATTTATTTATAATTACTCTCACACTTTTATTATTAATAATAACTCATTTTTATTAATAAATTTGTAATTACTTTTAAAAATGATAAAAGCCATCCTAATCTTGAACTCCTCTGGAAAAGTGAGACTCGTGCGAGTATACGATGAAAATGTAATTTTAACTCTTAGGTGATTGATAAATAGATAGAGTATTGTAAGTTAAGAGGGGCTGATCAATGAATTGCACAAAATGATTAGTGTTCGCAGAGACAACTACTGCTCATTTATTGATGACTGTTCTCAGGTTCTCCCTCCCAATAAAGTCATTTACAGGTATATAATTATTTTAAGCTTAGAGATTATGCAAGATTATGCTATTATAAACAACACTCATTAATCAAGTTGTACAAACATCAAAGCTATTACTGGCAGGGATATTAAAATTGATTATGTAGGGTATATGCGACATTAACATTCATATTTGTGATTGATGAGGCAGAGAGTGAGTTGGCAGTATTAGACTTGATACAAGTGTTTGTGGAAGTACTCGATAAATGCTTTGAGAATGTCTGTTCAAGGCGAGTACCCCTCCCCATAATTAACCAAGACACCTCTCCCATCAATATAAAATTCATTTTTAAATATAAAAAATCTAATCCTCATAAAGAAATTAACTTGTTCAAGCAATTAAATGTGTTAAATTAAATATTTCTTTAAGTCTTCAAGCTAAATTTTATATAATTTTATTTAAAAAATGTAAAACTCTTCCATTAAACATTATGAGAAAAAATTTTCAAATAAGTATTTTCATTTTTCAATCCATAATCGTGATAAATTATTTTACTTTATTATTTAAGAGAAATTCTTTGGCTATGAGGTAGTATCCTCCCCCCCCCTAATGTATACTTTTCTTTTTGTAGTCTGATAGAGTTTTTGACGCTGAGTAATAGTAGCAGATGAACATGGAATGTGCGAGCAATAGTTTTGGAGCTATGGCCTCATCAAAGTCACATTTTATATATAAAAATCATTATAAATTTTACAAAAATTTCAAATTTTTCACAAAAATTAATTTCTTTAAAATTGTCGATTTTAGCAGTTTTTAACTATCTTAACAAATTATATCTAATTTATTATAATTTTATAAAGTGATTTAATAATCATATTAACTTTAATTTAAGATTTTTATAAAGTCTATAAAAGTTCACTTTATAAAATTATAATAAATTAAATATAATTTGTTAAGATAGTTAAAAACTGCTAAAATCGACAATTTTAAAGAAATTAATTTTTGTGAAAAATTTGAAATTTTTGTAAAATTTATAATGATTTTTATATATAAAAAGTGACTTTGATGAGGCCATAGCTCGAAAACTATTGCTCGCACATTCCATGTTCATCTGCTACTATTACTCAGCGTCAAAAACTCTATCAGACTACAAAAAGAAAAGTATACATTAGGGGGGAGGATACTACCTCATAGCCAATTCTTTGAGCTAAAATGGAGACAGATAATATAATTAAATATTTGCATTAACATCAAGTTTTAAAGTGAAAATGGAGAATAAGAGCAGCTTTATCATTCTTGCTCTTATTTTAATACCATTTTTTTCATGAATTATTTTTGCTCATTTATGTCTTTCTGTTCTTTTTTTAAGCCTCTTCTAAATGATGATAATTAAAGGGATTCTTAAATATAAGATATGTTTGATAGTCCGCTAACTTATTTATATGTGCTTCGAACATTAAAGATTTTAAATTATATCTTTGTAAAAGCATGAGCCAGAAAAGCTTGGTGTAGTAAATGAAATTAATATCAATATTTTTATAATATAACTTAGAAAGGCATGAATGAGATAGATTCAGAACATTAAACTAAAATAATTCTTTTTGAAAAAATTTATTGAGAGGTGAGGGGGTATAGGGGTTGCAGTTTGATGGCAGGAGGGGTGTCCCAGTCAGAACAAATTTCTGTGAACTTGACTTGGTTTTCAACCCAGATAAGGTAAGAAAATAATTTTAACTTAACCACCAAACATATATTAATTCTGTGAAATATAGCTACAGTACATTACAGATGAGATTGTAGTAGATGGAATGATTACAGAGACTAATATAAATGAAATTGTAACAACCTTAAAGTCGATGAGTGATCATGCAGAAAATCAGAATAGATAATGAATACTTATTTTTTGTATAAATAAACTTTTACTCAAACTTTTAAAAATAAATTCCTCTTCTTCACTATATTAAGTCAAGGGAGTCTCTTTTACTTTCAAGAAGACCCTTCGATTGCTAATGTCCTTCTTAATTCAACTGTTTTTTATTATCAATTATATTTTACTAATTTTGCTATAGTTTTTATTGACTATCATTTTACCCGATAATCCCTGTTGAGGTATTTTTCTTTCTTCTCATAGCTTATTAAGATTAAGATACTTGCTATTAATCGAATTAATTCACTGCCTCTCCATAGTAGTCATCGTAATCTTCTTCGTCGTTAAGTATGTCTTAATTTTCTTACACGTTCTCATTTGTATATTGATTACGATTGATATGTGAAGGGTTTTGGATTTTACCCTGACCACTGCTTATGAATTGCTAGCCTGCCTTTGTCATGATGCCAGCGTTGTTTACTTGTGGTTGATACAAAGCTTAGGGTGGAAAGTAAAATAAACTAATTCTTGTAGATTTATTCTTAGTATGCAGGAATATTCTTGGTTTGGAATTGTGAAGGAATCATCAATAGTTCATCAGTTTTCCTTTTCTATTCCTTGTAATCAGCTATGTATTTCCTCTACGATTCAAAATATCCTTGCCTCATTCTTTCCCTCATAATCCATCTCTGTCTCTCCATTTTTTCCTACTCTGATTTTTCGCTTTCTTCTTATTATCTAGAACTTTAATATTCAAGCAGTTTCTGCTTTTGTACCTCGATATATCTCCTTCTCTTGATATCTGAATCTTTTTAGAGTTTCTTCTCAAGTTCTAATTATAGGCGTTCTTGCTCTATTCTTTCGATTTGCCTTTAAATTTTATCTTCTTTGTATTTTGCAATCACAGCTTGAAGTCTCTCTCGTTCATAGAGCGATTATTAAGAGTTTTCCATGAAAGAATATTAATGATTTTGAGATAGGCCATTCTTTGTAGATTATGCAGGCTACCCGAATGTAGCTTCTCCGTATATGTACTAATTATTTTTAGTTCTGATTCTCACTGTGGTCCTATCTCGATTTTGATTGTTCTAGTCTTGTAAATTCTTGGGAATCAGAGGGCCTTCTTTACTAATTTTACTTTCATTAAATATCTACTATATATGTTCGTTTGTTGGGCTACCTCCATTACCATTTCGCTTCCTAAGATATTGTCTCTTCTATAAGGATTGATTATTCATGATATTTGCTCCGTACTATGAAAGATTACTCTACTAAATATTCTTAGAATCATTTTAATTTCTGAAAGTTCCCATTCCCAATCCTCCTGGACCTCCATTAACTGTATTATTAAACATATTTCTATTTATAAGCCTTTATTACTTGGGAGTTTAGAGATTATTCAATGCTTAATGCTAAGAAATGTCATCTTTAATTGACTTTTATATGCTTTAATAGTCCATATTTGTAAGAAATGTGTCTCCATCGTTTAATTGTTGCTAATTGGCATCTTAATTTAAAAATTGAGGCTAATTCATAGTTTGCTTACTATTTATGGATACTTAACTTTAGTTAATTAATTCCTGGCTTTACTAAAACATCTACTAATGAGCTTTTTGCTATTCTTTTAGTGTTTTAATTATGACCTCTCTCTTTTTAGGGGATATATGCTGCTTAAAGCTTGGCTACTAAATGATATGAGTCCCTTCTGCAATGATTTGGTCAGCTGTCTCGTAATGCTTGCAGGGAGGTTACAAAGTACATTTGGGACATCTATTGTGAAAAATCATGTCACTTTAGAGATTTACAGCTGCCCGTTTAAGTTAATTAAATCTTTTTTGTTCTAGCTTTTCCCATATTTCTTCTTTGCTTAAATTAGCTGCTTAATTAATCAAATATATAATCCAAAATAACTTGATAGTTAAATTAAGCTACCTTAAATTTTATCTAGAAATACCTGCATTTATACATGAAGGGCTGTTTATTCTTACTTAAAACCTAATTAATCCAATAATATAATTCTAAATACTATTTTAATTAAAATTAGCCTACTAATTAATCAAATCTCTCTCTTCTCTATCTAAGTAATTATGTCTACTAGATGTTTGATTTATATTCTATGACGCACCTCGATTGTTTCTCCTTATATTTTAAGCATTTTATATATGACTTTACAATCTATTAGAATTAAGATTGCTATTATTTCCTTAATCCAATCTAGGAGATCCCCTAAAATTAGTAGAACGGGGAGGAGATTTAGAAGTCTTAGAATTAATACTTTAATTATGAATGCTGTTTTACATAAGAAAATCCTGTTAATTATTGAAACTAAGCTGATTTATATATTGTTAATTATTTACAGCTGTGCTGTTATTATCCTATCCATTATTATTGTCTTAGTCATTATGATTATTGCTATTTTAGAAGCTATTTTCCATTTTATCTTATTAACTATTTAATCCGACTTGATCTTAGGATGAAGTCCTGATGCCGACACTATCCATTCTATCATTATTTTGGCTTTACCAATTATTTAATTAATCGTCCTCTTAAACATCCTGAATATTATTGTCTTAATCATTTATGTTAGTTTGGCTTTGATTTTCCAAATCGTCTAATTCTTGTTACAGTTGCATTTTTTATTTATTATAAAGTATCTATATCTTAATAATTCTCTATGACTTTTAAATGTGATAAATCTCTATGATGTGTGAAAACAATTGAAATTTAATGTGTAGGAATTTGACTTTAAATATTATTGCCTTATCAAATAAACATAAATTTTAAATACTATTGACTAAAAAGATCTAGAATAGAGTATTATTTTTATTTTAATTTGAAAGAAGGTACTGGTTGATATATTTTAAATTGTATTTACATGAGTAATTTTATGAATGATACTATTTGAAAATTATGCTTATTTGATTAATTTTAAAATATCTTTTCCATAAATATTTAATCTATCCTTCAATTTTTTTATCAATATTAAATTCAAGCGAATGGAAATCCCTTTCTCTCAAGGTCATTATTGATATTGATTTATACTTCCAACAATGTTTCAAATGTAATATAATAATGTATTCATTTTTCTAAAACAAACTCTTTTCCCCTATATTAATATAAAAAATTATATGGAGCTATTACCAGATCCTTGTTAAGATAGATAAGTTCCAACTTTGGCTTGTCCACCCCACAAACCTCTCTCCGAAAATTTGATATATCCATATAAAGGTATGTTTAAGTTCTGTTATATACATCGCTCTTAATTTAACTGATCATCAAGATTGAAGAGAATTTTTATAAATAATGACTTTATTTACAAACCATTTTTATAGGAGATGATAAAGCAAAGCCAGATTGGAAAATGTTGAAAGATTTCATGTTAAAGGAAGGCCCCATGAAAAAAGAGCAAGTAGTTAGACTTTTAAGAGAGGGAATCGCAATGTTAAGTAAATCACAATTACCCTATGAAAGGATTTAATGCTAAATTCATTTTGAACTATAGGCAAAGAAGCAAATCTTGTGAAAGTAGGAGAGCCAATTGTGATCGTTGGTGACTTGCATGGTCAATTTCATGATTTGGTGCATATGCTTGAAAAAGCTGGAGACCCCTCGGATATTAACTATTTGTTCCTTGGAGACTACGTGGATAGAGGTATCTATGGTATGGAAGTCGTTATAACTCTACTTTGTATAAAGGTAATTAGATGGATAATAAGTTAGATATTATTACAACATTAATCTCAATGTTTCAAGAACTCAGTAAAATTCATAAAAATAAAAAAGCTTAACTAATACATTTTTGGCTTTCTTAAAATTGAACTCTACACTATATAAAATTAGATGATTTATTATTTTCAGTTTCTAAATATGCTATGTTCTATAGATGAACTATCCCAAAAATGTGATCTTATTGAGAGGAAACCACGAGAGTAGAAATATGACAGAGAATTTTACCTTCAGAGAAGAAGTAATAACAAGATACGACATTGAGACATATAACATGTTTATGGAGTTATTCGATTCAATGCCCATCTCAGCTATTGTAGACGGCAAGTATTTCGCTATGCATGGAGGTATCTCACCAGAGCTGTTTTTTTTATAACTATGTTTTATTTGTCAAAATTGGAGTAGATCGATAAAATTAATAGATTCTAAGAGGTTCCTCTTGATGGTTTGTTTTGCGATTTGCTTTGGTCAGATCCAATGGCAGATGAAATTGCAAATGCAAAAGATTACATAGATAACGAAGAGAGAGAATGTTCATATCTTTTTGGTAAGAAGCCAACCAAGAAGATCCTTGATTAAAATAATCTTATGAGTATCTTGAGAGGGCATCAGGTCTAGATTGAAGGTTATAAAATGCATAGATGGGATGGACCCGCTTCTTTCCCTTATGTTATTACTATTTTTAGTGCACCAAACTACTGTGGATACTATGAAAATAAAGCCTCTGTTCTCATTATAGATAAGGGAAATCTGTCCCTGAAGTAGTACGATGAGACCGAACCACCTTATAGACTTCCAGATAACATGGACGTTTTTTCATGGTCTATTCCCTTCCTCTCTGAGAAGGTTGTCAGCTTACTTTTTCATATCGTAAAGAAGGGCGGAGATGATCCAGAAGAAGGTGACATAGATATTTAAGCAGCTTTGAAGGGTACCCGTAAGTTAAAATTTGAACTTTATCTAAAGAAATTTAACGGCCACTTTCTATAGCTGAGGAATAATCAAAGGCAAGAACTATGATTATGAAGGGTAAGGTGAGATCAATTGGAAGAATGAACAGAATGTTCACGACTTAAGAGAGCAATCTGAGGTGCTCCTCTAGATTAAGAATATGTCTCCCGATGGTAAACTCCCTAGAGGTTTGCTCCTCGAAGGTAAACCAGCCATCAAGAACGCCTTGAAACAGTTTAACCTTGCTAAGGAGCTCGATAGAAACAATGAAAAGAGACCAAAGAAGAAGTGAGCAGGTGAGTTTTAGCAGTGACTCGGGTTCTTGTCACATGCTTGATACAATCATAGCAAGGCAGGCTCATTTACAACTGGTTAAGAAGTAGGTGAGTCTCTGCCATGATGATGTTATGATTGATTTATAATAAATTCTAACTAAATAAATACAGCGGAGAGAGCCAAAGAAATCAAACTATAATAAGATCTAGAATCCCTCCTTTTACTGAGAGAAAGTGCCTATTGTCCCTTAAAACTTCCCTTTTTATACAGACAAAATTAATTTAATAGAAATAATGCACGCATTAAATCTTAGGTCCTTCCTTCCCCTAAAAAATATTCATAAGAATATAAAATTAAAATTTTTATTAACAAAAGCACTTCTCAAAGTAGTAGTAGTGAGACCAGATTCTTATAAGATATAAGTTAGCTTAATACAAGGTGATCTCTGTTAGTTTGTTATTTAAAGCTAGACATCTTTTAACTATGAGGGATGAGTGTCTACTTAAATATTAATAATTTTAATAAGATTTGAATATTAATCTAACTCTGAAATTATCTTAATGATTTGGAAGTTTAGACTATATATTTCACAATATAGTTGACGAATATCAAATAAATTAAAGTTATTCTATTTATGGTCATTAAACTTTCTTGATATTAAATTTAGAAAAAAAATCAGCTTTATTTAATAATAGTTTAAGATACTTCAAATAAATTCCATTGAAATTGCACAAATTCTTTATAGTTCATATTTGTTGAGCACTTTTATTTAAATATGAGAATTAACTTGGTTTTGAATAAAGAATCATAGGTAATTTTTAGAAAAATTAAAAACACTATCAATGAATATTTTCCTCTTAAATCTGCTTGAGTTGGCGTTAGCTTTTAAAAGCATTAATTCTTGAGAGTCAAGCAGCTTGCTTGTCCCACTAAATTCACTCATACTAATTAATTAGTATATCATAAAATAGTATAAAAGTATTTACTTGTAGCTTCATGATCAACGCTTGACAAATTTTAAAATAAATAGTGTCAAAGTTTATATAAGCATGCTATATTTGCTTAAATTTATTTAATGAATATTGAGAGTAATGGAACTAGCTTAAAAATCTTGAGTTCAAAATCTAAAGCCTCGATTAAATCCAATCTAAAATTGATTATCTTTTATCACTAACTAACTTAGCAACGCTTGACACATTTTAAATTCCTGTAGGATGATTTATTGAATCTTCATGATCCACATATTAACAATTAATCTGCTCTTAACTCATTAAAACTGATGGTTCAGCTTGAACTATTTTCTCCTCCTCAACTTCATTAGTCTTTTTCTTTAATTTCCTAGTTATTGAATTGTATTTCCTTGTTATTTTGGGCTTTGATTGATCAGTTTCTTCTTTCAATTGTTGTTCAACCTTGGCTTCAGCTATTTAACTATCTTATTACATATGAAGGACTGATGTTGAAATGGCACCTATTTAAGGGTTGGAGGCTTAAATAGTTAAGGGAAATAGCGATTGTTGTTAAGCCTAGACTGACTTAAAATCTTTCACCTCGTTATTCCCTGAGTCTTATTCAAGTTACTTATAAAAATGTTTATAAGGAATAAGGATTGATAAGCTAAATTACATAAAATACTTCAAGTAATATAAATGAATACTGTTGTTGAAGAAGCTTGGAAGTCTTGCAAGCATTCTTGATTTGGTGGTAGAATTATATCAATTCCAAAGTGGAATACCTATAAATAATGGAGAGACTAGGTACAGGGCAGCCGCACATTAGTTGATGATAAAAGTTAATAGCACAAATTAAAAATATTATAAGCAATAAATTTAGAATGTACTAAAGAAAAGTGAAGGTTTTTAGTTAAATATCTATCTGAGAGACACTTCTGATGTTTTCGATAATAAGCCAGTCAATATATCAAAATAAGAATTACTGTTAAGAATTTTTCCTTTTTGATAGTAATTTTTGTAAAAAATTTTAGTTGATGTTGGAGGCAGTATGTGAAATTATGGATTGAGCACTTAATCATAGAAATGTATGTGAAATCCGTGCAATATTGACACTAATGCTCATCCTCCGCAACTTAATCTCTATTACTCATTATCTAATAGAACTTCCTCTTTACTTAGTGTACTATTCCTCCAACTGAGAAATTTCTTTAGCTGTTTTCTTGGCTGTCATTATTATTCAAGATATTTAGTAGTTCTTCGTTATAGGATGAGGTAGAAATTCGCTATTTAGTAGTATTTGTGGTAAGAGCTTTTGAATTTTTATTTTCTTCTAGAGGGGAAGTTGAGAGGGAATATTGTCTGAAGATTTCTTCCATCTCCTTACGCACTGCTAATTCTTGCTCTAGGATATCTTTGTAGGTTTCCTTCAGTTTTAGTAAACTTTCATACTCCAAATCTATCTGAGATTAAATTTTATTATTGAAGTGGAAAAATTTAACTTTTTAAAGCGTTTGTAAATCCATTAATCATTTTCTAACCAAATTTATTGCTCTATTTAAGTTAATTTTCAAGTATTTGCAGAATTTTATAGAATATTATAAGCCAGTCAATAGGGAATACAGGAATTTTTTCCCTGCTTTTTCTATATATCTACTAGCACTTGAGTCCTTAAGGGATCCAACTCCTAGTCACGAAATTGACTGCCTCCCCAATATTCAACCCAGTCGAGAATCCAGAGTGGTAGGCACCCGGGAACGTCAGGATGAACTCGCCAGGCATCTACAGCGTTTTATACACTTTTACCTAGATAAAAAGTTGTGTTAGGCAATATTCAAAAGGATTCAGCTTATATTATAATATTGCTGAGTAGTATTTCTATAGAATTAATTTAAATTGTCTATAGATTTATTCATAATATTAATAAAATACATAAAAATAGGAATTTTTAGAAATATTCGTCTTAAAGTATTATATATATTAAACTCAACTGCCACTAACTACCTTTAGTCACATTATAATTTGATTTAAAACTAACTTTCTTTATTCAATAGTATATAATTTATGGACCAGATTAATACACAGGATATCCAAGCGGTATTTCAGCTATTTAAACAAGTAAATTTCTTAGAATGTCTTTCTCTGATTGAATGGAGAATCTCTCATCATTTGCGTTTGTGTAGAAAGGAGATCCATATAAATTTTGTCCCAAATACCTCTGATAACTTCACTTCTGAATTCAAGTAGCTAAATAAAGTGTTATAAGAGTAATTCTTATATTTACATTAAATTTAGTTTCTTCTGCAAGGCCGTACTTAAGTATATGTGCGAGATATTAACCTTTCTTTTCTATAATTCTTTCCAGTTTGGGGAAGTTCTTTTCTTTAGCTGCGTTCCATAAAATTCTTCTCATGCAAAGAACCTCTCTTGATCGTACTGCCTTAACTTATTCTGTAAAAGTTATGATTTATATATGATAATTCTTACCTCTAATTCTTCATTTGAAGGCAAACTTAATTCTCGCATTACGAAAGATTCAAGACTGTAATGGAATGCCAATCTTACTGATTGTAAAATAACATATTTCATACGTAGTATACAATGATCTCTATATCAAATAAAGTCTCCATTTTCCATGTCTTTCTTTATTTTAATTGTTATTTTTCTGTTCAATCATCTCAAGGAACCTGCTTTTAGGCTGTTATAAATTATTTGGAGAAAGATTACTTTTCATCATGGTCATATCTTTTCTAATATCTGTTCTAAGAGGCTTCATGCTTTGTGATTAACAGACACTTCAGTAAACATTTTTGGAATACTTTCATGTGAAAGATTGAAATTTTTAGTATCAATAGCGAAGTAGTCTATTAGATTGGGATCATAAAACTGCTTAATGCATTCAAATTCTCTTTAACTAGGTTTTCCTTTAAGAATTTTGAAGAATTTAACGTTGATATTAGACTTTATCAGATCTTTGAACTTAAGGATTAAAGTTCTGATGAATACTTCCTTGACCATCTTAGCAAAATCTGGACTCTTAATAATTCCACTAAGTGATTCCTTTTGTTCATCGTAAATGCTAAAACTGATCTGTTTTAATGGACTAAGGGAGAAAGGTATATTGCAGCTATTTTCTTGTCATTGAATATTTTTTCCCTGATTTAGTTTATGTAATCGTTTTCCTCTGCATGACAGACTGTAGTTTCTTGTAGTTCATTACCTTTGAAAGTATAGACTAAATAGTTGTTGCCTCTTTTAAGGATCTGAATTAAAGCAATCATCTTTTCATTCTTTATGAAATAGTAAGACCCTACCCTGAAAATGAAGGGATCATAATTGAACAGTTTTTAGATTTATGCTTTTAGTTACACTTTCATTGCTTGATATAAATGTGAATCGCTTCTTTGATCGTTTGCATTGCTGACACTAGAGTGATCTCGGACCACCCTCTTTAAGGTTTTGGGTATCCACCTACGAAATAAGCAAAACTAGGAATAGAATTGTTGCTGTATTGAGAACTGTGCTGTAGATAATTGCAATTAGAAAAATAGGTGAAGGAATTGAAAACTGCAATATGAAGCAGAGTAGTTGCATCTTGAATCTCTGCTTTTTATTTTTGACTGCTGTAATGATTGAAATCAAAACAATAAGCATTTGTTCCCAAATATCATTAATCTATGCAAACATAATGAGATAAGGAATAGTGTCATAAATGGTCTATCAGTATATCCTTCATTCTTTGTAACCAAGTATATAAGTAATCCTAAAGTTTCAAGTGAAGCAGCATATGGAGAGTGAAACATACTATTAAATGCTCTATAGTTTACTTGTCTGTGGCCTGGCTATTAATTTTACTTGTTTTAAGTTTAGGATGAGTTATTGTGTGAACTGCTTTCATAATTCGACAGTTTATTCTAATTTCCAAAATAACTCATTTAAATTATTAAATTAAAAATATATAAATCAAATTATAATGTGACTAAAGGTAGTTAGTGGCAGTTAAGTTTAATATATATATAATACTTTAAGACGAATATTTCTAAAAATTCCTATTTTTATGTATTTTATTAATATTCATTAGAAATATAGACTATAAGTAAGGTTTTTAGTATAAACCCCATAAAACTATGATTTTGGCAATAATAATTTAATGGCTTCTATATTAGATCAGTAATTATTATATTTTATTTGAATGTCTGATTGATTTACTACCTACCTTATTCTTGACTAGATATGCAGGTGATATCATAGTAATTATGTCAAGCAAAATGTTAGGGTCTTTCTTGAGAAAAATAACATAAAACTAAAATTATTATCGTAAAATAAGCCCATTTTATAAATGAATTTCACTTAAATGATAAATAAAATTAATAAATAGTGAATAATATGCATCCATAAATATATACTCATATTCACTTGATCAGAACTTAAATTAATTGTGAATATTCTAAGTTTAGAAATATGTAGATGAAAGAAGTAAAATTAATATGATAAAATTAGATTTAATTATCACTCATTCACTAAATGCGCTATTAATTAAAGTTAAAATTGATTTATGAATGATAAACGTATTCAAATTATAATATATTATTGCGATTTTAAGAAATTTCGATAAATTTATTCTCAATGAAAATTAAATTAACTTTTAATGATTTTTTTAGCGTAATTTTAGTGTAAATTTTATAGCAATTTCTAGCTATTTGAGCAATAATTAATACTAAGTACTTATTGCCAATAAATATGATGAGAAAATCTTTGCTATCAACTTTAGTTGTAGTCGGTCTTATCTCGGTTACCGCTGTTTCAGGCACCCACTTCCTCGGGGACGACTGCAAAAATAACTCCGACTGTTTGAGTTCATGCTGTTGGTACGGTCATTGCAGAGCTGAGAGATAAAATTGCGATACCGAGACACAACAAGCTCTCCTCTCATTCTCAAATTCTATCAGAGATTCTTCCGTTTTCGCTCACATGAGTGCTGAAGAGATCTAAAAGATTGCTTCTGACGCCAATGCTCACGCTCAATTCGAAGCACAACTTTCAAAGCTTGTCGTAAACAACCTATTTATAAAATTACCAGTCATGGATTATGTCAGATCAGGTTTACTTCAAGAGACCGACGCTTCAGCTGAAACCCCAGCTGCTGATGCTACTACTGCTGATTCAGGTGCCACTACTGATGCTGGAACCACTGACTCAACCACTCCAGCTGAAAACACCACACCAGCTGACTCAACTGCTACTACTGATGCCCCAGTTGAAGGATCTGCTACAACTGACTCAACCACCACACCTGCTGAAGCCACCATCACTGATGCTCCAGCTGAAAACACTGCTTCACCAGATTCAACTACCCCAGCTGCTGATACTACCACAACAGATTCAACCACCCCAGCTGAAGGTACTACTACTGATTCAACTACTCCTACTGAAGAAACTGCTGCCCCAACTGATTCAACTACTCCAGCAGAAAACACCACTCCAACTGAAAGCACCACCCCTGCTGAAGAAACTGCTGCCACCACCGACAGCACTACCCCCGCTGAAAATACTACCCCCGCTGAGAACACCACCCCAGCTGAAGGTACTACCGATTCAACTACTCCAGCTGACAATTAAGCTGAATTATTCGAAAAAAAGATGATAATAAAAGGATTTATTTATAACTATATTTTATTTGGATATTAATTGGTTTTAGAGAAAATATCTAAATTAGAACAGTAAGTTTTAATTCTAGTAATCATAAATAAATTGTTATATCTACATTATTGGATTTTCCATATCCATATTTATCTGTTGCTCAATTTATCATCAATTTATGATGATAAGTGAATTACCAAGCTTTATATAATTAAAACTAGTACAGATCTTACAGCGGTAAAGTACAAACATATTCAATTGCCGCGAATGAATATGATAGAGGATTAAGGAAATTTAAGATAATGAATTTAAAAAGCTGCATGAATATTATTAACCACATATAAATAGGTTTCTTTATTGAAATTAATTAATAACTTTACTATTATATAAATTTATTGATGAATGCTACTCCAACTGAAGAGACCACCACCCCTGCTGATAACACTACTCCAGCTGAAGATTCAACCAAGCCAGCTGAAGAAAACACTACCCCAGCAGATAGCACCACCCCAGCTGAAAACACCACCCCAGCTGATAACTCTACCCCAGCTGATAGCACCACCCCAGCAACTGATGACAAGAAAGAAACTACTGACTCATCATCAACCACAGATTCATCAGCAACCACTACTGACAGCGATAGCAATGCCCAACCAAGCGAAGCTGATAACAAATTCCTTGACAACACAACCACCACTACTACTGATGACAAAGCTGCTGAAACCGAAGAAGGAGAAAACTATATTTTTTAAGTTTTCTTACATTTTAGTTTCTCCCCTTCCTATTAACAAAAATTTAGTTTTTAAAAATAATAATAAACTTCTGGATTGGCAAGAACGGCCTCAAGTGGTACGTTTGGTTCATCATCCTCGGTGGAGTCGCTGCTCTCTTCGGAGGTATTTATTTGTTCGCCACCCGCGTCCTCAAGTTCAGACATGAAGATGGTTTCAGAGCTGCCTATTGAGAAGATGTTTGAATTATAAAATACATGCCTACCACTTTCTTAATATTTTCACTCTTTAACTTATCCAAAAATTCATTCAACTCATACGCATTTAAAGATAGAACAACTATTTAATTGGCTTTAAAGTCTATCAAATTCAGAAGAGTATTTATCATTGTGTTTTTTATAGTGAAATAAGTAAGAGAAGAGAGATCGTTATCAAAGTAGCGCAGAGATTCTACAACCAACACGATGTCAAGAACTAGCTTTGTAGTGGGAATAAGCAATGCTGCTCAGGGAGGAGCTAATACAACCATGAATAATAATAACATGAACCGCCCAATTTCTCAAAATGATTTCTCGACTCACTCAGTCAAAAACAACCCAAGTTTTAACGGAGCTGCCAGTTCAGCCAAACATTAAAACCTTCTAAGAAAATAACTCTCTAGTAACACCTAGAACAATCTCCCCTCAGATTAAAACGTACAAAACTCAGAATTTGGAGCTTTCAACATTACAAACATAAGCGAGTATAAACTTGGAAAGGTTTTGGGGTAAGGTGCATATGCAGTAGTGAAAGAAGGTGTACATCGCACTCTAGGTTCTTCTCTGGCTGTCAAAATTTACGATAAATATAAGTTAATAGATGCTTAACGTAAGAGAAGTGTCATTAGAGAGATCAAGATATTGAAGAAAATGTAGCATGAAAATATTGTCACACTTTTCGACGCAATTGATACGCAGAGATAACTATATTTGGTCATGGAAAATGTCGAGGGAGTTAGTTTGCAGTAAATGCTCATCATATATTAATAATAACTTTATTTATTGAAAATTGCTCAAATAATTTTAATAAAATAAAATGCTGAAAATGATTCCAGATAGAAAAGTCAAAGAAGAGGAAGCTGCAAGAATTTTCATGCAAATCATAAGTTCAATGGAATATGTTCACAACTAAGAGATAGCTCATAGAGACATAAAATTAGAAAATATCTTAATTGAAACTTCAACAAAGAAAGTGAAGCTTATTGACTTCGGATTTTGTTGTCAAGCTAAAGAGAAATTGAGAATTTTCTGCGGTACACCCTCTTATATGTCTCCTGAAATTGTAATGAAAAGAGAATACTACGGTGGCCCCTCAGATATATGGGCTTGTGTGTTTTACTTTATGTTCTGCTTTGTGGTACTTTTCCATTTAAAAGCTCCTTTGAAAAGGATTTGTTCAGGAAGATTTCAAGAGGCCAGTTTATAATACATTAAGTTGCATATGTGAATTTTTACTATAAATTTAAGTTATAGCTTCTCATGCCAACCAGATTTAAGTTCAGAAGTTCAAGATTTGATTACTCAAATTCTACAAGTTGATCCACACAAAAGACCTACTGCTTCTCAGATTCTAGAGCATAGCTGGTTCGCAACTCAAGGTTTGGTGTGTAAACCAGTCTACTAAATCGAAATTAATTCAAGTTTAGGCGTCTCCAGAGTTGAGGATATCCTCTAATCTTAAAAATTTGTATTTGCATTAGCATTTATTGTCATAGAAATTGAATCTCAAGACAGCGGAATTAAACCCTATCACTAAATGAGAGACGAATTGAAAAACATTAAAACTTAAAGTTCAAGCAGTGTTATAAGCGGAGATGTACTGTCAGTTGGCACCGAAGGCTCGAATGCCATGAAAACTATCGAGAGAGTGTAAATGAAAATTGAGAAAGAATAAAAAAGGGCAAAGACCATGCTATTTTTATATTACCTATTTTTCAGCTAATTAATGAGTGAAATTCGTTGAAAATAGGAGTAAATTTTTCAAAGTTTATAATTTTACTATTATGGTACAATACTTGCTTAAAATAATCAAGTGATAGATATGACCAGTAGACATAAGCAATAGATAAATCTCTATCCTTAACTATTCAAACAATAGAAATAGAATCACTACCCTTATTTGCATAGTAACACTGATATTGTTTCTTCTTCACATGTGCACACAATCAACACTGTTAGGATTATATCTTAATATAAAATTACACTATACTGTTTTAAACAGATTTTTTATGAAATTTAATAAGGAATAAGGGAAATAAATTAGTGCAAAAAATCACATTACTAGAATGAATTATTTGTGAATTAGAGAAAAATTAGTGATTTAATATTTATGCTATTAAAGAAGATATCTACTATAATTATTGTAGCATTATTAATACAATTTCTAGAGAATTAAATGTTCTTTTTATATGGGATTATATCTAGATGTTTAAATTTAATGTTAAAAATAAGAGACCAATTTCTATTTATATATTTTTCTTTCTAAACTTTATAAAAATAATAATAAAATCAGATAAAAATAGAATTATATATAAAAATTAACAAATTTATAATAATACTCACGATTTTAAAATGTAAAACTCTAGAAACATTGTTTAAAAATGGGTGAGATCTAAAGATACCTTTGGTCATCCTATAAGCTTGAATTATAACAACTCCCCTCAATTTAAATAAGGGATAATATTTAATCATAATTCTTTGTTATAAACTTTGATTTTTATTTATAAATTGAATGATTTATTATTTAGCATCAATTTAAATCATTATTTGGAGGAATAGTGACGATATTGACATGAGTTGGACTCTTGGTGTACTTTTTAATGCAAATAGTTTCAGTAATTTAAAGATAAAACTATTAAATCACCAGGTCAACCGCATATTTTAATTAAAAGTATCAACCTACAGAAAAATAAATAATTTATTAGGTCTTATTATATATATATATATATATATATATATATATTTATTAAGAAACGACTCTAGACAGAAATAACTTTGACGTTTCAAATAAATAAACAAGAGATACATTTGAATACAGGAAGTATAAATTAAAAAATATAGTTTAAATTAAATTAGTTACAGTTCAAAGTTAATACTAGTATATGAAACACTGCTCTATTTAAATATAAGAGTTTACTATTTAGCAATTTCTAATTTCTAAACTAAAGATCAGTTTACTATATTTAGTTTAATTTCTACTAATTTATTAAATTACACCCAAACAAAATTCTATTTTATAAAAAAATTGCATAACAAATTGGACAATTTCAAAAAAAAATCAGATTTAATATTTTTATTCTGAAATTCTAAAATCTAAAGCATTTCTTCAAGAATTATTTAAAATATATAATTTATATTTTCATTCTTGTTCTATCCTACAAATTAAGCTACTTACGATTAAATTAATGAATATAATATATTAATCTTAGTATAGTAATGAATTTAGAATAAATTATGTAAAAACTTATATTCGACTATCTAAGATATATATACTTTTTAATAATTTCTTTGTAAAAATAATGTATTTTTTTCCTCAAATTAATGTATTGTTTATTAATTTATTTCATAAATGGCAAACTCATATAGTTTAATCATAATATTTAAGAATTACTTCTTTTAAATCATTTTTTCAGTGAAATTTTACAGAATTTTATTTAATATATTACAATAAATCTTGAATATCTACAATATAAATATTTGTAGACTTATTTCTAATATCTCTCAGTGAATATATCCTAAGTTAACTATTTTATTACAAGTGATATTTTTTAAATAAATATATTCAATTCCTTAAATTTTAAGTGATGGTTATATGGAGAATGTAATATAAATACCTATTGAAATATGTACAGCTGATAGATTTGGCAATTAAAGCGAGGCACTTCAAGACATCAAATTTAATTATATTATTAATTGTTTATTTGTAAAAAGACCTTTAAAACTCTAAAAATAATGTGAAAAAATAAATTTTATTATATTTTATTTTCCTCATCATAATTTATATTAGTGGGGAAAAAATCATAAGCTTAATAATTTTAATTATTAATGCAATTAGTTGAGGTATCTAAATTATATAAGAGGGATATGTAATGTTTATAAAAGAACTCAATTATTTTTTTAATTTATGATAGTTTACGAATTTATGATTGAGAAATTTAAGAATAATAACTCAAAAATATATATTTTATTTGAATAAAAATTTTACTATCGAGATATTATTAAACTCTATGCCATTTTTATATTTGATTTTAGAGAAAAACTAAAATAAATTTTTTAATTTTAATGACTATAAGTTTTCCTTTTAAAATCAAATTTAAATTATCTAATTTGACTATCTACTAAATTATCTCAAAATAATAATATTGTAGGAATACATTTGATTTGGGAAATTAAGTTAAAATTAAATAAATGAATAATTAAATTTGTGGCAGTTAACTTTCTGGAAACCTAGACAATATGGTACTTGTTCGATAGAGAATTCAAAATTAGCTGGACTTTAATATTAGCGGAACCCCTCTATCGCATCCCTGAAGCGAGATAACTCGACTTTAATGTGAGCATTAAAATCAACTAAAAAAATCACCCAAAATTAAAGTCGAGTTATCTCGCTTCAGAAATGCGATAGAGGGGTACCGCCAATAGTAAAGTCCAGCTAATTTTGAATTCTCTATCGAACAAGTACCATATTGTCCAGGTTTCCAGAAAGTTAACTGCCAAAAATTTAATTATTCATTTATTTAATTTTAACTTAATTTCCCAAATCAAATGTATTCCTACAATACTAATAAATATAAAATTAGCAGATTTATGAATATAAAATTCATAAGTTAGCTATTTTAATACAACTACCATAAAACCTTCTAAAATTAAATTAAATACATTTATAAAAAACAAAATTATTTGGATTTTAATTGGAATTACAAATAATTTAGCAAAAATTAAAAATTTTGTGAACTTATGAAATCAAAAATTTATTGAATTACAATCAGGAAACTATGTTAATTTTTCTCAATTAATGAAAATTTAAATAAAAACAAATTAAGGATTTTTATGTTAACTCTTTAAAGTAATAATTTCATTTAAATGGTCACTGCGCTGAGAAGAATTTTAATATATAGGTTAAAGGTTCTTTTGCTGCTAATGAAGGATCATTATTGAGATTTACCATATAAAAATGCAATCAATAACAACTATAAAAAAAATTGATAGAATTAAATAATTCTTATTTATATATATTATTATAGATCGATTGTATCCAGACTAAGGAATGAAGTGCAAGAGTAATAAAGAAATAGATTTTTAATTTTATAATTATTTTCGCTTTTTCCATAGTTTAAATCATTTAATATTTATAGAGTTTAAGATTTAAATTATGAATAAATAGAGAAGATAATTCCAATATTAAACATGGACACGACTTTCTTAAAATAAACTTTTGAAGAAACAAACTTCGATACCCCAATTAAATCTATACTATACAATCAGCAACATACATTTATAAACTATGTTAATTACTATTTATAATGATCTGTTTAGTAATATTAAATGTCCCAATAAAGATTAATTGTTTAATGAATAATATTTTAATTTTATCTTATAACTTTATGAAATAATTAAAAGTTTGAAATATAAACAAGTTCTGTTAGATTTAATGCTGTGCTTTTTCATTATTAAATAGTAGATACTAATATATTAATATTACTAAAAAAAGATTAGTTTATTAAATAAAAATACTTGCTAATAATAGTTTTTGATAAAAATTTATTTGAACTAATGTTCTTTTATAGAGAAATGATTGAAAAGTTACAGCATAAAATTGAATTGTCAAGTAATTTTGAAAAATATGAGAACCAATCAATTGATTTATTATAGAAATTTATTCAGCAACATGACGTAAAATAAAATATATAAATATATTCGAAAAATAATTGTGATCTCACAAGGTTTTCTTATGGAAATTTACATGGCATACTTGAATCTCTAGAAAAATCAAAATTCAAGAGATATATATATATATATAAATGCGGGATAATTTCGTTTTGTAAGTGAACAAATATTATTTTAAAAATATAGATTAAATTTATCCTAGAGTATAGTGTATCGACTATCCCATTAAAATCAATTATTTGTAAAGTTTATTAACACTATTAGGTACATATCCGTTAAGGTTTTTGGGGTTTTATAATACAGAACGATAAATATACTTATAAGACTTAGATAATAATTTTAAATATTTAATTACTTACTATTTCACAAAAAACTATGTTGAACTTGAAGACTTAAAAGTAAAAAGTTTATTTGAAAATTTGTATTTTCAATAGATTTTATAATTTTTATTAAAAAAAATTACACAAAAATAGAAATCATCATTTTTTTAATTCTTAATCTTAAAAATCATTAATTGTATATTTTAGTTATTTTAATTAAAAAGCTTGCACAACTTGCCAAATTTTTCTCTAAAATTAAATTTGGCAAATACTTATTTAAAAAAAGTATTTAAAAGTTACATACTTACTAGTAATTTAATTATTAAAAAGTTTAAATATAGATAGCATTCAAAACCCCAAAACCCTTTCAGTAGTTTGATTGAGTTTTTGATTGATAAAAGTAGACTATTAGTGCATACTTTATTAGGGTTTTAATATGGTTTATGTAGGGGTTTAATGTTTAAATATTAGTAGTTTAAGTGAGTAAATGCGAGGTTTGGGGTCAGTTTATGACAGTGAGTATATAGATTTATTGTTTAAGTTGCGATATGGATGTGATGAATACAGTGAATAACTCAAGCCTGTTCTGAATTATACGTCTATAGCAAGGCTACTCCATAAATCTCCAGCAACTGTGAGGTCCACTGTCTATTAGCATTGAATTTAAAGAGATAGCATCTTAATTCTAAGCCTAAGAGACCCTTAAAATTTTAGCAGCATCATATGAATATCTAATTAATGATAAGACTCTTAAATACTGGGCTCATTTCTCTCTAGCCTACAGGGCTGTGATGTTCCATCGCCAATTTCCTGAGCTTCACATCTCTGCTTAATCTATAGCGAACATATATAAAAAGAATGGAATATCTTACAAGACAGTCAATCGCATTAAGAGAGTGATTGACTTTAATGCTCCATTTTATAAGGATAATTTAAATTATATATTCGATTAAATGCAAAGGGCTTAAAGAATAATATAAAGTTCATACACGCTGATGAGGCAGTATTCACATTTAATACCTTCATATCAAGGTCTTGGTATAAAAGATACAGCAACATTGAAGTATATGATTAAAAGGTTAAGGTTTAAACTCATGCAATACTTGGTGGAATAAGTGAAGATAGTGGCCTCGAGACTTAGGTTATTCACCCTCGTTCTATAAAGACTGAATAATATATTAAATTCTTGCAATAACTGAGAGATAAGTACGCTAACTAAGAAATTATTCTATTCGTTGATAACTTGTCAGTTCATAAAACTAAAGACTCAAGGAAGGAATATGAAAGGCTAAATATAACACCTGTATTTAATGTTCCTTACAGCCCTTAGTTCAATGGAATTGAATTGAATTCAAAACCCCAAAACCCCTTAGTGAGGTTTATAAGTGCTTTGATTTTTAGGGTATAGTTGGGGTCTTATTGGGATTAGTAGAGAAATTAGGCCAATTACAAAATGAGAAATAGAAATTAGCGAAATTTAGGGTCTATTTATGATGAGTAATATTTAGATTTACTGCTTAAGCTTAGATATGGTTCAAGTATGTATATAGACTAAGTCAAACCAGTGTTGAATTATACAGCCATAGCAAGACTCCTACGCAAGAGTGCCTCAACAGTTAGGTATCATAGCTTGTTAGCTGTTTAACATTATAACTCAGGCTCTTGAAAACATCCTGCAAGAAAATAAAAGTTCTCACAGGTCCATATTGACTATCTCTGTGACTTTAAGACATTAAAGTATTGGGCTCACTTTCCTCTTGACTAACGAGCTGTCATGTTTCATCGCAAGTTTCCAGACATGCGTATCTCTCTTTAGACTATAGCCAATATTTATAGACGAAATGGTATTACTTTCAAGACTGTCAACAGAGTTAAGAGAGTGATTGATTTTACAGTGCCTATTTTATAGTAATAATTTAAACTATATATATGATTAAATGCAGAGAGCTATTGACTATAACATCAAGTTCATACATGCAGATGAAGCTGTGTTTACGTTCAACACTTTTATTAATAAGTCATGGTACAAGTAGTATGATAACATAGAAGTTTATGACTAAAAAGTAAAGGTAGTCACTCATGCAATTTTAGCTGGTATAAGTGAAAATTCAGGCTTAGAGAGTTATGTGATTCACCCTCGCTCTATTAAGCGAGAGTAGTATATAGAGATCCTACATAAGCTCAGAGAGAAGTATAGCAACCAAGAGATCATCCTGTTTGTTGATAACCTATCAGTTCATAAGACTAAGGAGTCTAAGAAAGCTTATGAAGACCTAAACATAACCACTGTATACAACGTTCCTTACAGCCCTTAATTTAATGGAATAGAATTCTACTGGAGTTAAATAAAGACTCACTACAAGAAGCTTCTGCTGTATCATCTTATGCATGACTTGCCCATCGATACAGTAGACTTGATTCAAAGCAGCTTTAAGAGAGTGTGCGTAGATATGACAACAATTTGTGCGAGAAAGGGAAGAATGAATGTTTATAAATAAGTTTTAGATTTAAACGAATGAATATATTCACATATTAAACTGGCCATAAATGGGTTTGGCTCCTCTTTCTTCTCCTCGTCTTATGGCTTGCTTGGGCCCATATTTCTTCTCTTTGTGCCAGCTCCTGCATCTATGTTCATTTCATCTGGCTTTTAAACATCTTTATAAAGTCTCTTGCTCACTTCATGAATTGTCTGTGACTTTCTCTCTCTATGAACCTTAGCATGATCTTTCATAAGATATATACCAGTGCCAGATTTTCCAACAAAGTTAAATGTCAAAGCTTACTTGAAAGATAAGGATGCTTCTTAAGTTCCTCTAGCCAAGCTGAGCTTATTAGAATGCCTTGCTTCTTCTAGTCTTCAGGAGAAATAGAATATCGTTTCTTATGTGCTTCTTCAATAATTTCTCTGAGATAATCCTCATTTATTGTACCAAGAACACCAAAGAAAAAGTTCCTCTCTGGGAGTTTATTAAAGAGTTGTTTCTTGGTAGGAAGGTAAACTACCACTTCCTCATCTTACATGGCATCCTCATAAAGATTAGTGACTGAAATCTCAGGGTAGTTCGGAATTTCGATTAGTTTAATCTCTTTATTTTTAAAAGCTTTCTTCTCCTCACAAAAAATTGCTTTCAAGAATGAAATTTTGGTACCTTCCATCGTTGGAAGGAAAAAACCAACTGTATAACATGTTAATAATCATCGAGTTATCTTACCTGTAAAGTTAGGTATCGATAGAGATCTTCCTTACTTCTGAATCTTGAGATCATTTCTTGAGCCTCGACTCTTTTCATTTGATCATTGAGTGATTCCATCTTTGTTCCTCTCACTATCAATGAATTTCAAATTATAACTTAAAGACTTCTGGATCCTATTGTTTAAAATCTTACTATTAAATATGGGCATCTTATAGGAGGTCAACCCCGCAAGATACGTGGAGAAAGTTTGCAGAAGCTGTAACAAACTGCAGAGATGAAGCTCCATTTTTATCAATTTAGTTCCATTAAATTAGTACTAAATTTGTTTAAATTTAATTAGTACTGGTACTAAATTCGTTTAATTTCAATTGGTACTAATTTAATAGTACCAAAACTTAATTAGTACCTAGTTTTAAACTAATGAGGTTTTAATGGAAAAGTTCCAATATGGTTCAAAACCTAACTGGTACCAGTACCAACCTCAATTTTTTCTAAGTTGGTACCAAAATTAAAAATATTAAGCATGAATTTAGAAAATTTATAGTTATAAACTTAGTATAAATATGATGTCTAACGCCTAAGAATCACCCATTGTTGTTGCAGTACCAACTCCTATACAAAGTTACTATAACTAGAGAGGTTATTAGAGCTTTATAATAGAAATTTAAATTTGAATTTAAACATGGCGGCTAACTTAAATCGCAAAGCAAACTCTCTTGGAACTGGATAATCATAGCTAAACTTTGGATAAACTAAAAAGCAGAGATCATATACATTGAAAAGGAGCCAGAGCTTAAAGCTCTTGAGTTTGAATCAGAGGTGTTTGTTCTAGAAATAAATATCAGGAAGCAGAGAGCAGAGATAAGTATTTAAACGCTAATCAAAGATGTTGAGGAGTTAAAAGAACATCTCCAAGAAAAGATTAAAGAATTCTAATGTGATGAATGCTAAAATTTCTTCTCAACTGATTCGAGCTTGAAGAGGCACATCAAAGAGATGCACTCTGGGTGAGCTAAGATATATTTCAAGCACGAAAAGGTCGATGGCAGGTATTAGTGCACGACTTGCATGAAGTCTTACACTCACTCAGCTAAAGTTAAAAGACACATGCAAAAACATCATTTAAGTGAGTTTTTAATGCAAGATAAAGAAACATAAAAACGTAAACCAGCCAAGAGAAAGTCCAATACTATAGAGTCTTAAAGAGAGCAGGAAGAGAGACTTAAGAAGCAGAAACGTTTTAAGTCAATGAACCAACCAGCTAATGAATTATATATAGCATGCTTGTAAGAGAGAGCTATGTATATACCTGCATTAAATGCAGTAGATCTCAGTTTTTGCATTGACAACTATTTACATATTGATGTGCCTAACAAGGCAAAACTCATAGTAGTTGATGAATATGCTTATAAAGTATATCCTTTCAAATATCTGATTAGGAACGAGCAGTATCAAAATGAGTTTGCCAATGAATACATAATACTAAGAGAGACTCATAAAAGGTAATGCAAGAACTTGCTTAAACTCGATGGAGTTATTCTTGGACATGGTTTTATTGCACTACGACTCAAGAAATTTGAAATGACTCTAAGAGATTATCTCTACCATAATAGATACCCAGATGACTTGAATAAGATACTCACGGAAATGACCAAGGGTGTGAAAGAGCTGCATGATCTAGGGTATGTTCATAGAGATTTGAAGCCAGAAAATGTAATGCTAAATCTCTGTCCTTTAGAAATAGTAGTCATTGATTTCAATAGAGCAATAAGGTAAGAAATAGTGACTTTAGCTAAAGTGCTAGGCACACCTGGGTACTTCCCAATAAGAGAGAAGTGGACTAATGGCTCTGTTTAGTGGGATGTCTGGGCGGTAGCAGCAATTATTTTAGAGTGCGATATGGAAAGTATGTCTTACTTCGGAACAAAGCAAGAAAAGTAATCAATAAGCATGGCTGTTAAACATATAAAGCAGGAAGATGTATGCACTTAGATTAAGAAAATGGTTGAGATGATCATAGTAAGAGCTCCAGCATATCCAAGATCATCATTAGAAGATATACTTGAAACATTAAAGAGAGCTAAGTTCAAGAGATACCATAAAGATAAGCAGATAAAATTTGTTTGAATTAATGACATTTATACTCATTAAATATACATTAAATTCGCATCAAACCTGCGTTTTCTCTACTAACCCCAATAAGACCCCAACTATACCCTACAAATCAAAGCACTTATAAACCTCACTAAGGGGTTTTGGGGTTTTGAATAATAAAAAAGACTACTAAGCTATTTTTCCCCGAGAATATTTTAGTTCCTGGAGATGCTGAAACCCCAGGATTCTTGGGTATGAAAGCAAATGAAGGAAATTTAGAGACTAACGAAGAAAGCGTGGAAGGAAGCCAGTTTATGATGGAGCAGAGTATCCATTACTTATTGATAGGGCAAAGTTAATACTTCCAACAAAAAATTATGACATAGAGAAACTCCTCGAGCTGGAGGAGTTTAAGCCCTTAAAAGATTCAAAGGATCTTCCCAGATTTATAAGCAAATACATTTTAAACAAGACTTCCAAGTCTTTTTCAAAGTCAGTTCGAGCCTAATCAGTCGCTGGCCTTGACGTTCAGCAAAAGATAAAGGTTGATTTTAGTTAATTACAGCAACCATACGTGCCTTTCTATACTTCTAAAGGAAATATATTCAACTAACAAAACACACTGACACCTTAAGCTAACTATGGAGCTAAGATCCAATCAGAGCTAACGTCAAATTACTTGAGGGAATATGTGCATTTAAAGCCCTAAGAAATATATCAATTTATAGAGCAGATTTGCTAGAGAAATAGCTAGAGCTTGTTGGAGTTCTTAATTAATCTTAAAACTACATGCTCATCGAGTTTCTGCGATGGAATGTTTGGGCTTATTCACGAGCTAAACTTAAACTCCAAAATTGACTTACAGATAAAAACCAGACTTTTTGTTTAGTCCCTACTATACTACAGAAACGAGCTTATTGTTATAGATCAAGACCTTCTCAAAAATTCTATGACTCTTCTTGCCCAAAGGCCAAATTCTGAGTAAACCTTGGGCCTCTCAAACTACATCTTCATCAATGAAGTTGAACAATTTTCATAATTGTAAGAAGAGCTTGTTCTTCTTGACAGCAAAAACATTGGCATTATTCCTCTTATGGTGGGGACTTTTGCATAATTTAAGGTGGACCCACAAGTGGTAAGGTTGCTCCCTAACACTCTATAATGCCTCAACAAACCCTTCATACAAGTTCTTAATTAAAATAAAGGTCTTAGATTGATTGGAGAAATTCCAATCAACCTTGTAGGTGATTTTTTTAAAATATGTGCCCTCTGTCAATCAAGAAACTACACCGAACTCGAATAGTTGATAAACAGTATTATAGAAACTTTTATTAAAAAATGGGACTATTTAGACTAAGCTGACTTTTCAATGTTGATAGCTCAGATATCAGTTGAATTAAAAGAAAGAAATCCTAGCTGGATTGGAAAAGTTACCGAGATAGCTGAAGTTGTTAAATAAATAACTTTTATACAAATTGAAAAAGGAGTTAAGAACAGACCAGACTTAATCGCAGACCTAATAAATGGCAATCTTCACTCCATTAAACAAATCATAAAGAATCCCAAGCATGTAGAAGACCTAAGTGGCTAGTAATTTTACAAAATGGTTGGCAAGTTCAAAAAACTCAATAAGGGTAATGAGCAGGCTTAAAAGTTTTGTTATGAACTTTAAGAAAACATAACAAAGCAATCTCAGCAAATAAAATCTCTAGAAACACTGATAGGGTTCAACCTCCTGGCTCTCTAAAAACTCTGCTTAGCCTATTCAATGTGGACAAGCGAGGTATTTTAATTTATCAACTTTGGCATAGGAAATTGCAAAACCTTACTTTGTGCAATAATTGCTGTTATATTGACCAAGGAACAACAAAGAAGTACTATAATTTGGGCAAAAATGATTATCTTATCCTCAGGGATGAAAAGAGATTTCAAAACACTATAATTAAAAGCAATTTGAACATTAATTACAACCAGTATGAGAATAAGCTTGGGGTTTACTATATGGCTTAGAAGTACTTTGAGAGACAGATATACGATAAGCCGTTCAGAGAGTTCTTAAAGAACTCAATACTAATTGTTGATGAATATGACTGGCTTGTTTTCGAAGGCTCCCCTACAGCAATGTCTGACTAAATTCGATTCTTTAGGATTCCTCATAAGCTAATATGCTTAACGGGCTCAACGCTTACTTAGAAAGAGGAGATTTGCTTGGATGTGGCGTTTGGGACCAAAGAAATAAAGTTTCCCACTCTATCGTCCTTAAAATCGGACAAGAAGGTTCATGCTTCTGATATTCTACTCAATTCCTGTTAGCAAGATTACTGTAAGTACCTATATGAACTGTGCATGAAACAAACTTTGCAAACACCTGTGATTATAGTAGCTTCGGGGACTTACTAGATAATAGATGCATACTATAAGAAGTTTCGGGAACTTCAATTCTATAGCATGAAAGGAGTTAAGGGTTCCAAAGCGGACGCATACTTGGAGGGCAAGTTTAATATTAGAAATAGCAGCAAAAGATTCGGGGTCTTACTTTTAACTGTTATGCAAGGCAGGGGGACAGATCTTCAAACCTCAAAAGAAATTGAGGATAGTGGTGGACTTTACCTAGTAATAAGCGATGTGTTTTCTAAGAGAACAACTTAGTAAATAATAGGCAGAGTTGTAAGACTAGAGAATAAAGGGCAATGGAGACATGTGTTGCTGATATCAGGCTCACAGGATACAGTTGAGCAAGCAATTCAATATAGGCAGGAGTTCTTGGAAAATGAGAATCATATAAAGTTTTCAAAACTTTAGACGATGCTAAGTTAATCCTATTAGCAGTAATAAATTAAGTAGTGTCCTGAGAAAAATTAAGTTGAAGATTCAACTCGTCGTGAAGAATAAATACCAAAAGGTTAGAGAGAAATTAGCTCATTTGAGGATGAGAGTGAGAATCAACAAGAAGGCTAAAACCATCAACTATATGAAATGATACAGGAAAAGAATAAGCTTTAAATTGAAAAAATTGATACTGAAGAAGTGCATAAATAGAACAGCTGCAAGTACCCCATTAATGTAAAGGACTCTAATTTAAAAGATAAGATTGCTTTGGCAAACAGTAAACCCCAAACTCCATCGTCAATAATAGAAAAGCAAACTATTATAAGTGATTAAGATCCCAATTTAAACTCGGGGGATGATTCCAAAAAGAAAGCAATCAAGAAAAGAGACCTAAAGGTTACAGAAAAGACCGATAAGCAAAACAAGATTAAAGCCTAGAAACTGAATAAGTCCAAATCTAGCCCAACAAAATAAGCTACAAAAAAGAGTCATGATCTTAACTCTGTTGAAGGCAAAAGCCAATTAGACACAAAGATGACCTCGAATGTTTTATAAAAGAGAGTTACAAGATTATCGATTAAATAATGAGACAGGAAGAAGAATAGTGAGTTAATTAATAATAAGCATACTGCATAAATAGTTTGAGTAATCTTTTGTGTTTAAAATTTTTTAATAAAGTTAAAGGATTGTAAATCTTAACGTGTTAAAATCACTGCATGTCATTATTGTTGTCATTTAAATTCAAGTTCTAAAAAAGGGGGTTTCCATCTTCGTTAATGATTCCTGATTAATGCAAGTGCATTACCAATTATTTATATTCATTAAGCTCTTCTAATTGCTCTTGAAGACTACTCATCTCTTGCCGGACTCTTTTATTTTGCTAAAGGTAGTTTTACTTGCTCTAATTTAGCTATTGCTCTTCTTGTTTGACTTCTTCAATTTCTTTGTGTCTTCGTTTTCTCTATGACCCCGGCTTTAGAAAGAAAGCTGACCGTCCTTTTTGCCCTAATGTTAAAATGAAATTAAATAAGAATTACTGCTAAAGTTTAATGAGTTGTTGAGGGCTTGCACGAACTCAGGTCTCATTCCCACTATCATGTTCTGGGACTTATTTAATCTATCTCTTCTGTCCTCTTTAGCCTTTTAAACAATTTGCTGAGTGTCTTAAGGATCGATAGTCATTATCATATCACATATCCATTGCTTATCCAAGTGCAATCAGTCGCACTGGTCAGGGAGAAAAGAAAGGGCTTGCTGATTCCTTTAAGCAAAATCAATAAAGTCATCTGCCGTGAGTCCCTCGATTTATTGGAATGGCAGTAACGATTATTTCATTTCTCTTTAGGTACTATGAAAGTTTAGATAAGAATAGTTTACATTTTTCTCTCCATTTATTATGTTCTTCAGAAAATACACGTTGGTACAAGTCAATTTAGGTAAATAGGCGTTGCACTCTTAAGTTAGAAACTCATAGAGCTCCTTTTTACTTCCAATCTTTTAACGTATTTGATTTACGTTCACTTCAGTAAGTCCAGGTCTTCCTTCCATCTATCTCAGGAGACAGTGCAAGTTAATTTTCAAAGTTTAAATAATTAAATTTTAATTAGTAATTATTAAATAAGTAAATTAAATAGGGACTATTTGATACCAAGAAAAACTTTTGACGTAAATACAATTATCTTTAAAGTAATTCTTCTTTACAAATCATTGATAACTAAAACTCATGATTAATCATTTAAGAACATTGAAATCTAAGATCACAGATTTTTTCTAGAAAACTAATGGTGATAACTTAAGTTAAACTGGGGATGAAGAAGAGTCATCAGACGGGAATGAAAATCTAAATTTCTCAGTTGATTAGAATTAATAATAATATACCTCAAATATGTTAAAGTGCGAACCTCAGCTTGACTAAACTATCTAAATTTAATTGCTCAGAAATTACGATATTAGTTAGCTCGAGAAGCAAGTACTGAAGAGGATGAAAGCTGGAATACCACAATATTAAATCTAAGATCCTTGAAAAGTGGCCTTGAATTGTTAGTCTGGTTCTGAAACCTGGAGTATGTTAAGCCGAATAGATGTTATGAGATCAATTCTCAAAGCAATAATCATAGTTATAACCTTCAAAAAGTTTGATTCAAGCACAGAAAGGGAGCTTTTAGAATAGCTCTAGCTTGGCGACGGAGCAAATGAAGACCAATAAAAAATTTTTGAACGGTAGATCTAGCTTAGCATTGATAGCTCAACAAACTTTGATTTAATAGGCCAAAGTAATCTTAAAGTCACAAATGCAAAACGTAAAATAAAATACAAGGACCAGAATAAAGTTCCAAGTCAAAATAAATTAAATATATTAATTGAAGAGCACAAGGTACCAATAAGCAACTTGTAATGACGCTACAAAATGACAAACAGATAAATAAAAAGTGTATTAAATTCTGCTTAGTCAAGTGCAAATGCAATTAAAAAACATACTCCATTTAAATAAAGGTAGCTACAGCCTCTCCTCAAATGCTGCATATAAGATTACATTATGATGAGAGGCTGCCTAAACAGTTGCAGGGAAGTCTAGCAGCATGTGCAGAATTTTACTGGCTTTAAACTTTCTATTTCAAGGATAAGAACATTCTTGAAAGAAGAGACTAGCCTTAGCTTTAGAAAGCAATATTATCTCAGTCCTTGAATTAACATTTTAAAGTCTAAGATTTAGAGATAGATTGCAGCGTTCTACTATATCCAAAACATTTTCGATGGGAAAACTATAATAAATATTGATGAAAGCTAAATCAAGTTCAGCCAAAATAGGTCAAAGTCATGGAAGGCAAGAGGATTACTAAATCACACCACTTAATCGAAAAGACTAGATCAAATAGGAATTTTTGCAGGACTCACAAGTCAAAGCGAAGCATTCTTTGTTGTCAACAAAGGTAAACATGTAGCCAAACCGTTTATTACTTCCTATTGCAATTGGTAAATCATTTAGACATCCGCGATGAAAATTGGAGAGCTACTACCATTATTATGCTAGATAATGCATCCTACCACAGAAGTGAATTCTTGACGCGAAAGCTCAGGCTTCTCAATATACCGACTATGTATCTAGGTCCTTATCATTTCATGCTTGCTCCGGTCGAGAGGTTTTTTGCGTAGATAAAAAGAGGGATAACTTACAACTCAATAAACACATAAAATTAATTAAATGCTCAAATTAAAAAAATGATAAAAACCGGTAGAAGATGCATTACTCTTAGATTTAATCGCTTTCTGAATAAATTTAAGACATGAATTGCGAATGGGCCAAAAATGTTTCATAAAATCTATAACTAATGCACTTAATGACATAAGTCTATAGAACATTTGAAATTGAATCATACTGCCAACTTGAGATTCTATTACACGGAAGTGTAAACTCTAGTAAGTCTCAAGAATAAATTTTTATATGAATTTATTCATTAATTTGCTTAAAGCTTTCTATTATTTACTTTCAAAGAATTGGGAATGGAGTAATTTTATTCAAATTATAAAGTATTATAAGGTTATTTAATCAAAATCTAAAAGTTCAGATCTAAAGCTTTGTAAAATTTAAACATTAACCCTTAGACTATATTAATTTTGGATAAAAAGACTTTAAAATTAAATAACACTATTTCCAAAGTTATATAAAAGTCATTGAATGTAGATGAATTCAATGTATAATAAAAATTTCCCTATAAAAAATAGTTAGTTTCTAATATTTTATAGTTTTTATTAGACTTATTTTTTCATTTATAAACAAAAAGCTAAAATATTTTTATTGAGAATACTAAGAGCGTATATCCGCTTGAAATAGCGCGGATATCCGCGCACTCTAAATTAAACAAATAATTTCAATTAATATAAATACTATCGATTGCAAGTTTATATAAATATATTCCTCATAAAATTAAATAGGATTATTTGCATTACTATAATTTTATCAAAATTCATACAAATTGTATATCTTTCTGATGCATAGACGTCTTTATAAAATATATAATAACTAAATAAATTGTAGTAAATTTTGAATTTTACCTGTTTTAAAAGAAAGCGGATATCCGCTTATTATAATTTTTGATAAATTTATTTCAATATGCTTATTTTTATAAATGAAAAATTTCCCCTTAAACCTTTAACACCTATTTAACTTTTTATTTCATATATAATAAAGTTATTTAAGGCGAGCGGATATCCGCTCAAAATACCGCGGATATCCGCGCTTTCAAATTATAAGCTAGTTAAAATATGATAACTTAAAAACAGTTTTCTCTACTTTTATATTAGAAATTTTATATTAAATAAATACTAGGTCAACCTTTAAGACTAAATTAGGTACTTGACTCTAATAAATTAATCCTTAATTTCAACGCAATAATATTGAGTAATTTATTATTTTAAGAACTTTAAAGCAACACCTATAATTGTTTTTACAGATCTTTTATTTAAAAATCTCAATTAAATTTAATGATAAAAAATGAACTTGTTAATTAAGCCAATTTTCTTTAAAATTTTCTAAGGAAATTTGGTATTAATTAGTTTTTACTATCAAAGAACAAATTTATTACTTTTAAAATATTTATTTTAGATGGAAACATATAGTATATCTCGTTTAAAGTTAAAATATTTCATTCATAAAATACTGTAGTTACTAATACGAAAACTTATAATATAGAATACTGTTAATATTTGTTGAACGCTATATAGTATCCTCAAATTAACTTAAGAGTAATTCAAATTAATATAACAGCATAGTTTATGATAAAAGTCTAACAAGACTATTTTATTAAAGAATTCATTAATTTATAGTAATAATATAAATATGATCGAACTACCTAGAAATTTATTTACTTAATTACCAATTTATAATAATATGTTTAGAATAGATTAAAAGTGGAAGTGAAAATTGTTTCAAAATCAAAGGTTAACAAATTCAAAACCTTAAATCAAATATTCATTACAAAACCAAGTTTTTTGTATAAATTCAAGAAGAAATTAATCAATAGTTATAGTAAATTCAAATTAATATCGATTCAATGGGTAGAGGCAAATAGTCTAATCTTAGCAATGCTTTTAAAAACAAGAAAAATAATGAAAGCAGAACTGCATATCTCTGCATTTATTGTAGCCAACTAAATAGGCCAAATCAACCTTATGTCTTCCAAAAATATTAGAGGCCATGTAATAAGCTCGCATAAAACTTTTCTCAAAAATCAAAACATTTCTCTTTAAGGTTTCAAGGTAGTCGAGGGTCGAGATTATCTAAAGACTAGCCAAAAAATATAAGTATCGGACACATCGGAAGTAAAGAATTCAATAAGGGCTAAATCAGAATACGTTGTAGATTTATTAAAGTAAAAAACTCGTGACTACGACTCATTTGAAAGTGGTGATGAACAAATGGAAGTTGAGAGATAAGAGTTTAACTAAGTACTTTCTACATTTTAGGAAAATGGGTATTTAAACTAATTAGAGAAAATTAACATAACTACAGATAGGAAGCCCGATTTTTTCAGTGAACTCAATGAGCAGCTTTAATGCAAGCATTAGATGATAAATCACTTAATTAAATGCCAATAAATTTAGAAATAAAATAAAAAGGCTGAGAAAGTAATAATTGATTTTGTCACTCCTGATAACTAAAACAAAAATATTGCTAATAGAGTTAAAAGTTTATCAGATAACTAGGTTAATCAAGTTGAATTTACAAAGAAAAATCTTGTGAATTAAATCTAAGTTTACAAGAATAATCTCTTAAACGATAATTTACAAAAGCAGCATACTGTAAATAAATTTATAAATAAATGCTTTAATTATCTTCTTGAGCTTGTGGAAGAAGTCATAAATTATTTATACTCAGAGTAGTAGATGATTCTTAGTGATACTATTCAACAAATTTAGTAATAAAGTGATATAGACTTCAAAAAAATAAAAGAACAAATTGATCAAGAAAGATAGCAATACGATGAAATCTTAGAAACTTATCAAGGCATCCTCGACAAAGTAGATGAAAATTTGGGAAATAATTTAAAAGAATTAAACAAAATCCCCTCGATTCCAATTAATGCAGATTTAACTAAAAAGGGGTTCTGCAAAAGTTTATCAAGTGTCCATCAAAAGATATATGGATAAAAATTTTCAGTAGCAGCAATTGACTACGCCTGGCCAATAGATTTGAAAACTGAAAGTGGAAATCAATTTATTCCTTATTAGATTTTATCTATGAAAGATCTTTATGAGCTTGAAATCGAAGACTTGCAAGACCAAGGATATCTTTTCATGTGGACAGTGGCACAGAAATTCGTTGATGCAATAGCTTTCATGCTTCTGAAAGGTTACAGGTAAGGAAATCATATTACTAAATATTTTTAATTATAGAATTGTTGATTCAATTTGCTGGCTAAAGAAAGGCTAAACTAAGAAATACAAAAAAAGACCTGGTTATCATGTTCGCCATAGCAAAGAGATTTGTCTCATAGGATTAAAAGGAAATGTTCCAACTACCATGAAATCATTTACTGCTGATGACATAATTGAAAGTATACCTGGGAAAAACTCTGCAAAACCAGAGGCATTAAAAGATATTATTGAGAAACTTTGCCCAGGTGGACACTATTTAGAATTGTTTGCAAGGGAGAATAACTTAAGGGTTGGGTGGGTGTCAGTTGGAAATGAGATATGAGCTTTCATGTCAATTAATTTTAATTTGCATATAAATTTCATTCTATACTTCAAAAATTTTACCTTAACTACTTTAAATTCTAGAAAAAGCGAAAGTAGATAAAATACTCCCTTAAAATAGACTACTTAAAAATAAGTATAGAAAATATCAGAGAAAAAAAAGTAAAAAAATTAAGGGACAAACACTTAACTGAATCCATTATTTAATTTCAAGAAGTTCTTAAGATTAAAATCAAAGCGATTAAAAAGCTAATTCTGGATTTCAATCATTAGATTCTTAATAATTACTTACAAACACAGAAGAATTATAGACTTAATCTGACACAACCTTCCCAGAATTAAATTAGATAAAGAACATAATAATCGATTAGTTTACTGGATTGACAAAAAAAGCCATGTAACCTATGTAGCAATAGTTGCTAACAAAAATTCCAGAAATATTAATTGGCGAGCTAGAAGAGAAGATGAATTAACAAGCTTTATAACAAAATGGATAAATAAGGGAGTAACAGGATAAGATTAACTAGATAGACTTTTAGATGCTTGAGTAGCTTGTGTTGATGGAAAAGATGAAATTTACTATACATTCTAAGTCCTTGTATCTGAAATAAAATGCTTATCACCTACAAATGGAGTGGCAACTAAAAAATAATTGGTCACTCACGTAAAAATGTTTCTGGAGTTATACAATAATTTGAAAAATAAATCGATGATAATTAAATTATTTTTGAGAATTTCAAAGAAAAGTAAAGCAAAATAGAAAACCAAATGGTTCAATAATAAAAAGCTATCGAAGATAATTAAAGAGACTCATAATAAATTTCCAAAAGAGTTATAGAATAAGTAAATGCAATTTTTACCGAACACTTAAAATATATGAATAATAATTTTGATATAGTTAATAATAATATAAAGCAATTTAATAGTAAAATAACTAACTTTGAGAAGAAAAAAAAGGCAAATTTGAAAAATAATTAGGAATAATTAATTAATTAGAATAACTAAAATGGTTAATAGCATAAACTAAATCAAAACGAATCAAACTAGAGCAGCATGAATTAACATTTAATTTCAAAAAATTTAGTAGTCTATACAATACAAAGGTATAATTCCTAGAATTAGTCAGTAAAATTTGTTGAAGTTTCTGGCTATAATTATTTGTTTGACAAAGTCACAAAGAAATTTTTTTCAATATAAGAAAATAACCATATTTGAATACTAATTTTATGACATATAATAAATACTAACTTACTTTACATTACTTAAATCAATTTAAACCTACTTCATCACTAAAGTCTTCGGGGTTTTGGGGTTTATCTAGCTAATTTATCTCTGACATCTATTGTCAGTTAAGAATTCTCTGTAAGTCATTTCAAGTAAAGGAAGCCTGAAGGCTACATACATGATCTTTACCAAGTAAAATAGCATAAAGCTAGATGATATGCCTGCACTCATTTAACTTTGCCTTTTAAAGAGCATAATACTCATTAGCAAATTCCATTTGGAAATTGTCATCAGCAAGGAAGTAATTGAAAGGATATATCTTGTAAGCATATTTAGTAATCAGTAATGACTCTCTTCTCTATTTTATCCTCAAGAGTGAGGTAGCTTTCTAGGCAAGAATCTAAGTCAATAATTTTTAATATGGGAATCTTCATAGCCTCTATTTTTACCATGATTTTATTGATTTCCGATACTGGAAAGTTCTTGACTGCTTTCTTCATTTTAATTGTGCTTTTTCTTTAAGTGCACTTTGAGGTCTCTAGTATGATGAATATAGCTTCTCACAAAACTCACAGACATACTTCCCATCTTTCTTTTAATGCTTGAGATATAACCTTGGCATATCGTTGTGTGTATATCTCTCAAGTGTCTCTTATAAGTTGACTTGTAAGGGAAAACTTTATTGCATTCTTTGCATTAATAGTCAACTTTGGCTGGTATTTATTAATGCACTATGCCGGGTTGTTTAACCTCCTCCTCAATTTGCACAGCTTTTTTGTTAACCTCTTACTTAATTTATATTTCAATATCAAAGCTAGACTGGTCAAAGTTGTCATAAGTAGGCTCCCACTGAGTACAAGCGTCTCTGGTCTCTACTTTTCTTGGTTGCTGGAATGATAACTTTTATTGACATGATCCAAGTAATGCCGCTCTTCTCAAAAGGTTAGCGCTCATTTTAGTTTTCTGATATATTTTATTATAATAATGATAAAATCTACCTAGATAAACTTATATAGTAGAGTATAAGACACTCTAGTAGATTCTTTGCTGAGAGGTAAGAAAATTAACTAACCATAAAAGACTGAAAGTTGACATATTTTATGAGAATTTTATACATTTTAGTAAATTAAAATACTCCTAATGAAGTTTTGTTTCTCTAGGAGGTCCTCCAAATCAAGTTTGAACTTAATTTGGAGGTAAAGTTATTAAACATTTTTTAATTTAATATGCTCCTAATTAAGTTTTAACCTTAAAATTTAACTCCTAATAAAGTTTGAACTTAATTTGGAGGACCTCCTAAAATAATTAAACATTATTAGGAGCAATTTAATGGAGATAGTTTGATAAAAATGGAAATCAATCTGTGAAACTTGGAGCAAGTTTTTCAATGCTTCTCCGCATATCTTTTCAAGGTTGACCTCCAGTAGGTCCTCCCTATTTAGTAGTAAGATTTTAATAAACTTAGAATGGATATCCATAATTTTAAATTTCATTAACATTTCTAGAAAGAGGAAGCAAGATGGAGTCTATGAATGATGCAATGAAGATAATTTAATCTCAAGATTTAATAGGAAAATTTCGAAGTAAAGAGGACCTTTATAGATACTTGATACAGCAAGGTAAGTTCTTTACTTATGCTTATATATTAAGCATAGTTGGATTGTTCTTGCCAACCCAGGAAGGAACAAAAATCTCATTCTTAAAAGCATTATTAAGTGAAGAGAAAAAAAGCTTTTAAGTCTAATGAAATTAGGATGATTAAAATTCCTAACTACCCTGAAATATCTGTTACAAACCTATATGACGATGCTATGAGTGATCCAGATGTTGATCTATACCTTCAATCAAAGCTGCAACTTTCTAATAAGTTACCAGAGAGAAACTTCTTCTTTGGTGTTATTGGAACTCTGAAACCTGAGTACTTAAATGAAGTAATTTAAGAAGCTCACAAGAAACGATAAAGAATTTCTCCTGAAGAAAAAAAAAGTAGGGAATTTAAATTAGTGACTTCTGGTTGTAGGAACTGCAGAAGCATCCATTCATCTCAAGTAAGCTTACCCTTCTAACTTTATATAAAAACATGGAACTGCTATTTACTTGATGAAAGAGAGCAGCAAATTAAACAGATAAAGAAAGTATCAAGTAAAGCATTAACTAAGTAAGAGACTCTTCAAAGATTTATTAAAGCCAGACGAGATGAACATAGATGCAGGAGCTGGCTTTAAGTGAAGAAACATAGGCCCAAACAAGCAAATAAGAAGAAGAAAAGAAAGAGAAACCAAATCCATTTACGGGCAAATTTAACATGTGAATTTATTCATTCGTTTAAATCAAAAACTTATTTATATACATAAATCTCCCTTCTCTTGCGCATTCTTTTGCTTTATCATCGCTGAATCTTTTAGCAGCGCTCTTAATAAAATCTACTGTGTCTATTTTCAAGTCGAGCATCAAGTGATAAAACAGATATTTTTTGTAGCGTCGTTTAAACAACCCCCAATATAATTCAATTGAACTAAGGACTGTAAGGAACATTAAATACAGTTTTTATGTTTAATCTTTAATAATTCTTCCTTAAGTCTTTAGTTTTATGAACTGACAAGTTATCAACGAACAGAATAATCTCTTACTCTGCGTTCTCGTCCCTGAGTCATTGCAAGAACTAAATATATTATTTAGTCTTTATAGAACGAAGGTTAATAACATAGATCTCAAGGCCACTATCTTCACTTATTCAACCAAGAATAGGATGGGTTTAAACCTTATCCTTTTAATCATATACTTAAATGTTGCTATATCTTTTATACCAAGACCTTGATATGAAGGTATTTAAGGTTAATACACCTTCATCAGTGTGTATGAACTTGATGTTATTAGTAATAGCCCTCTGCATTTAATTGAATATATAATTTAAATTATCCTTATAAAATGAAATATTAAAGTCGATCACTCTCTTAATGCGATTGACTGTCTTGTAAGATATTCCATTCTTTTTATATATGTTAGCTATAAACTAAGCAGAAATATGAAGCTCAGGAAATTGGCGATGAAACATCACAACTCTCTTGGCCAGAGAGATGAGCCCAGTATTTAAGAGTCTTATCATTAATAAGATAATCGATGAGATGCTGCTAAAATTTAAGTGGTCTCTTAGGCTTAGAATTAAGATGCTATCTCTTTAAATTCAATGCTAATAGACAGTGAAACCTCACAGTTGCTGGAGATTTATGGAATAGCCTTGCTATAGACGTATAATTCAGAACAGGCTTGAGTTATTCACTATATTCATCACATCCATATCGCAACTTAAACAATAAATCTATATACTCACTGTCATAAACTGACCCAAAACCTCGCATATACTCCCTTAAATTACTAATATTTAAACAGTAAACTCCTACATAAACCCTTATTAAAACCTGAATAAAGTATACCTTAATAGTCTACTTTTATCAATCAAAAACTCAATCTAACAACTTCACGGGTTTTTATTCGTATATAGTGGGAGATATTAGACAACTTTACCAGGGAGAATTATGAAAAAGAGCTACTTAAATTTAAATTTAAATTGGCCAAATAATAATTACTCAGTAAATTAAAATTAAGTAAATATTGTTATCAGCACTTGAAAAAGCTTAGAAATTGTTTTAATTACTCACTAAATATTCTCATTAATTAAATTTCTTGGTAAGTCCTTTATTTATTGTAATAGCTTAACTTTAATTCATTCATTTTTTTAATTTAATTATTAATGATTTTAAAGAAATATCAATTTATTAAAAAAGAGAATCAATATCAATCCCCAAAAATTTTAGACTTTTATAAATTGGGGTTTTTGGGCTAATATATATATATATATATATTTAATAATAATAAAATTCAAATGAATAATTAAAAAGATAAACTAATAAATCATAAATAGTATTGATAATTTTAAGTACTCAACAAATTAATAAAAAGTTTTTTTGCTTAATTAACTATATTAATTTCTCTCAGATGTAAATTAATATCTTAAAAGCATAAATAAGCTACATATAAAATATAAACTTCTCAAATCCTTAAATAAAAAATAAACAACTCTTATAGTAAAACATCGTAAAGATTTATAAACTAGCAAATTACATTTGGCAAAAGAATTATAAAACAGTATATTTTGTGTTCTTCTTAGAGATATTTTAATACTCTGGATTTACAGGCTAGACAAATTATAACTAAATGCAATAAAAGAAAAAGAGAAATAGATTTATAAATTATCATTCATCTAAAAATAATATTGTTAAGTTAACTTTATTTATGTAGTGAAATTATATATTTTTAATCTTTATATAGTTTTATATTTTTTCAATCTATTCTGCGACATAACAAACTAATAAAAGGATGTATTGGATTATTTCCATTATTTCTACAAGAATCATTTTTGCAATAATAATAAAATTCCATATCTCACTCAATTAAGATAAAAATTGTGAGATAGCAACAATTAATTAAATATTAATTTATTAATGGCTGAGATTTAATATAATTAATTTAAAATCAAATTTAAACAAATTAATATAGTATTAGCATGGGAAAATAATCCTGCTAATGGCTATAATTAGATTAACAAATATATATATATAGTTTAAGCCACCAATAATTTAATTATTTAATTAATTGTTGCGATCCGCTATCTTTTGTGATTTATTTGAATATGTGGTTTATTCTTATAAGAAAACAATCAATCTGATGCTTTATTTGCTCTAGAGTATCATTATTTATACCGGGGAAATTCGTTCTCTACAGTTTATTCTAGAGTTCTTATCGATAATTTCTTACTTGCATGAATTGTTGCTCCATAATAAGCCGTTGATAAAGGTCCAGCCCAAACTATCCTTTATTTTCCTTTCTCTTAATCAATTATCATAGGGTTCTTTGGTTTACAACCATATCTATCATCGTCTTAAGCTATTTGAAGTTATGATTTCTCATAATTTAATAATAAATAAATAATAATTAATTAAAGCCTAAAAAAGAAATTTCATTCTAAGGTTTAATGCTAACTTAAATCTGTTGTGTAAAGTTTGATGCTTTTTTTTATCATCAATCAGTTGTATTAAATTTATTTCAATAATAATAGTAGTTACTTTTTAATAAAGATTCTTGATAATGTGCTGTAGAAAAAGAATTTAATTTTTTAAAAACTTAATTCTTCATAAATAAAGACCTCAAATATGATTATCTCAAATATCTTGTGGCTTTTTTAGTCTCCTTTATGAATTTTCTTGAGGAAGTCTGTTACAGTATCTTGTAAACATTTATAAATAATATTACCAAAGATGCATTTTCATTTAAAATGTAGGAATTATTGCTGTTATTTTTCCAGCCATATATAATTGCTCATCTCTGATCTGAAGTAGGGTGTAAGTGCCTCAGTTACCATTCTAATGATAACTAATGAGGCAAGTATTCTTTTTAGTTTTAAAATAATAAAAGCAAAGTTCTCCTTGATATTATAACTTTAAACCAAAGCTAAATAAATTATTTAATTTATGCAAATGCAAGTGAAAGACTTAAACTTTAATAAATCTATTTGTATTACTATCATTGATTCATTATCCTAAAATAGCAACTCCACTATTCCTAATGATCCTACCTTGATTTTGGACTGATAATGATCCAGACAATATAATTGTATTTGATGGTGTTATTTCACTTTACGCCATAGAACAGTTGATTATCTTGAGTTCACAGATCACATAATTGGTTATAATAACAAAATGCAATCTTGCTGTAAAGTCTGGTACAACAGATGATCACCTTGTTTGCTAAAGTTTACAAAATGAAACCAACTGCTGTTGATTTACTCAGTGTTTTTCTCAAACTACCAACATTTAAACTTACATTTGTAGAAAACAAACCTGCACTCAAAAACAGTCTTGCTACTTATATATACAAATAAATCTACTTACATAATACTGATGCCTTAATTTTTAGTTTCAATAGAAAAAGCCAGCATTAGCTTCACAACCACAAGAACAGATCCTGAGAGCGTTTCTAAAACTTACATAATAAAATATAATTAAGCTCTTTAATTTTAGATCCGCATCTAAAAATAAAAAGACTTTTTTATTATATAAATCCATGCTTTTCTATTGACACGGCAACTTTAAATTCTATAATAATCAAGATCTTAGGGATATTAAGAAATACATACATTAACACATATATGTTCTCTCTTAAAAGCTTAGACAAATACAATATCTACAAATTGATATATTCTTTTAGAAGAAAAGAATTAAACATGCGTATTTACAGTATTTGATCACTTCACATAATTATATCTTTATGAGGATTATCTTTCATAACAGATTTTAGTCAAAAAGTAAAATAGTTTAATTCAACATTATAAATCTTGTAATAACCAGTAGTTTAATGATCTAAATTAAATAATTTAAATTTTATGATAAACTTAATAAAAAATAGTTATAAATATCAGATTGAATTTAATAATTTAACATGAAATATTGTATTAGACATCAACAAATTGGTGACAGTTAATTATTTTAAAAATGATTATTCAATTTCTTTTCAATTTTCACAATTCAAATGAATTTAAGTAATAATAATATATATTATATTTTGTTTACAGCTTTTCTTTATTTAATGTACTTTCTTTTCTTTAAATTGCATTTTAAATCTAAATTTATGAGAAATAAAAAAAAGAGGACAACTTTAATTGATAATTAGTTGAATATATAAGTATTAGTATTTACATAGACCAAAATGGTATCATTTTCAAGCGTTATTATTTTTACATTATCCTTCATATATTCTAAAATCTTTACATTCTTTTCGTGTGTTCCGTTCTGTTCCCTGGTTCTTCGAATCTTCTTTCAGTGCCTTCCAAAGATCAACAATCTATAGCTTAATTATGAAAATTTTGAGATATGTTTTTTGTAACTTACAAATTTTGTTGAGGGACTAGCATCTTCTGCTCAGACATTTTTGACGTATTTCTACAATATTAAATCAATTATTAATTACTTATATTTTTCTTAATCATAAATCATGATTATAATATTAGAATAGAATAAATTTCAGAAATTGTCTAAATTACTGCTAATTAAAAATTTATAATAAATTATTATCTCAAAATTAGGATAATAAATGGAGAAAATAAAGATAGTTGACAGTTGAAATAGTTTTCAAATTCTTAATTAAGCGATTTAATAAATTTGTCACCTAAATAGCTTCCTTGAAGACAGAGTTCCTTTTAATTTACTACTAAATATATTAATTTTGAGCATTTTGTTGAACGATAGTATATTTACCTTTGAATTTGATAACTCACTTGAACAACAATAAATAATTTGTAAATGAATTAAAACTATTTTAGATTTTCAGCAATATTTTAAATTGTTGATAAAACTTAAATTAATCTTCAATATTATTGCTTGTTATACTATTTTAGAATTGTTTATTAAGTAAACTTTATTTATTCTTCTAATGTTTTTTGATATTTCTATATTAAAGTTAAGTTGAAGACTCTTTTACAGATTATGCTACAAAAATATATATAAATTTCTAAGATTTAATGAAGTAAAAATCAAATAAATTAAAAGACTTACATCAATTAGAGTTTGAATATGGAGAGAGCATTCTCAAATCAAAATATTTTAAATTATGTTTCATTATTCTTAACTTAGATAGAATTCCTGAGTTGTATTTTAGTGTATCATTTATAATATCAAGCAGTTTTAATTTTATGAAAGCTTAACTTTGAGTGCTTGAATGAAAAGTAGCATACTTCAGGGGTTTTGTTAACAATTAAACCAATATGGCACAATCTTTTTTAATTATATAAATTTAACATGAATGTATTACTCTAGGAAACAACAAGATGTCATCAATAATACTAATTTGATTATTCAATGGCTATTTTAGAAACAAATCATCAGTTATATTTACTTTGTCAGAGATAATCTTTTATATTATTTCTTATTATATTATAGAATATAATAGAATAGGATAGAATAGAATAGGTATTTTTATTATTTTATCTTCTTACCTTTGACCATTAAATTTATAGTCAAAAGTAGGGGCAAACCGAAATATAGCTACCAGCAATAACTCTATTAACTATACCAATTTGAATAAATTTTTCTGATTGAAAAATTATGAATTAAAAATAGGAATCTACTGGTTTATTCATAGATTTTTATATAATTACGGTTGAAAACGAGCAAATAGCATGGAAAAAGTTGTTTTCAATTATCTTTCAATCAGTAGATTAATTTTAATTGATAAAAAACATTGCTATTAAAGTCCAATTAAAATGCTTTAAAATGATCTATCTTATATTCTTTAAAGTGTTTAAACAATTATTAGTAATATTATATAAAGAAAAAGGAGCAGTACTCATTTAAGGTTTATAAATTTTAGTTTATAGTTTGATTGATATTTATAAGAATCAATATATCATGAAGAATTGCTGCATAGTAATATTTAATCTGATATTAATATAATTTGATTTATAATAAATACAATAATGCATTCTTAAATTATCGGAATAATAAAAATATATATAAATTCACCTTTAAGTTCTTAGTCCTATTCTTTATACTGAGTCTATCATTATTCCTACGCTCTTTATCTCTCTTCTGATGTTTCTATTCTGTTATCGAATAATTTCTGGCTTCTTCTCTGAGTTATGAAAATTCTTAATTCATTGTCTTGCGATTTTATTCTGAAAATTTAATCAAAATAATTGATTAAAGATATTGTCACTCTTTTCTAGTTAGATAACTTGATTCTTGTCATTTTAATTTAAACTAGGTCAGATTTGATAAATAAGACTAATTCTAGAGGGAATTTTGTATGTACTTAAATATTATTATAATGCGCTAAATATCTGTGAAGAATGAGAAAGACTCATTTCAAGCTGACTTCTAAGATCTTTAGTAATAAGAGCATGATTAAACTGAAGGCACTTAGTGAGTCAGGTTATCATTTGCATAAATTTTAATTAATTTTTATTTAATCTTTGGTCCAATCTTTACTTAAGTTGAGTAGTTCAATGGAACTTGCTGAACTAGTCATCTATTAGCCCAAAAATATTATAAATAGTAGAGTAGATTTTATTAATTTTTGAATAAATTTCTTAAATCAATAAAAAAAGAAATACATGATGATTCTTAAAAATAAAATATATCAGTTAGTTAAGCTTTGTTTTTCCATCCTAGTCTTTTGTGAAAAAATTATTATATAATTTTTAAAATTATCAATTTATAATTGTAGGTCATAATTCGATAGCAGTATTAATTGCAATAATTTAATTTGATGTAGGCCACAGAATAATTTATAAACTTAAGTTTCTCTAACTTTACCTACTTTAAAAGGGTTGATTCAAGAGTTTTGTCTTTATAATAGTCCGATTAAGATTCATCATACATAAATATCGCAGTCAGATTTCCAATCTAAAAAAATTATATCAAATGAGTGTTTACTTTCTATTTTCTCAGATTTTCGAATTTGCTAATTTCTTTTAGAGTTCCTTCTCTCTGGTATGGATAAATCCATGAATTTATTGTTTTAACTATACAATTTATTAAGTTAGAGAACTTATTGTATCAGGCTATAAAAATAGGAAAGCCAATTTCTCCATGTTTTACTAGAATGAAGGTTTGTAGGAATTTAAATATATCAATGAAACTTACACTTAGAATTTTTTTCACAATAAAGGTAAAAATTTCAAGTGAATAGAGTCACTTGTCACTATTAATTAGTCTGTTATTAATTAGATCGACTGTCTTTAATGCAAATTCATATTCTTTTTTTAATTTAGAATCGATACTTAATCTTTATATATTTTTATCAGCATACACATTCAGTATTTATGATTTTTATATTTGAGTATTTTTTTTTAATAATACATTTTAATTAAACTAATTCATATCAAAACTTAGAAAGAAAACCTATACTTAAAAGTAAGATGCTACATAAATTCATATTAAAGTATAATATTGGTTTTATTATAGCAGTATTTTAGCAGGAATATTTTATTTAGGCAGTTTTATATTTCAATCACTTAATATAAATTCTTTTCTTATTAAAAATTTAAAAGAGATTATTGCTCTAAATTTAAGTTTACAATTAATAATTTAAATTGGCCACTAATATCTCATTTCAAGCATGATTTTGGCAGTTAAATTAGTATCTTGTAATATAATGCTATATGTAGGTGAGGTAATTGGTTGTTAATTTAGGGAGGTTATTCATAAATTTAATAAGTTCATAATAAATAAATAGGAAAAGCTTCGGTTTTAATTGACGAGGACAAAGTATCTCATTCCTTTAATTATTAGTTTTCTAAGAAATTAAAAAATTATAATTCAATTTTAGTATAAAAAGTTGTAATCATATCTAGAAAATAAGCCTAAATTAGTATAGATGCCTTAAAACTAAACGTTGATTTAAATACCAATATTGATGAAATATGCAGTTATTTTTCAACAAAAAATTCCTTATTTAGATATGAATGAAGAGGTCTATACTTTCGAGAACTTTTTTCTTACAATTTTAAGTTTCAAACATACAAAAGATCGTATATAAAATACTAAGGACTGCTAAATTAGATATAGAAGCGGTAGAAAATTATTAAAAGACATATTAATTAGATACTTATAAATAATAATTAAATTATAATGGTTAGAATAAACCAATCAGAGTAGTCATTAAGTGAAACATAAGCAATGGACTAGAGTACAAACTTAGCATCAAATTTAAAACAAAATATTGTAAATAAAGTTGTATCTTACATTTTCATAAGGTCAGAAAAGATAGGAAATTTTAATTACAAAAATCTCACATTGAAATCTAGCAGTAGAGCTGGAAGAACTGCTATTGTAATGAAAATAAATGCTAACCTACCCAATAATAATAGTATTTAATATAAGAGTATACTCGCTATATTTAAACATTAAGATTAAATTTTATAAATCAATTTTTTACACAGAAATTTATAAAATTGCCTTAATGGAAGTTACAAAAAAATATCAAAGAAAATATTTTTAATAAATTAATGAGTACTGTAATAATCAATAGTCTAAAACATACATATAAAGGAATCCTCTAAGGGGAGTGATTAACACATTTCGAATAAGTAACTTTCTTAAAAATATACTGAATACTAGCAACAAGGTTGACAAAAAGTTATCTTCGCTTGATTATCTTAAAAATACATAAAAAATATAAATGGCACAAATGATAAGATACTTCCGTCTGAACCTTTAATTATTGCTTTTGCTGGAAATAGCAGATAACTATAAAAAAGGTTATTTTTGAACCAGAGCATAAAAATCAAATAAAGTGCGATAATTTAAAAATTCACTCTAAATAAACATATAATAAAAGACAATTAACAAGATGTTAAAAATCATGAAGAAGCGATAAAATATAATTCACCATAATTAAACGACAATACATTGTCATATAATGCTCAGGTATCTTTGATAAAATAGTTAGACTCGATAACCCTGACTTTTAAATCATGCACGATTACAGGAGATTGTTTAGAAAACACTTGAAATATTAAAAAGACCTACAAAGTACATAGAAAAAATATAATACCATATATAACAACCATAAGTTCCCTTGAAATAATTACAGTAAAAAATGAGTTAATTCAAGTTTCAGAAAGGAAGAGTATAAGAAAGAAAAACAATATTGTTGCAATATAATTGATTTGGTAATTAAAATTATTTTAATTAAAATAATTAACTAATAAGTTGGTGGCAGTTAACTTTGTTATAGTGAAGATAAAATAGTGTTGCGATAGATAGGTACAGGCAATAGTAAAGTCCAGTTCATTCTGAAATTAAATCGAGCAAGTACTATATTGTCTAGGTTTCAACAAAGTTAACAGCCAATAATTTTAGTTATTGCTTATTTAATATTTTAATTTCCTAAATAATTTTATACCTACAATAATACCATAACCTAATGTAAATATTTTGATACATAAGGAAAGGAGAATATCAAGAAAAGCCAAATTTAAACGGAGGATGAAGAGTTACTAGAAAGAAAAGGTAACAAACTGAATTTTCTCGTAATAAAACTAAATAGTGTTATTAAATATTCTAATCAACCATTAAAATATTCAACATGTTTTTATTTATATTTTAATATAAACAAAGAGTAAACATTGAAAAAATAAAATCTTAATTATAATTTATAATTAAAAGAATTCAAAACAAATGGAAGAAATGAAAAATAAATGTACGACAAATTTATTTATTGCTATTAATCGAATTACTAGCTTTTCTCACTAATCAAACTACTTCAACCTGATGCTCTTTAAAATACTTGCCTCGTTTGATCTAATCTGCCTACGGCTTGATAGTAGTGGTGTACCAGCAATGAAGCTTGTCCGTCTCCAAGGTATCGCACTGCTTTATGAGGAAGGTGAGGATCTTCTCTGTAAGCAGGGGACACTTGGCATAGATCTTCCTGAGGAATGTAAGCAGTCAATCTTCGTAGTTCTCGATCAGAAGTTGCAGTCTGTCCTGTATCTCCTGGATCTTCGACTGAGGGATGGTCTTCTTGTAGGCGGCGGGGTTGTTCCTCTTGAATGAGCGATCGATGTCCTGCTTGAAATGTTGGAGATCTGAGCGAGCTCCGGTTATAATCTGCCAGTGCCATGCCATAAGTACTTTAGCCTCGTGAACTGCGGGTGCATCTGATTTTCTTATGGCTTCGTTGACCCTAGGTAGCTCTGGAAAAGACTCGAGGTGATAACGATACTCGTGAATAAGTGTAAGCTGATTTTTATTTGGAGAAGGGACTGCTTGAGCTTGGCCTCTTACGGGAGCTGGTGGTCTTGTCATCCTCTGAATACTGCTGCTCTGGGGATTTTAGTGCCATGTTTTCTCTAATCAAATTTAAATGTTTAAATTAATATATTACAAATAATCGTTAATTTAGTTTAATTAAGGGGTTTTCTTTTTGATATTTCTGATTAATAATATTAACCTTAAATTTTCCATATAGGGGTTTTGATAAGAACAGTATTGCGAACGAATGCAAAAAGGAATTTTTGATTGAGGGGCTGACAGGAGCAACACGCGATTCTCCACTTTCATATCTACGGAGGTGGAACGTCCGATTCAGTCATCTACCGCAGGAGCCAAGATAATCTAGGATCTTAATGGGGGTGGAAATGCCGGACTGAACTTTGAAAATCTTAAACCCCAAATATACTTGGGGCTAGGTGCGTAATGTACTCGCGCTTGCTTCCTATAGGTGTTACGAAAAGGGATATTACTTAGTGGCGTTGGCTGATTCTCCTCAAGGCTAGATGAATTCCTCTGGACAGCAGTGTATTCGCCTTTGCGGATTCTCATCTATTCGTAAAGTAATTCAATTGTGTAATTAATCCTGCTAGTAGTCTGCAGGAGGAGTCTTGAGCGGCCTCAATATCTGCTAATGAGGAAGGATCAGTGAAGCTAGAGTGTAGACAGTATTACCATAGTTGCTCATGATGAATGCTGTAATAATATTATCTTCAACATCGCTGTTAGGGAAGTTAGTTGTTGATATTCAAACAAGTCAGCTAGGATATTGACAGTCTAGGAAATGTGATGCATGCTCCAGTCAATCACGACACATTCATCGGCTTGAGGGAATGCAGTTGTGTCTTCTATGAGGACGGAACCTAACTTGGAGTAGGTCATAGCAACATATGAAGTTAATTGGACATCTCCAGAAGTTTGGTCGGAGAATCAGTAAGGATCTTGGCCCAGAGTACTTGTTAGACCGGCTAAATCAGGTGTCCAAACTCCAAGTTCAGGCAGATTTTCTCCACATCCTCCACTAGGCTTAGCTGAGGGCATCGTCTCCATTTGATCACTTATATCAAGTTCTTTTGCCCTCCCAGTAATGGTATTAGTAGTTGCAGATGTGCTATTATACTATTAAGGCTCTAATCTTGGGCGTGTTTGACCTATTATGGAGTATCGCTCTCTATCTTAAAGTCTGATCCATCGTTTCATCTTTGTACCCCTCGTAAATGTAGGTTCCTCTCTGCCGATAAAGATAGCTTTGTAACGGAGGCGCTCATCTCAATGCTGTGGTCTACGATCTTCTTTTGGTAAGTGGTGAAATATTTTCGCCGAATATAATGGCCACCACCTCGTGAATCTCCTTCTTTGATCTCTTCCCAACGGTCATTATGTCTAGGAGACAGCAGTCTGTCCTAGAAGATGGTGGCGTTCGAGAATGTGAGTGGGCGCGAAGTACGCCTGCATGTTGGGAAGAGCTACTGCATTTCCAGCTCGGCTATCTAGGAAGAGAGGAAAGGTATAATGTTGCATGAGACTCTGTTGTCAGGGCTAAACATGTATATTGTGTGTGATGGGTTTTATTATAATAATTAGTAGATGATATAAGGAATAAAATTTAACTCAATTAACTCATTAAATTTTGTAGCATTTTGTTTTATAAAGACTCACCTATATATATTGTACCTTTGTTAATTATTAAAAAGCTACCAAATATTCTATTATAATTAAAAGACTAATTAATTAAAATTAAAATTAAAAATTAGCAATTTCCTAATCGCTTATAAATTTACTCTTTTATTTATTTAATTAATCTATATCATTTAACTAGTCAAATAAATTTTTGAAAAAAATTAAATTAATCTAGAGATAGAAATGAATTAAACTAATAAACTTTTTCATCATTAAGATCTCAATTGATTAATATTGTGAAATATTTAATGTTGGAATTTCACTCAAAAAATTTATAAATTGAAAATTATTTAATGATTTAGAATTAACATATCAGTATATAAAAGCTTTTATTTCAAATCTTACGCCTATATTAAGTATAAATCTTTCGTAATTAAGATTAAAAATTTATAAAGGGTTAATTAATAATTAAATCTAACAAAAGATAATAATATGAGAAAGGGTTAAATATAGCTTAAAAATCATGCGTTTACAGGAGTCAAATAGGAAATAATTAAGAACTAGTTTTAAAGTCTTGTTAAAATTAAAAAAATATTAATGAAAAAATTAGTATCTAGCTCCAAACTGTTTATTCATTTTGGAGAATCATCAGGATGAACTATAGAAAATTTTCATCATTATTGATGACTATTTTCCTATTGCTCAGCTTCTTTTAATGCCAATCTCACGTCTCTCTAATTTTTTGTGCTACTAGTGAGTAAAAATAAAAGTATTTACCAAGAATGAGAGAATAATCAACTTTCTGTCTATAGTATTTATATATATAAATAAATCGCACTACAACTTAATTGCTATATTTTTATGAATAGAGAGGGAATAAATAATTAAATTGAAATTATTTGAATTCTATTGATAATATGTGATTTCAATTATATAAAACGACATATAGATTTTATTAATGATAAAATACGAAACAATAGGAAAAACAAAACATTTTTAAAATCAAAACAGCCATTAATTGAATATATGTAAAATAAATTTCAACATATAGTTATAAAATAAGCAAAAAACTATATTTTTACTAAACACTCTCATTATTTGTATTTGAATGCTTATTTTTGGTTTAATTTTTGTTTATTTTAGAGTTAATTTTGATTATTACTTGCATCATTTTAATACAGATATATTAAGGTAGTAGTAATTCCTAGTATATTCTTAATCAATTCTCTATACTGTAATCCTATTAAATTTGAGAAGCGCTGATTGCAAATTCTATTTTGAAATTAGAATGAATTACTTTAATTTTAATATCCTAGTGTTTATGTTAAGATGTATGTTGTCTAAAAAAGAAAAATTTACAATACTAATATGCTTGCTTAATTATTTTTTTAAGTAAATTGCTACTTAGATTTAAGAGGTTTTAGAGATTCCATTTTATTTTTCCTTAATTTTAAGTATATTTATAAATATATAATTTTATTAAGTTATTTAATTGTTAGTCACAAAAATTTAAATTCAAAAATTAATGATCAATAGTAAACTATAAAGCATTTAATTTTATATATTTTACTTTTTGATAGATTAGTAGAAAGATTAAGTATAATTACACAACTATTTTAAACAAATATGAAATATTATCAATCATTAATAAAATCTAAATGTCGTTTTATATAATAGAAATCACATATTATCAATAGAATTCAAATAATTTCAATTTAATTATTTATTCCGCCTTTATTCCTAAAAATATAGCAATTAAGTTGTAGTGAGATTTAATTATTTAATAATAAATATATAAATACTATAGACAGAAAGTTGATTATTCTCTCATTCTTGGTAAATACTTTTATTTTTACTCACTCATGTTATCTAATAAGTTATATGACTTTATTTATTTAATCAAATTTATTATTATTTTATTAATTAGTTTTCAATCAACTCATAGTCAATACCATCCACCGAGTTTCCAAACATATCTTATCCTGGAATTTTGATATGAGCTCTGGGGAAAATTTCAAGATTTAGTCTATCAAGCACCATTTGTTGAATAAAGTCGTAGATCTCCTTTAGCTTCGGTAAGTGCTTTCCTATGGGAGCTATCAATACGCTGACTACTTGCATATAATGGAACGTGTCAGAAATATCGCCCTTAGTTGCTATTTTTATGAATTCTTCATTTGCATGTGCAGTATTTCACCCTTGTCCATAGTGAAGTTTGCCATTCTTTGTAATTTTGACCCATTCTCTTTTATCAAATTCCCTGTAACCATGCTTTTCTAGGAACATCTCGGCAAACTTTAAAGGTTTTAATTTACAATTCACAATAGAGATATAAATGCTAAAAGGCGAAAATTAATAATATAGATATGCAAATTTTATACATATTTCTGCTATATATTAATCAGTCTTATTTAATGTGCTATATTTAATATGAAGAAAAAAAACAAGATTAGTTAGTGAGTAGTTTTCCTTTAATAGGTCTACAGGTAAGCCGGATCCATTGATTATATTTACCCGCGCTACCAGTGTCTCTGTGTTGTGTCTGAGAAATAGACCAAACTATCATCGAATTTCTCTTCATCATCTAGTAAATTGCTGTCTTTATTGGTAGGCTTAGTGGCTCTTTTAGAGAGTTCTCTTTGCATTCTCACATTTAGTTCTGGGCCTTCTGAGATCTCTGGCGTCTTCACTGATTCCCTCAACTGGGGGAAGTGTACTAAGCACTTCGGAACCACCCTTTTTCTGCACGTGCGAGTAGTGGTGGTGTCTTCATGGGGGGCCATTCCCTTGCACTCGTTACTTCATCGATTCTGCACTGGTTGTTGCTCCATGATTTTGTTTGCACATTAAATAAGACTCGTCTGCACATTAAAAAGACTTACAATTCACATTATTAGAACACCCCTCTCTTGCACAAGTTCAATTGGCATTTTCAAAAATCTTAGTCTGATAGCGTAGTTTAGAATAGTTTTTGCTCGAGTCTCCATATTTGGTCCATCAAAATTATATCATAAAGTTAGCCATGATATTCCATCAAGTCTTATCTAATTTTTTCCCACATTTGCAATCTTTAACATCTCTTGAATTTAACCTAGGTTCTGTAAGTAAGTTTATATGTTATCTTTTTTATAAGTTTATTAATTTTAATCAGCTTATTATAATTTTTTGAGACTCTAATTTTAACTAAAGCAGGACCTTCATAGATACCCTTCTATGGCTCAGCAGCTTTTTTTTCTTTTTCTTAAAACTACTTCATTTAAATTCTTTAACTGGCATGAGTTTGCATATCTATGGCAATTATTGAGTTTTGTGAAGAGTTAATTGCAATGTAGGCAAGTTTTGTTGTCTTATATTTATTTCTATCTATCTATCCACCTAATTCTGCTCTCAATGGTAGCTACTGATGTGTTTTCGTAGTGCTGCATTAGACTCGTGACTGGAAAGACAGTAATGACAGCTTTAAATTTGATTTTGGTCAATTAGTGGGTACTCTTTAATTTTAATATGAAATGGTATTATTTAAACTTTTAGTTGTAAATTAAGTTCTTGCACTTTATTGACTTCTTTGCATCAGTTTAGATATTTAAAATGAGCACTTGTGGGGAGAAAAGCTTTTAAAGCATTTTTGTGAGGTGTAAGAGCTTTTGTGAAACATGACATTTGTCGAAGACCCTTCATAGCTTAATAGAAAATCCTGAAATCATTCCATCAAAATTGAGCCTAAAAAATAAAGTTTAGACTATGTAGTTATACTTACCAGGAGTCCAAGCTTAGAACATGGCAAGGTTTTGATTTGGAATAAATATTAATTTAAATGTAAATTATAAATATTTAGGTTTTAAGGAGGTTTAAAGGGATATCAGGAGCTTTGAAAGCTTATTATTGCTAAAATATATAAAAATAGGAAATTTGATAATAAATTAAATAAAGAGATGAAAAAATAATATTATCTGCCAGGTATTAGGAGTATTAGTAAGTTTAATTTGATTTAAATTTAAAATAATTAATTAAATCATAATTAAATATATATATATATATATATATATAAATATATATATATATATTATAATTAGTGGTCTAGTGGTCTGGCCATAGTTTTTAGTGGTCTACCGGTAAGTATATTAATTATTCATAATTACTTAAATGCATGTGTAGACTACTAATTACTGCACTGTATCACTAGTCATTTCTCCGGCTGTGCTCTGACCACTGTCTGACTCTCTCAAATGTCCCCTTCTTCTCTGTTTGATCGGAGTGAAATCTTGCGATCAGGAAGCGGGCGACCATCGGCGCGGTCAAAGGGAATACCTCCTCCCCGCTTTGTGTGGGTATTTCGGATTCACTGAGTAGGCATCGAGACTTAAATGCATTGCCATCTTCGGGGTCCATCTTGCCAAAGGGCAGAGTGTTAGATGTGATTACTATGAAACATCCCGTGTCCTTATAGTCGACGCAGCCGCACTTCTACTCTATGGCCATCTCATCGATCTCCATCAACCGCTTCATCCCAGTGACTGAGCCTCGCTATTTAACTGGTTATTGAGCCTCGGCACTGCACCCAGAAGTCCGAGCTGTCCTCGTTCTGTACATGTAAGAATAATAATAATAATAATAATATTTATTAATCCACATCGGGGGCTCAAAGGCCTCCCGGATGATAGTGAATAATTCACTATATAAGGATCAAGCCCTTTTAGAACTAGTCTGTTCTTAGGTGTAAACTGAGTCTTCATCTTCTTCTGTAAGAAGAATAAGTGGCGGCTGTGAAACATTACAATTACTGTCCTGAGGAGTCCTCCACTCAGTTATGCATTCAATGTAGCCTCTCAGTAAACTGAATGCCCAAGTTGGTGGTCTTCGGCATGTGTCTCCATTATCTTTTTAAATACATTTAAGTAATTATGAATAATTAAAATACTTACCGGTAGACCACTAAAAACTATGGCCAGACCACTAGACCACTAACATATATATATATTTAATTATGATTTAATTAATTATTTTAAATTTAAATCAAATTATACTTACTAATACTGCTAATTACTGGCAGTTAATAGTACTTCTTCATCTCTTTATTTAATTTATTTCTCAAATTTCCTATTTTTATCTATTTTAGCAATATTGAAGATTTATATTAAATAGTGTTTACAAGAATTTTTCTTGCTAAAGTCAAATTTCACTACTTTTAATGGAAAAATTTAGATAAAAGGAGTCATATATGCTTCATTAAAAACGCTACTATAATAAATGAAATTATATATTATAATTATAATAATCTTGTAATATCAAAATATTAGTTAATTTTTCTTATCTGATCATCGTCATCATCATTTTATATTAATTATACAAATTATAATTAATATGCAGAAATGTCATTAATTCACCAACCTATTGAAAAGTACAAATGACTATGAAATTTTAAGACAATTTCAAATCAATACTTTAAATGACTAATGAGTCAACGCTCCTAACAAAAGTGCTCTAAAAATCCAACTTTTCACAAAAAACTTCTTTTTACCAAAACACATGAATTCATCAAATAAATATTAAGATGTATCTAATATCTTTCTTATTTAAAGAAAGTAATGGGTTTGGTTAAAATAATATAAAATGAATCGAATCCTTTACTATAAGCTTATCTCCTCTGTTGAAAAAGAAAGCTTTTGGAAACTTTTATTTTAGTTTATGCTTCATACTTAAATTCATTTTAACCCTATAGACTAGACTAAGTAATCTTAGACTTATAAACATTTTCTCAAAAAGGAAGCCTTTCAGTGAAATATGTTATTAATAATTTAAATTGATTAAGGAAATTTGTAAAAAAAATATGACCTTAGAGAATTATCGAATAAGTTCAGCTCTAAAAATGATTTTATATTGTTCCTATAATTCAATAGTAATTTAATAGAGAATCGCAATTAAATAGGAGGGTACTTGTTGCCTGCTGATGATCAAATTCTAATGAGATTTTTTAGAGACTTTTTGAAGGGGGATAAATACTAGTGAATGCGACTGATGTCATGCCTACAAATGTTCCATACTATCAAGAGCTCTCTGCTGGATACTTTTTCCATGAACTGCTTCAGGATGATAACTTATCTCATTCATGAATTACTATGAAAATTACACCATACTCCCTGATAGAAAGTACTTCCATAGAGTTTTAGACACCCTGCATCCCTAATATTTAAGCAACCTCATAAAAACGTAAACAGGCAAAGAAAAATATCTTATGCTGAAAGAAAAAAATAAAATAAAATATATAGATAAGAGAGGATATATTCTAAAAGATTTAACAAGAGACATTTTTCTCCAGAAAAAATAACTATTAAATTTATAATTTCAACAGAATCGAAAGGAAAAGAACTGCAATTTCTCAAGCAAAAAATAAAGCCAAGGAAGCATCTGTAATAATATAGATTCATGAGTTAAGTTAGAATTTCTCTGAGTATAAGGCCTAAGCAGCCTTGGTGTGCCTCAGATATGATTCAGGCATTATCTGGAAAAAAGATCAGCTGTGGACATAGCAATGAAGTGATTTGATTTAAATATTTATATAATTATACAAATAAATCAAAATGCTTTGAAGCAATGAAATTTCTCATTAAACCTAAATCCTTTTTAATCACATTTCTAATTTTTTAATATTTTACATTTTCTATTGATTCTTTTATCAGCTTGAAATGCTCTTAAGCATTAAGATTAAAGTTCTGGAGTAAAATCTCTACCTTATAATAATGCTTAACTTAAGAGAACACCTCTTCAATACAGTAGGACTAAGATGAATAGGGAGCATTAAACACTTTGGACCATCCACATTGTGATTTTTTTCCATCATTCGTTTGTTATGATGGAATCTTAAATTATCCCAGAATATTAAAATTTATTAATTTTCGTTCCTCACAGATAAGTACTCCATCTTCGAGATAATGTCGTTTATTTTCACTTATTTTTTCTTGAATAAGTATCCTTCAAGACCGTCCTGCATAATTATGCATATGATAGCAATTATGGTTTCCAGTTTCAGCCCCTCTTTGTTATTTACGAAGTTATGGCCCTTAAAAGACCAAGTTTTCTTTTCCACTTGATAGGCTTTGAAGGCAATCTAGTCAACAAATATGATTTTAAATCCTTTCTCATTCTTGTCAAGCAAATTAGCAAACACTTTCTACCTCTATAATTTTATCTTTCAGAGTTTAGCATGGGACAAGCAGTAGCTTGACTTCATCACCTAGTATCTTATATTTTTCTGCTTTTACAGTACCAAATTTGCGATGGTGTTATTTTTGTTTCTGAAAATTGTCGATGGAACAATATGGTTCTTGAATGTAGAGAGCATCTTGGTTGAAAGTAAGGACCTTCATTATATTAAAGAAAGAAAAGCCCTTGAACGATGCGTAGAAATTTCGCATTTATTTTCAATCTAGAATGATCCAAACATGCCTTTCTGACTTAATAAACTGAGATGCCTTAAATCCTTGATATTCCTTTCAAGGTAAAAAATACTGTGTGATAGTCGGTAGGTGCTAAAGTCTCATAACTTAGGTAGATCACGTAATCATTCATAGAGAGTTTTTGTGGAAGTTCTATTTCTCAGAGTGTTGAAGCAATGGGTTTTTAAAATATCAAATTAATTAATTAATTAACTAATTAAGTAAGTTAAATTACAATATTTCATGATTGCTCGCAGTCATCGATATAGCATTAGTACAGCAATTACTTCGCTTGTTAAAAACAAATATTTTTATTATTATCAGTAAAAATAGAAAAAATTCGATAATGAGTAACTAAATTGAAAAAAATTATTTAAATCACATTTCTTAACTTTGCTATTTTTATAATATTAAAAATTAATTTGAGGTACTTAAAATTTTATTTTTATTTTTAATTTATTTTTACATCTTGACCAAAAGTTTAAAGATTAAATGAATAAATTAAATAAATTTAGTAACAGTAATTACAATCATTTTCTTTAATAATTAAATATAATTATATTTATTTCCATATTTAAGCTTTAAAATTCAAGAATTTTTCAGTATTTTGTTCAAAAATGTTTTTGGGTAAGCGTAAATTAGCTTATAATAGTTTTAAATTGTTTTTTAGATATATCTACCTAGTACTTAAGTATAGATGAGTGACTAAAATACCAGTTCCAACAATGGATTATAACTATAATATTAAAACATTTAAATTTATCTAATTTAATTTCTAATTTTTTTTTTCTTTAATTACTATCAAATTAAAAGATTCTTATTTATTTTTATAAAATAATACTAAAATTGCAACTAATTAATCATTAAAATATATTAATGATAACTACCTATAATAATAATATAAAATTTTTAGTATTATATATGCTAATATTGTCTTATTAATATATTAACGATCAAATATAGTGTTTTTATATTAATATTTGTTCACCCCAAGTCCCCTCCCCTCTTCCAGAATAATTACTATTTCAAAATTAATTTATTGTCATGCAAACCGATTTGAAAAATATATGTAATGCAATATTATTTATTGGATTCATTATCTATCACCGTCGACTATTTTTAATACAAGTTTCTATAGGATGAAGTAATACAATCAAAGCAAATTTTATATTACATCATCCTATAGAAACTTGTATTAAAAATAGTCGACGGTGATAATGAATCCATTAAATAATATTGCATTACATATATTTTTCAAATCGGTTTTCATGACAATAAACTAATTTTGATATAGTAATTATTCTGGAGGTGGGGAGGGCTGGGTTTTTGTATGGGGGAGGGGCTCGGGTTGACAGATATTATTATGATACAATTTATACTTATTGATTAATGGATTTTATTTACACATCAATAAAATTCTTAAAAAATTCCTAAATTTTATCATCATACTTGGCCGTAGAAATAATGTACTTGCTCTATCCAAATCCTATAAAATAAAGTATAGAATTTTTCTTAAGCAATGATCGATTTTAAAGTGTTTAAGACGATAGAATACAGTCTCTTTCATATAATTAGAATATTACAAAGTTAAATTTGAGACTACTTAATTTTTTTATGGAATAAAATGTCATTAAATTTTTCTATTTTAATTTTTAAATCTTAAAAGATATTAATATTAATATACAATAAACTGCTTCTTGTTTTATCAAATTTTTTAAATAAAACATCTGTTAGATAATTTCTTTAGTTTGATAAAGTTATGTAAGATCAAAAAGTTTATTTATTAGATTCTAAATAAAAATGATGTTGATTTCATTTTAATACTAAAAAATTTTATTGCATAGTCATCAGATATTTAGTTAATCTATTTGAATACTATTTATCAAAATCTATCAATCAGTATTGAGATATATTCACTTACTAAAGCTAATTTAATTTTTTTATTTTTACATTAAGCTCTAAGGCAATTCATATAAATAATCAATAAATTTAATAAATAAAATAAATTAAAAGTAAAATAAAAAGCTAAATAATTAAAAGATATTAATTTACTAATATTTTTAAATTATTAAGGCTTCTTTTTTTACTCTTAGTCATCCAGTTCCCATTTTCATTAATTCAAATAAGTGTCAAGAAACAGACAGTGCCTATTAAATAGAAATATACAGCGATAGTGTTAACGATAAACAATATCCCAAATAATAAGTAATTCAACTTAATACTACAAATATTATTGTGCTGATTTATATTCAATAAAAGTCAATATATTGCAGTGTTGGAATTTGAAAACTGAATTTACACCAGTACTTAAATCTATTAGCCAGTTTTCTAAAAATAATACTTTAAATATAATTCATGAACTTATGGATGAATTAGTTGAACTAATTTATCATTTTTTCACAATATTATCTTGTCAATTAGTTATTAAAGCCTAATAACTTAACGTTTCTTAATTGATATAGATAGAGAGTTTAAATTTAAACTTTTGTTAAATCAAAATATTATAAATGCAAAAAACATGTAAGTTAAAAAATCCTTAATGCTAAAAGAATAAGAATATATTGGCAATGAATCTAATTTTGGGAATAGGATTTTATGTTGATGTTGAGGAAAAATGATACTAACTATACAGATAAATAAGATTTTTATTTTTATTTTTTTTAGAGCATGAAAGTACAATATTTTTTTATATTGCTTCTATTATTTATAATTATCTAATTAGATTCAAATAATTTCATACACTCTGCTTTTTATGAAATCAAAATTATTAATATAATAAAGTACTCTAAGGGATTCAAATAAATTCAAAATCTAAACTTATTTTAAAGTTAAAATTATAAATTATATTTAGTCATGGTCACGTAGTTACCGTGATCACTGTCATGGTAATTAGGACCACGAGGGAATTGATCACGTTACCAAGTACTGGTGATATGAGTGATTGTTGTGATTACTGCTCTATTTTAACGTCATTCGTATAATAAAACTGAAATCATGCATTTTCAAGTGATGGTCACGTGGTCACATTGGTCATGGTCATGGTCACCATGGTAACGGTCATAGTAAGGGGGACAACGAGGGAATTGACTAAGTGACAAAATAACTGGCGAGTTGAGGGGTGATCGTGGTCATGAAGTAGAAAACTACGAAAACCCACTTCAGCCATCACCTAGTTTTCTCCTGAATAATGGTGTTAGCCAGAGAAAAACTTGAAAACAAAGCTCTCGTGATTTGATGAGATGAAAGGGCGTGGAGAAACCGCTTACTGATCCCAACTGCTGCTGGGAAACGTTATCCCTGCCCTTACGGTGTGGATGCTTCAGCACCCTAACCCGGTGTGGAAGAAAATTCTTTATCGAAGGCTTCAATGGTTTCACCTTCTCACTTTTGCAGGGAGAGCGTACCTTCATCCTGCTTCCTATTACCTAGGAAGTTGAAATCAAGCCAGGAAATGACATTTATGCTGGGAAATCTTAGGATCCAAGCCCACTCGAGTAGTATAGTAGCTGGCAAAATAAACCCAGCCAAATGGTCCCTAATGAGTTGCGCCCCGCATCATCTTACTTGTCCTCAGAAGGCCTTAGTATAATAGAAAGCTCGATTAGAAAGTTCTAGGTGAAATTAATACTTCACGTAGCAATTAACTTTCTAATTTATTAATCTAAGATACTTATAATTAATAGTGATTAAGAATTAATAGAAATTTGTAATATAAAATATTAAGATTTAAATCAATTTATAATACTTTTAGATCTAAGAGATTATAAAAATATAGCTATCAATCAACTTAAAACCACTCAATTTAAGAATATATACATTCAATTTTACTTAATTTACTTTTGGATAAAAATATTATAAGAAAGAACACAAGCTAAAAGTAATGAAAGTTTTTAATTGAATTTGAAAATAATTTACCTTGAAATCTCAAAAATGTTGTGCATAAATGCCAAATTTCTAAATGATTTAATCAATAATTTACATAAAAACAATCATTAAAAGTGATAACATACAATAAAAATGAATAACATAAAATAATATCAATCATACTTTTCTTTTTTAAAAAAATGCTTTACCATAAATAATCATGAAATAATTTTAGTTGATTATAGAAATAGATCATGTAAAACATTAATATTTTGATAACTAGAGTAAAAATGATACCCCCTAACTAAAGTGAATCCAGCCCCAAACAATACCCTTTCATCAATAAAACACTTTTAAAATTTAACAAGTGGTTATAGGGATTTTTGGTTTTTATTATTCTATTTATTTATGAATTGGGACGTCCTGACGTCAACACCCTAGTTTATTAGTAATATTTAGAAGAACTTATGGGAGGATTCAGATCAAAGTAAGATTTATATAAGTAAGAACTTTATCACCCACTTACTGATTTCAGTACTGTTCCTGTATTGTATATTGAATATATTCTGCTAAATCTTGCTTTTACTAAGGTATTCTTCCTGAAATCATCACTAATAATATACCTAAATATCTCTAATGTAAAACCAGTTAATAGAATGATAGTTCATAACTATAAAGTGCTGAATTATACTGGATGGAATTTAATGAAATACATCAATATTGTGTATTAGTAGCTTTCAGAGCTCGAGATGCACTCAGGGAAACTACCACATAGAGAGTTTTTTGGATAGAAAGTGAATGTAGGTTACCTAAAAACAATCAATGACTGTACTAATGCTGATAGGTGTAATAAAAAGACTTAACAGAAACTGATAATATCGAGATCTCTGATTACTCACTACTAGTTGGATGATCTCATAAATCATCATTAAATTTCAAATAAGATCGAAATAACAAACTTAAGAAGTGAAACTTGATGAAACAATTTATCTACTAAATTTTATGCAAGAACAGTTATAGAGAGGTATATCATAAATAGAATAAGATAGATAATCGATTAACACACCGTATAATTCTTATAAATCGAAACTCATATGTAGCTTAAGGATGAAAGTTACATAGAATATTTTTTAAAAAAAGAATGCCTTCTGGGGAATGGGATTCTATAAAACTAGTCATATCTAAATACTCATAATCTGCATCTAGATTTATTATGCTTATTTTTTTATGTTGACCTAATTAAATGACTCGTTAATTGTTCTAAAATTAGTTTTAAGTCCAGTCGTAATTTATTCAAAAATTTACTTATATTTGCTTTCTTGTAGCTATCATTTATCTTAAGTTGCAGCTTAACTTGGTGGTGTAAAGAGATACTGTATATGAAGATGATATGTTATTACTGATACTCCTTATTTTAATGGATCTACTTTATTACCTGCAGATTATCAATAAGTAAAGCTATTCAGTGAACTTAATACTTCTCTTTCGATTCCCCTTTGAAAAGAATAAGCTAGTCTTAACTAAATTGTTACACACACTTTATAAAACTATCCTAAAGTCAATTCAAAATACTAAAAACATCATCAGTTGAAGTCATCATTAATACACAGTATAAGAGTTTCTATATGGTCTTTGTAGTAGTTTAGGTTTTAGCTAAAATTTACTCAAGATTCTATATGCAGGAATTTGAATAAATTTATGACAATAATTATAAATATTTATTTTTACTATTTAAGTTGTAATATGGAAGAAACTATAAAAGTTATTTACTCAATAGCGGAGAGTGTTTTACTATTGTTGAATAATTTTCCTAGAAAAATTCTTCTAATTAGTTTAAATAGATAGATACTTGGATGATTGACATGGATATAAAGGTCTAAGAATAATTGCAATAAGTTTTTAAAATGTATACAATAAAAATCTGATTTATATGATTTTACAAATGTTTAATTAATATCTTATAATTTTATATTACAAAAAAAAATAAATTATTTCTTTTCAACAATAAATTGGCTTTTTGTTTTTTTTATTACTTACGGTTTGAATTACATACTTTTTTAAAGAAATTTTAAACTTCTCCCAAAAATTTATCGAACCCTTCATTTTTGATAATTAAGTACTCTGAGCAAATATATCATTAAATGGAAATTTCAATGAGGCTTGACAAGAAACTGTGCACCTTGATATTTAATTTGTACTTAAAAGCAGTGTTCTCATCAGCTAAAAAATCCTCGTGGATAAAATGGAAACATCTTTACTTTTAATCATCTTTTTCAAGGGTTTCCTAGATAAAAAATAGCTAAAAATTGTATCAAATTTAGTTGTTCGCGAGTTAACTTAGCAAAAGTTCGTAGCAATTCTATTATAAATGTGAATTCATCTGTGAAATATGTCAATGAATTAATTGCCTTGATTTCGTCTTTTTAATTAATCAACTTGCAAACCTTCTCCAATAAATAATATATATTATGAGTTTTCTGTTCCTTTGCTTTTAATTTATTATTAAGCAACTTAATTCTAATCTTAATAAAAGACATTTAAAGTTTAGCAACAGCATATTTATATTCTATTTTAATTTAGGATTCTAAAGTTTTGAATATTTTCCTCTTACCTGGATAGCTGAAATGTTTTATTGTTAATTTCCAGGGCTTCATAACTTGCTTAGTATTTAACAACATTAAACAAAATTAATTAAATAAATTACAAGAAAGTGATTCGCATTTAGAGAATGGCTTACTTTAATCCTACATTCTATAAGTTTTTAATAAAATCAATTAAATGTACAGTGCTTATGGTTATAATACTAAATTAATTTGCGTTGGAGTAGCCTTTATGCATTTAAATTCTTAATAGGAAATCTTGAGATAATTGGCATGTTGATATTTATGTTTATCATTACAAGGATAGTTTTGAAATTCTGCTAGTTTTGGTGGTATAAGTAATAGGTTTTATTTTAAGCCTTTAATATTCTTCATATAACCTTTAATTTAGTATAAAGATAAGTAAATAAGAAGTAGGATGATTTCTTTGTCATCAAACTTATCTATGATTTATTCTACAACTTTCATGTATTAATCCGTTTTTATAGAGATAAAGTAGACAACATATATCGCAAGCACTTAATTTTCATTTTAACATACCCTAAAATCCTTTATTTAATTGAATAAAGTTATATTAAGAGCTATCGAAACCTCATTACATGAAATCGCTACTCTACTGATAGATACTCTGCTCGCTATAACAGAAATTTGTTTTACTTATTTTTTACTTTTTATGGCATGCCTTGTCTCAGATATTTCCTCTTACAGAGCTATCTTTAGCTTCTGAAAAATATCCTCTTTGTTTAAATTTATGTGAAAACATTCTCAGGCTTATTCATGTTTTATTATAGACTTTAGTACTATTTAATTTACAGCTTGTTATCATTATATATAAATTAGCAAGACTATTATTTTTATAAAAATAATGGTCTTGCTAATTTAATATAAATTGCTGCTTATGCATTTGATAGGGCTAGCTATCATTGATTTTAATTCCCTGATCTCATCTCTTTAAGAAAGATGTTTTAGCGTTTTTTGGAAGCTTTATAAAATTTAGTTTAAGTTAAGGTAAATTATAGAGTAGGTAAGCTAGGCCACACTTTTTAACATAACTATTTTCATAATAAATGTGGATGCTGATATAATTTTTTTTAACATGATAGTTGATTAGTTACCCGGAAAAATCTTAGATTTTTACGCTACTCATTCTCTTTCTTCATTACTGCTGTAGTCTAAAGAATCTGATCTTAAATCTCTTTAATTTACATGGTATTTCATGTATATTATCATATCCATCTTCATCTTCCAGATCTAAATTGTTAGGTTCCCACTCTTTTTCTGATCTTAATGTTGAGAGGGTTGCTATTCACTTGTTTATTCTTAGTCTTTCTCGATTATTTCATTTAGTTTTTGATAATTTTTATATCTTTTAATGACATTTTACAACTTTGATATTTCTTTCTATTTGAGGGAGTTCTTATTCTGCCTCTATCTTCATCATAGTCTTCCTCTTTGTATTCTTCACTATGATTCATCATTTTAATTTTCGTATTCAAAGTCACATGTGTTTCTACGCTATTCCTCTTCTAATTCAACGTAAAAGTTTTATTCAAAATTATATTCTAATAAGGATTCTTATTCATTAATAAGTTATAGCATCCATATTAGTCCTTTTATCATCTTTCTCTATTTTACTGATGGTAGGTTTGTAAGATGTTAAATTAAGGCAGATTTGGTTGATTGTACTCCTAGGATCTTCCCTTTTCTCCATATATTTCATATCGCAAACTGCCTATTTGAGTAGATACTTTTCTCTATTGAACTCATATTTAGTATATAATTCTATTCCATACTTTATTTTATGATAATGTTTATCTCAGCTGTGAAATATCTCTTATTGTGCCAAGATTTTTCAAGTTCCCTGTCAAAGAAATTTATACTCATAATTTTTAGTTGTTTTGTAAAAATTAATTATAACCATGATTGTGCTAGATTAAATCCTTTTCATTCCTTTCTTCAGAATCTATGATTTTCTCTCTTACCTCTTCCCATTTTATATTTTATTCTATATTTTGTTGTGTTTATTTATTGATAGATTATATATTTCATGGGCTGTTCTATTTTTGCTATCAATTTTATCTGTGTTTCGTCTGCTTTCATTTCAATGTAATCATCTTTTTAAATCGTGCTTCAACTTTGCTTTTTAATTTTATTGATTCATTAATTTAATAAAATTTTACACCATTAATTAATATTCGACTTTTCTTACAGTTAAGTTTTTATCTTCATTATTTTAAATTGTGGACTCAAGTATTTTTTTCAAGTTTTCTCTTATAGAAACCATTAGTTTTATGTTTGTTTATTTGACTATGTTATCAAATTGAATGAGAGTGTTAGAGATATATTACTTTCTTCTTATATGCTTTACCATAGCTTTTAGCTTTTGGTTAGCGTTCCTAGTGTATATTATGTTATTGTTTGACTTGCTCATTTATTATACTTCCAGTACTAGTAATTTGGCTAATATCATGACATGTTTTAATATATCTTCAAACTTTATCACCTTTGTGATTTCAGCTTTTGCTCCATATAATTATTTCCCTTTTAAGTTCTTAAGAATACTTTGTAATAGATATTTGTATTTGTCAGTATAAGCAAGCTTTTCTTATTACAAGCAAAATATCGTTTATAGCCACATCTTCTTTGACTATATCTTTATAATCTTTTTGTTTTAAATCTACCTGCTTTCTCTTGTTAGAGTTACTTAATAGTCATATAGGATTTGGTAGTATCTTTTTGGATAAAAATTAACTTTTGAATATATTCATTGTTTCAAGCTTAACTATTTCTGAGTCACCTTCCAATTAAATTTTAATTAAAAACTTTTGGCAGCTATTTAAATTAAGTAAATCAAAGTACCTCCTAATAAAATTAATTATTAAGTATAATTTAATGATTTAATTTAATTAAACTGGAATCTAAGCTTTGAGAGTTAGAAAAATTTCTTATTTTTTTTTAATTTATTGATAATGATTGACTCTCAGATTGAACATATTTATAATTATTTGAGTAACTTCTTTATTAATATTTATTATAGACTAGACATTCCTTCCAACCCAGCTAACCTTCATAAACTGAATTAACTTCAATGCCTCTTTCCCTACATAGTCCCTACCGTAAAAAACACCTATTTTATATGAAATTTATTTTGAAGTAAGAATCTACTTGGTCATAACTTTCATGGTTTTACAATACCAGTTAATTAATTGAATAAACTATATCTCTCTCTTATTTTGACCGATAATTATATTAGAAAAAAATGATAATCGTATTTTAAATAAATCTTTTTATTCACATAAATATTAATTATGATACATAAATTTATTTTTGAAATTTAAAAATCTTAAATCAACTCCATTCACCATTATTAGGAAAAAACAGATATATAACTTAATTCTCATACATTTTTTGTAATTTTAATTCATTTATAAAAAGAAAAAGAATCGAATATAATTGTTTTTTTCGAATTAAGATGAATGAAGTTGATTTAGATATTCAAATTCTCAAAAATATGATATAAAAACAATAGTCAATATCATGTTTAAATAGAAATTCATTTAAATTTAAGTATAGGCTCAATTCTTATATGATCTTGTACAAAATAAGTCGACGCATATAGCGAATTTAATAAAATAACTAATATAATAGTAAAACATAAAATTTGAGAATTAAGTTACATTTATTGTTTGAAAAAATTCTAAAAAAAAGGTATTTTATAGAATGGGATGGGTGTCTATGTTTAAGGTGGACAGGATGTTATGAGAAGGGGGTCTATTTTTATGGTGGGGAGGGATATCTCGATTAGAACAAATATTCATTTTTTAATTTAATAAACTTTAAAGAATGAGAGAGCAAGATAAATTTATGAATGAAGCAATAAAAGAAAAAATTTAATTTTAATAATCTACAAGTTAAAACATAAGTAAAAAGAGTCTTTAAATAAAATTAGTAAAGCAAGTAAAGTTCAGTTTAAACAAACTTATTTATAATTAAATATTCGAATCAATTTAAGAAGGTACGAAAATCTTATTCTTAAAAGCCCTAATAAGCAAAGATAAAAGGATTATAACAAAAATTAAATTAAAATTACTAAAATAAAAAATCCTAATAACTAGCAAAGCCATAAACAAATCTCTATAAAGATGCAATGAATAATCCAGATATTGCCCTATTCCTTTATCAAAACTATAACCCTCTACAAAGTTACAGGGAAGAAACTTTATCTTTTGAGATCTATGAACTCTTAAGCCAGAAAAAAATTATTTGTATTTATATTTAATTAGGAGATAAATTAAAGTTTAAAATCGTATTAGCTGTTGCATTTTTAAATATAATAATACTCTTTAAGAACATGTTTAAAATGCTCTTCATATATCAAGTGTATTTTATTAAATAAATTTGATAAATTGCCAAACAAAATATCTTTATATTCAACGAAAGATGTTTTTCATTTGACCTCACATAATAACTAAGACTATGCTCTAACTTGGGTATATACAGACAGAATTTGCATAATATGAATATTTATGAATAATATTTATTTATTGAATTAGTTTTACTTAAAATTAACATTACATTATTTAAAATTACTGAGGAAAATGTTTTTTTTAGGAATCAGAAGTAAATTGATAATTGTGAATTTCTATCTAGCTAAAATAACTTAATTTGAGTAAATTAAATAAAGTAATTATGATATATTTTAAGAAAAATAGATGATTATAATAAAATGAGTAATACTAATATGAATGCTTATAAAACAAAATGGAAGAAGAACAACTTGAACAGTTTTGCCATTCTTATATTCACCACAACACATATTACCAATGACTAAATATTTTAACGTCATTCCTAATCCTTTATGTTTCTCTGCGAAGACTCTGCTCAAATCAGCCACTGCTCTTACCAGGTGTGTCCTCTATTAAATAAAAAAGAAAGATATGTTTTTTGATACTTACATTTTTTGAGAGTGATACTTCTCCACCATCTTAATCTTTTAAAGTATTCATATTAGTATTAATCATTTTATTAATATCATCTATTTTTCTTAAAATATATCATAAATCATATCTGTTCATAACATTTATGTTTATTAGTTTTATAAAATTCTAGCGATCCACTTATTTAAATACTGTTTGCGGATATAAAAATTTAAATCAAAACATATTCTTACTTTGACAATTCCAGCATAAGGTATCATAACAAGAAATAACTTCAAGTTGCTTTAGAGATTCGTGTAGGTTTTTAGCTCTGTGATCGTAAGAATTACCAAATGACCTCTAAATTATTTGAGTAAATTGAGATTTTGAACAAAATATTTGAAAATCTGGCAATATTTATTGCATTTTTTAATCAGCAAATTTAATTAGATAATTATTAAATATAGTTTTTATTACAAAAAGTAAAATGCAATGGAAAGTATTTAATATATTTGGTCATAAAAATAATTCGAATATTGCTAGCATTATATATTAACTATTGTACTAAATATAAAATTTAATATTTAGCATGACTGTTTATTGCTTTATTATAAACTAAATATCTAAATCATAATTGCCTATAAATTTGAATAATTTTCAAATTTATTAAATTAAAAGCTGTAGAAAAAATTAGCTTATTTTTTAGTAGAGGACTGTAAATAATATTAAATTTTAAAATATTGAATACCATTCCTTAATGGCTTAAAATCTTCCTCATTAATGACGTCCATTTACTAACATTTTTAAAATATTTTAGAATTGTCAATAAGATCCAGCTAGTATTAAAACTTTGCGTTTTAAATATCAAAAGAAAGTTTTTAATTTGAAATTCTCAGAATTCTAATAATAACTTATAAGAATTAAATAAATACAAAATTAAAATAGAAAAGCCTAAATAAAGAAGCCAATTAATTAAAATCTGATTTTTAAATATACTACCAGGATCTACATATAGTACTGTTAAAAAGAGAAGATATAAGTATTGTAAAATAGATAAAGCTAATATTTATATATAAGAGATTCTAAAAGAAATCTATACCGTGCCAAAAAACACCAAATTTTATCTTTACAATAATTTTTTTTATCTTTCTCATTTATAGAGTTTTTTTTATCTAACTGAGTATAAATTACTTTCAAGTTCTCGGTATGAATCCCACACTTTTTGTCATTTTTTCATAATAATTAATGGCTCTACGAAACCTCTCGATCCCCCATTTTTGTTAATTAAGGATTGCTGATCACAAGTACGCAATTTAAAGGGTGATTTGGATAAGGCTTGACCAAGAACGAAAGCCGAGAAGTTTTCATGTTTATCAAATCGGTGTTTTCGGAGGCTAAGAAGCCCCCTTTTATTCTCTATACCATTAGTAATCATCTTTATCATCGAGTTACCTCGATAATTTTAAGTCAGATTTAAAAAATATTTAATGGTTAACTAGATAGCTTTGCCAGAAGTTCAACGAAATACTACCAAAAATAGTATTCCTTGATGTTTATTCGTCATTTGTCAAGTAACTGCCGTGATTTAGATATCTTTCAATGTCTCATTGGTTAAGAATATATTAAGATAAGATCTTCGGTTAGGAAAACATTATAAACTTTTTAAACTCTTTATGTTTTAAAATCCTTTATTATACTAAATTTAAAAATTCGCATTCATATTTATAAACCATATATATATATAAATTAAGAAGAGATAATTTGAGTTAAGAGCAAATTAATATAAAATTAATAATTTGCAGAAATTAAATATCTTTGTAGGCTTAAAACAAATTTTCACATTTGATTGGATTATTACTTAAAGACAACAATCGGCTCAATAGTTTTAATTATTAGTCTAAAAATTAAAAATGTAAGCCTATATTAATTAATTTATTAAATTGTGTTTAATTTTATTCTTTGCTTCTTAATTAATCTATAGGGTTTTAGATTCTAAATATAGACAGACTACAAACTGATTTAAAAATTTTAGTATTTTGCAGGTAAAAAATCTTGTTTTTAAAATTTCAAATATTAAAAAACCCAAAACCTTAGGTACCCATATTAAGATTTAAGATTGAAATCATTATACTTTTAAGTATTAAAAAATTCAAAGATCCTAGATTGTGTATTCTAGGATAACCCTAATACTCTTTATGAAAAAAACTCAATTATTACTAATGATTATAGAAATAATAATTTCTTTTAATTTTTATGATGCTTTTTATTCAAATATAAAAGTAGCTTAAAGGCATTAATTATTATAAATTTCTAGCAATATAAAATTTATATTATGCTTATTTGTAATATCAAGTTAAAAGTACCTAAATAATTTAAAAATTAGATTCTTCTAAAAAAAATCATTAATAATAATTGACTATATTTAATGTAAACTTGATATCTAAGATTTGTATGAATTTTGTTTGCTTAATACACATTTTTAATAAATTATTAGCCTGTTTCTTATTTTTCATTTTAAGCTTCTGAGATGTTTGAGATTGAATTACTTTTGAAGAAATAAGTTTGACCTCTGGGGAAGGGTCTTAGACTATTGATGAAGATATTTAAATAATGGTGGGAAAAAGACGTCTGTGATGAGAACTGAACGTAAAATCCATAATTGATATAGTCAAATATAAATTTAAAATGTTGAATAAAATTAATTATTTTACCAAAAATATGCAATTTAACTTATTCTAATTAGACAAATCTCTAATTTATGCATAAAAAGACATAAGGAAAATATTTTCGCCTATTTTTATAATAAAAAAAATCAATTATTTATGAAATTTAACAGTTAGTTTTGAAAAACATCAAAGAAAATAGTTTAATCTAAAATGTCCAGAGACTTATCAGATCTCCCTTTAACAAAATATAATCAAGAGATCCCTGAGTAAAAAGAAAAAATAAGCTCTGAATATAATGAGAGATCAACATCAGAAGTAGTAAAAATTACTCTATATATAAAAACAATAATGCTACAAATATTGTAAATATATGACCTTAAAAAGGAAAAGAAATGTATCTTTTTCTTGATTGAGGAAAAGTAAAAGAAAAAGTCGCAGCAGACAAGCAGTACGCAAACAAGATTAATTCATCAGCTACTTCAAATGCTAGGTATAATTTCAAAATGGGTTTTTCAATAAGTATCAAGCTCTTTCTATTGTAAATATATTCAGATTTTTAATTAAACTTAATCATACAATTATACTTGCCCAAATTTATGTACATCTCCACTTTTCTTCAAAAATAATGAAATTAATAAACTTAATTTACTAAAGATTATGATATTCAAAATAAGCTACCTCTTATATTATAAAAATCTTTATGTCGCTGCACAATGACTCCAGCAGGGTTTTGGCACTAAGACATTATTGTTTGACTTAGAAATGATTTTGTCATTCAATTTTAGAAAAAAATTATGCAACGAATCTCGACTATTGCGAGAGCATTTTAACTTTTTACAATTATTATTTATAATACAGTACTTAAGAATAGACATCTTATCAGTGTTCAAGAGCATTAATTATATAGATTTGTAATTTATAATCATCATGCTTAATTTGTAGTCACTTAATGAAGCAATAATAGATTTAAATAGTTCTTAGTGATTTGAGGTCTCTGGAATAGGATCGTTATAGTCTTTTCTTGATATTTATCAGAAAAAGAGAAATAAGAGATGTTAATATCATCACGGATATTTGAACTTCTATAGTAGTTTCTTTTGAATTTGAAATGTCATAATTGATGATACACCTGCAAAGGTGTGAGAGATTTATAGCAAACTATACTATATTAGCGGAATAAAATTATTATTATTTGTTAAATGAGATATATGGCTAGCAGATAATCTTAAAGCCAATCAGAAAATAGAACATAAAATTGACAAAATATTGATTTAATACACTCAAAATCATTATAATTTAATTTCTAATCAACTAAGAAATTCTTATAAAAGCCTAAATAAAGTATCATTCAATTGAATACTTTAATAAAATTAAACTCAATTAAACAGTTATAATAATTTTGGGGTAAGTATATATCCCACCAAGAAACGCAAACACTACAAAATCATATCTTTTGTTTAGAAACTTTTATTTCTTCATAAATACAAAGGTTCTATTGAGGAGAGTTGAGGACTGTATCTATAGTTTTATCTCTAATAAATAAAATCCTCGATCTCATTCCCAGCTCTATCATTAGTTTAGCCTTCATTTCGATTTTAAGACCAGTTTGTCTTTGTGATTGACTCGCTCCACCAATTTCTTTAGTCTAAAGTACTGAGTCCTACTTAGCCACACTTGTTTAGTTATCTCAAATGAATAAGATCAACTCGTACATATGGGAACAACCTACGGGATGTTTTATACTTCTTTCTTAAACTTATGCTAGCTAGAGTGTGTAGTGTTTTACAGTGAGTGAGGAATTCAGTTTTACAAAAGTAAAATACAATAAAATAACAAATAACTTGTATTGCACTAAGATCATCAGCGGTTGTAGATTAGATGTTTGATACAGGTTGAAGGAACAAATGAGTTATAATGTTTCAAAGATAATTTGTTGTTTGAGTTTAATTACTCTCATCGAAATAACTCGAGTCAAGATTAATAAAATTAAATTTATTGAGATTAAAAAATTAGGAATTTGACAAGCTGTTGATATTTAATGCATTTTTTATAAGTGTATAATTATATTAAACAAGTAGATACTGTTAAAAATAAAGAAAAAACATGAATAAAAAATGTTGATGTTTTTATTAATTAATTAATGTTAAAAATATTGACATTCTTCAATTTAGCTTACTACTACCAATTTATAAACAAAGAAATATTTGGAGTACATTCAGAATTTGTCTTCATCCTTACTTTCATTTATATACTTTTATAGAATTTTATTATTATTTAATTTGGATTAATATTTATTACTGTTGAGTGAACATGGAGCACCAACCTGCCGGAACTGATGGAGTTGGGTGCATGGGACGTGGCCCCCAGGACTACTGCAGTGCTACTCAAGCGCGGACAAACACTGAATCCGAAGAGCCTAGTACTCACAACTCCAGGTGAAAACGACGATTCTCATTCCGATGTAACCAGAGAAGATGGAGATGCAATGTACTTTTGGAAATCATAGGGTGACTCAATGAAAACTGAAGACGAAGAGTACTCTGATTATCCATGATTACAAAAAATAAAAAAAAAAAAAATGAGAAATCACCGATACGCTTGAGAGCGCGGAGACTCACTGACAGTCTGAGATTCAGCGGTCTAGGGAAACCCGGAGACAACAATATATACTAATATCTGACAAACTAATTTCAGATCCAACAATGTATATATCAACAGTAATAAATATTAATGATTAACTTTAGTTTAGGATGTTTAATATAGAGATCAATTTTGATTTCTTTTTTATTTTCTCCTATTATTCACTTTATTCACTAATATTTAATTTGCTAATCAATATTTCAGGGAGTAGTTGCTTAATAAATTAATTTATATAATTATGTTTATTAAAATGTTTAAAACTTAATTAAATGTAAAAATAATTAGCATATTTACTGGCCCTGATTCCCATTCATAATCTCCAAGTTCAGTATAGCTACTTGAATTTTAAATGCTAATTGTTTATTTATAATTAAGTTATGTATATACTCTCTTTTACTTTTCTAAATTAATTATAACTCATAACATCAATTATAAATCCTAAAGTTGTCTGCAAAAAGATTAGTTAAATTATAGTATTATAAAACATAAATTAATTAGAAATAATTGATTAACATATAAAAATCATGAGACTAATCTGAACTCAAAGAATATGTATGAAAAACAGTTCCGTTGAATATATTAACTTTTTTTCTTTATTTAATATCAGTATTAGTAGTAGTAAAATACTCTTATAATTTTATACAAATAATAATACATCAGAAATTATCAAGAAAAATATAATCATGATGAATTTAGATTACTTGACCTTCTCCATCAATGAGGTTCACTGTCTTCATAAATTCTTTTAAGTTCGTTTGGTTATCCGAGATGTCACTCTTCCTCTTCATTCTTGTAGAATCACTATGATTTCCATAGATTCATCGCTATTAATTTATTTTGTATTTAATAGCTTTGGCCCCTCATCGCTTCTCTCAAGAAATTGCCCTGGTTTTATTCGTGAAAATATTACTTTCTACTTCTGAGACCTCCTCAGTATTTTCGCTGAATGTTATTTTACACTAAAAATGAATTCCTGTTATATCAGACCTCTTGGGTCTCCCCCTCGATAATATCGTCCATTTATTTAACTTAGGGTTTTATTAGCATGATCAATCGTACTTCTTGGAATTGGTAATTACCAGAGCAACTCACCTCTTCCCTACATATATTTTACAGCATTTCTTTCATTATAGTTTTCCAAGATTTGTTAATTTCCATTTTAGAGATTCCACTTTGAAATTAAATTGTAAAGAATATCTTAACATGTTCAATTAATCCTTGGCGAAGATTTGAAATAAACGTTCTCCTTGTAGTTCTAGAACAAGATTGTTAATTATCTACATTGATAGGACACCGTTTTCCTCGGGTTTTTCAATTAATTTATCTTTGTCATATACTTACAAGTTTTTTCTCCAAGTACCTTCCAATAATCCTAGATGGAAAATTCAATCATCAGATTTATATGATTTTGCAATACTACAAAGCTTAATATATTTCTCACAGACTTTCGGAGAACTTAACTTTTTCTCAATCTTCGATACCACATTTACAGTGCTTCATATTTCTTTGACATCTTGTCTATATTATCACACTTACAATATTTTCAAGATCTTTCCAGTATTTACCGTTCTCTATTTTCCAATTAGTCTTCCAAATTTCTGTCTCCAACATTTATACCGGGTTGTCATTTACGACCAGTAGCTGCAAAGTCAAGTATTTTATCTATTTTACTAGCTATCTACAACTCTTGAATGATAATAATAATAATTATCTCAATTCTTAAGGTAAGAGGTCTCCTGTAATTAGGTCGAAATGTTTCATTCCCTAGTTAATCTCCGCATATGTTTAATCTAATCTCGAGTTTTTGATTTCACACTCTCGTTCCTCTCCTTGAAGCTGATTACTTCTTTTCTTACTTTCTCACAAGCACTCTATCGAGCTTAAACGTTGTACTCGAGCAACAGAAAATGTTATCATTCTTTTTTATATATAGTGTCCAACCCTTCATGGATTGATGGGTCTTGCAAATCATTAGCATTCTACTTCTTACATGTCAATGATCTTTTTGAATTTCATTGGTTCCTTGCACGCATAGTGTTTTATCCTCATGTTTGTCGAATTTAACTCTTTAGATATTATACTCATTATTCTTCTTGCTGGGGTTTGATATTAAAAACTTGAACATACTCTTGAAACCTATCTGTTTGTTTATAGAAACATTTCTGAACATAAATCCATCTCAATCTTTTCATTTTCTTTGTGCTCGAAAAGTGATTCTTGCTCTTTCTGCCAAAACTCCAGTTTTTTTTCCCGATTTCTCCATTTATATTCCTAGCTAATCTCATTGCTAATTGCTTACTAAATTTGCTTTCTCCCTTATTCCTTACTTATTATAAATTACCAATTAGTTGTTTTTATTTATTAATTATAATTTCAGGTTTTTCATATTTAAATACTTCTCAGGTTCTCTTGAATTTATAATCAGTTCTGCCCTCTAACATCTTCCATTATATCTTAATTAAACTTCGCTCTATTTTAACTTGACGTAATTCGTTCCAAATAGCTGATTTAATTGTTGATATTTTCAAATATTTCTAATTATCAATTCTTTGGTTAAATCATATAGTAATTGTTATGATTTATATTTATTTATGGTTTCTATGTTTTATAGTCCACTCCTTCAAAATTTTAGGGAATATAATTGGATCTCCTTCTTTATTCTACAGGTTACATAGCTTAATATGGTTTTCGCCCATTAAGACTTTTGGCACACTGCAATAATGGCTCATTGCTTAATAAATAATTATTTCCCCTAACTTATTGCCATCATCGTGTCCATTAAATATTTAAAAAGTTTCCCTTTTGTTTGATATAGTTTTTCACTCTTTTCGGTTTTATAAACTACTCAATGGTCAGATTAATTTGTTTCATGTTCTTGCAAACTAAACTCCATTTTATTTTACTGGTTTTAGTTTCCTTCATTTCAGTTCCATTCATTGGTATATTGTTTGGAATGTTCCTTGGCGTAAGTTCAATATTAAATTAATAAAATACGATTATATTATATTTGATTTCCCATCAAGAAAGCTTAACATAATATTTTTAATTGATTTCATATTATTATATTTAAGTTTAAGTCGAATTTTTTGCTTAAATTTTACTCATAAAGATACTATTTTACAAATTAATAATGATATTTTATCTTTATATCATTTTTCTAATTAAATGTTCATAAATTTTATATCTCTGATGTGGTTATTTTTCTAATTTTTATACTTTTCTATAACTTTTAAGGCTATTTATTAGTAATGTTTAAATCTTTATATCTGCCTGAAACTTTCTTCATTTGTATTTTGAACTCTACCGAGACTTCTTTTTAATCAACATTTTTAATAATATAAAAGCTTAATTTTATCATTATATTTTCTAATTTTATATTATAAAGCAATGTTGGCATAAATTTCGCACTTTTTTGTTTTTAAATTTTAAAATGTTAGTTTTTTCATGTTCTTGCATAATGAGGAAGGAAGTGCATTTACTATTGTAGATTATTTTACTTAAAGATTAACTGAGATATTTATAATTGAATCTTTTGTGAATGAAGCCGCCTTTGGTATTTAAAGAATCTTATCTCTTCATAAAAAGTATTATTAAATTATAAACTGCATATAAAAATGACATAATTTGATAATTATGCTGCATTAAAGAGATATTGCGTTATAAATTGGTTTATATTCATTTTTATAATAACAAATTAAGTTGATCTGATGCTTTTATTTGCATATAAATTTATAGATAACTATTTATTTATTTTGTATTAAATTAAAATCTACTCAATGTCGCAGCTAATATTTTCTAAAGAAAGCATCCTACACTATCATGACATTTTACACATGTAATGGTGTGTTGAATAATTTTATACAGTTTATTATTCAATTATGCTTAGTGTTGTATATTTACTGCTAATGAATTTATTGCTTGAAACATTAGGGCTATATCTCTTGAAATGTTTATAATACTTAAAGCTAATTTAATAATGAAAAGTTAGATTTTTTTCTTTGCTGCTTAAGATCTTAAATTTATTCAATCACCATCTTTAACTAATACTTCTTCTATTTTGTTAAGGTATCTAAATTTCAATCAGTCTATTTCTATTGATTAATGATTTATGAATCAAATAAATTTATTATTCACTAGTTAATACTAAAATCAAACCATCAATCTTAGTCGTGACGTAGTAGTATCTGTATGAGTTGACGTGGCAACTCCGTGACGTGACAGTCCTGAAGTAAAAAACTCCGAAAAAACCATTCTCGCTGTCACTTAGTCATCACCTAAAATCAAGATGTCATCCCAAGTGGTTAGCTTGAGGGACAGAGCTCGTAGGATCAACCAGATTGACAGAAGATGGAGAAAAGCGCTTTCCGGTCCTACCGCTGCTGGGAAACATAATCCCTGCTCTTTCGCTGTGGTAGCTTCAGCACCCTCACCCGGTGCGGGAGAAAAATCCTTATCGTTGGCTTCAATGGTTTTCGTCTTCTCACTTTTGAAGGCAGAGCGTACCTTCATCCTGCTCCCTATTACCTAGGAAACTGAATTCAAGCCAGGTAACTCATCTATGCAGGGAAATCCTTAACGTACAGACGACTCGAGGAGTCTAGGATCTGACAGATTGATCCCCGCCGACTGGTCCCTCATGCATTGCACCCAGCAACCCCCTACCTGCCAGTCTATTTCTATTAAATATTAAATAACATGATAAATTTTATTATTAATTAATTTTGATACTTTAAATGGTTTAAATGTATTTTAAGCTGAATTACTAAAAATAATGAAGTGTTAATTTTTATTTGAATAAATCCTCCTTTCTTCACGAGTATATCTTTTTTACGTGCCACTGAAGTAGGTAAAGATAATATTTAATTAAACTAAGTTTACTAGGTATCACTGGAAGTATTATAAACAAATTGTTAAATATCTAGATTAAAGGAAAAGTCAATTTAATTATATAATATTAAATAAATGTAATAAAAATTCAATTCTTTATTCACTTTGACTTCTATTACACTAAGTTATCTTTTTTTTCAATATTGGATAAAAGTTGTTCAATCCTTGCAACTTTTGCTTTGCTGATATATGCCAATGACATTCTTAGTCTTCTTTGGAGACTTAACAGCAATATCTGAAAATTTCCAAATAAGTCAAAACATAAATGTAGTTAATTAGCTGTAGATAATATTCTCTAATATTATTGCTATATTTTTAATTAAATTAATTTAATAAAAGTTTACTTACTGACTTATAGATAATTATCCATACATTATTTATAAATAACATTTTTTTCATAAACAGCTTACTTTAATATGGAGCAAGCTAGATAATTAATTAATGATGAAATAACTATAAATTAGAGTTATTTTATTTTCAAAATTAATAATAATTTTAAGAAAGAGTATAGATAATATAGTTTTAATTATTCTAGATTATACTTTAATTTTCTCAATATATTTAATTTTAAGCAACATAAAATATTATTATGTTAATCAAACAATAAGAAATGAATTTAATTATTTTCTTCAAAATTGATAATTAATGAAAGAATCGTCACTCTTTTGGTTTTATTAATAATTTAAAAGATTTAATAGATAAAATATATGAAAAAAATTAATTATTTATAAGTATAATTTTATCTAATTGATTAGTTTATTCAACATTGCCATTAATTTATGTTTAATAAGATTAATTAAGTTATTAAAAACTTCAGATCTATTATTGGAAAATTTTGGGTAACTGTTATGTCTATAATAATTAAAATCATTCATTATTGATTTGGGAACTTAAAATAAAATGATTTTAGTACTAATTATGATGGTAATTCTTATACTACCTGCTTCTTCTATCAGTATGTAAAGTTACCAAATTCTAAACTTTAAATTAATTATAAATAAAAAACCCTCCACTTAAAAGTCATAAATTAAGAATCCAAAACTTATTAAACTCCACTCTCAAGCCTTTTTATATAGATCCCTATAGTATACCTTCAAATCATTATGACTTCTCATTAGCTAGCCAAACATATAACATAGCTGTCACAATATAATCTGCAATCTGAGGATCTTCTCTTTACTTCATCTTCCAATTCTCAAAGTTTGCAATGACTTATAAGTAGAATTAATTGTTGTAGAAAGATATTTTATACTTTTATACATTAGAAATTTAGGCTAAATATCATTAAAAAGCTTTATGAACTAACTACGACTTCTATTCAGCTCTAACCTAAATGTAATATTGATATCTGTTTTCTAAAAGTAAAGAAGGATTAATTAATTATAAAGATTTAAAGATTTTCAAAATAGCCTTATTATCAATATTAATAAATAAGTGTGACTTAGACGATGATTGACTTGTTGACAAAGAAGATATCAGAATCATTCTATCACATTTGCCATTAGCTGAAAATAATGAGTTTATCGAATAAAATCAAATTTGGCTTCAAATCCAGTAGTCAAAACTTAGGTAAGCCATTACCTGATAAAAATGAAATAATGTATAGTATTAAAAATGAAGGGTGAATAGTCCAAAAAAGGCATTCAAGAATTTTTTTTTATAATGAATTCAAAATCAAATTTACAATGAACATCAAGCAGTTTTGTGAGATAAATGCATGTTACTTTTTTTAAATATGTTTTTATCAAGAATAACTTTCTCTAAAATTAAAAATAAGTTAAAATTTAATAGTATATAGTACTCATTCACTCTAGTTTATCATTTATAGAATCAATATTAAAAGTGCATGAATGATTTTAGTTTACTTACTTGCATTTAATACTTCAACAGCATCCACAATATTCTATGAGCTTCATTGCTGAATTGCACTTTATTAAATCTCTAAGAAGACGGTATTGCAACAATGTTGAAATGTTTCTAATTTCTATTAATAAGGACTTTCTGATAAATTCTAAAGGGGATTTATTTTCTAAATGCCTCGCTGTAATATGTCTTCATCGCTTAAGATATAGGAGGTACAATTACTTATCTTGGCGAAGCATGGACTCTTCATCTTGAGTTTAGTCGCACAATTGCCTGCTACGGCATCTCATGGCATTTGCCTTCAGCAAAGAGACTGATTTTCCTCTGTTAGATAAAATCATTAAAATAACTATATTACTTAAGCTTAAATTTTATACACCGCTAGTAAAATTTAGAGGAACCCTGATCTTATTAATACTGAGATCCCTTAATTTTAATCTTGTCGCTCCATAGAATGCTATTGAACTGGTCTTATAAACTCTTGCAGCTCTTACTATCTCATAGTAAATAAAATGTCATCCAATCCTACTAGCAATCTAACCTATTCAAGTCTATCTAATTATTTTACGGAGATGTTAAGAGCTGAAAGTTTCTAAGCGAAATCTTTAAAATTTGAGACAGTTAGACCTAGAAGCATCGGGATGCAAGATACTTTTATTTGATCACGCCGAATCTACTAAAATGAAATTTTACAGTATATATCTACTTGAATTTTTATCTCCTTTAACAACCTTTGATAAAGGTAAGAATTTTACTTCTAGGGAGATTGGCTTGAAATTCTAGGGTCACAAATTGTAGAAATCACCCTTACTCTGACTCTTAGACTCAATCTATCTAAAATCTATACATTATTGCTACCAATTCTAGTTCATATAAACTTACTATTAGATTAAGGCGATAGACTAACTTTTTATAATTAATCTAGAAGGTGGTATACCTCAGGATGCTTGATCACACTAATCTTTAAAGGTTTTGCATAAGAAATTAAAGGAAAACTCTTAGAAAGATTCATAAATGTCAAGTGTTTTGCACTATTTCTTATTGTTTTGAAAAAGAAAATAAAATTAAACACAACTCAAGAATCAAACGAATAATAAATTCAACTTTTGATAAAAGACATATTGATTTGTATTTTTTTATCCTAACCAAAAAAAATTCCAAGAAATCAAATCGATATTTATAGACCTGAAATAACCAATTATGACTTGATGATTCTATGAATACAGAAATAAAAAAATAATAAGCAAAAATACAGAGGAAACTTACCTAATAAGAATTGAACAAATAAGGATATAACATATAAATAATAGTAATTAAGGGTTGAGCAAGAATATATATTGTCGACAACCTTGATGTTGGACTCAAAGCAATTTGTGGGTATTTGCCTCAAAAGGTGTCCTCTGTGAATTCTATGTTAAGTCAAGAATAAATTAAAGACTAGGCAGTGCTGGCACATCAGAGCTTCTTAGAAATTTCTGGTAGCATTTCGAAGTGTTCAATTCATAGAAGTCAAAATAAATCATCGCAAAACTATAAGCAATTCACATTAAACCTTAATTCCTTGTCATAGCAGAATCATGAGAGCATACTTTGTCAAATTATCTCCCAGAGAGTTTGCATCTATAATTAAACCAGAAGTAGCTAGAGGAGGTCGAGTCTCATGAATTGCATAATTACCACCTAAAGCAATTAAGTGAAAAATTTTATTCTCAATAAGGAAAGAGCTTGCTTGAAATCTCACATATCATGGGGCTCAGCTCCTATAAGGTGAATAACATACTTGGATTTACAACCTTTAAGAATATTGTTGAATTCTTCAATATTATGAGAGGGAGAAGAAGGCATTCGATTTAAGCGAGTGCAATTAATGACTTAGTGGGCTTCGTGAGCCACATTATGACACTTATTTCTTCTAAAGTAGTTTAGATCACTTGCTGGATGAGAATCGTGATCTCTTAGAAACGAAAAGTAAGTGAACTAACTCCTCAATTAAACAGCTATTTAAGAAAGCTCATTCGTTAGTAATCTTCTGCTTAATTCATTTCATATTTCTCATTAGACAAGATAATCATTGATGTTGATGAGGCAATTCTACTTAGCAATGATAATAGGAATTAATCCTGGTATGGTAAATCAAGACTCAACAATTATTAAGATTTTTTGTTATAAGTGAATTATAGAAAATACATTTTTAAATATTTACTTATCTTAAATTAATACTTTAAGAATATTCATGAATCTAGCCATAATCATAAATTATTAGATATTTATATAATGTAGCAAAATTTAAAATATATGAGAATTCTATAACTTTTTAGTTAGTTTAATTACAATAAGGAATAAATCTTATATATTTAGATTAAAATTTGATTAAAATATATCAAAGTTCTTAGAAATGTTAACTGTTAAAAAAATTCTATCTTTTATTTAAAATGATAGTTAATTTACATAAATTTCTGTTCTATAAATTTTACCGATAATTAATTCTGATTATGTTAACTTTTATTTAGATAATCTATAAAATCCAATTAAAAATATATTCAAACTAAAGACAATCAGAAGTATTATTATTTACTGATTTTATAAAAAGATAATCTCATTGATAAAAGTTATGTAATATAAAGTTATGATTGAATTAATACAAATAATAATATTAATAATTAAACAATCAGACATTTCAATAAAGTGGGCAAAAGTAGCAGATTATTCTTACTTTTGCCACATTTTTAAACGAATATTACTTTCAATCATTATTGATATTTATTATTATAAAACTAAAATTTTCAATTTTTAACTATGATATGCTTAAATATTTATTTCTCTAATTCGCCAATTTTAAAAGAAATTGATAATTTTTACTGACAAGAGCAGATTCAATAATGTAAGTATAATAGCAGCTGTATTTAAAGATATTCGCCTCTTCATCTAAGTCAATAAAGTTTTCAATAATAGCTTCACATTTTTGCTATTCATAGCTGAGTTGGGCAAGCAGTTAAATTAGCATGAATAGAATTGGAGAAATAAACATATTTTACTTCTCTATATTACCCCATATCACAAAAGCCCCTTGTCACTGGAATGTTTAGGAATTCTCAAGCTACCAGTGTTATTCCTGGATCCTGATCAGTTTGAGATGGCGCCTGTAGATCAAGCGTTTAGATTTATCAAGTGAACACAATTCAGTATAACCAGTGCTTCAACTACAACGAGGTTACTACCAATTCTTATTAAAATTCTATTAGAGATTTGAAAGAGAAACTGCTACAAGAGATTGGATATGAGCTTTCAAAACCATTCATTAATTGGTTATAGACGGCATTTATAAGAGTGCTGATATCTGCTCTAAATCACTTAAGTCTAAAGGAAGTTTGAATCACATTGTGGATCTAAAATTTATGAATATTTATCCCCAAATGTAACTAGTAAATTACCTAAAAGGAACTATTCTTAAAATGAAAACTTTTGCTAGTCTAGCGATTAGTATCTCGCTAGAAAAGTTGATCGATAGAAAGAGATTTAATACGATTTATTCTGGGATTGCTAACTTTAGATAACTTCACTACAAATCAGGTAAACAACAGACTAAGATATGAATTCATAATTATTTATTCTGGGAAATTATTCTCATAGCAAACATTGTTCTAATTATCAAATAGTATTAAGTAGTATTAGTTTAATTTTTATGGTCAACAAATTTTTTAAAATAATAGTTGTGGGTTTTATCTCTTGTCGGGCTAATAATCAATCAAAACATTTAAAATATGATAGATAGTTAAGCAAGAGTATATAGTTAATCATCATGTAAAGTAATCACAATTAAAATAGATATTAAACTTATCGCGTATATGCCAATATTTTATTCTTGAAACTTCACAAATGGCTAAACTTTTACTGAAAAATCTCATACCCACTAAACTTACTAGTGAATAAAATTGTCACTATATTTATAAATCAATACAATAAAATACAAGCATATCGAAGATCTACTTTGAAATATAGGCTCTATATACTATAAAAGCTGGGGTAAATTATGAGTTGTGGATGAATCTTTCACAGTTAATATTCCGAATCAATAGAAAATATAAAGTTTTAATTTTCTATCGATTATAAACTAATTAGATTAAGTTTCTGAGACCATGTAATATTAGAACAACTACTTATATACTTTATAAAGGAAATAATTTATTACATTATTATTAAATTAGAAATTTACTTGCTAAGTAGCTCTAAATTAATATGCAGGTACAGCGACCTGACCCTCGGGCATCCCATACAAGACAACTTACACTTTCTCACGTATGGCGTTAACAAACACCTGGTTAGAGACTCAACTAATCAGCTTTGCTCGACCAGAGACCTAATCAGTCTCTCCTCAAGAGACCTAGGACCTTTCTTAAGTCAGGATCTAGGAATACTAAGCTTTAGAACCTAGATCCTCTAAAATATCCCCGTCTTCTTGAAAACCATGGACTCAAGTGGACCTCTCTTCCACAGTTCATATAACAATCAGCCAAGCTATCCGCTTCCACCTTCTAAGAAGCCAAAGTGATTCTGAACCCGGGAAAAACCTCCATCACCCTATCGATTTCTTAAGTCTCTAGACTTACCTCCTAGCTATTCAATATGGAATTCAAATCTTCCCCTGGTGGCAACTCTACAATGGAACTAACTCTCTTTCAAACTATCACCTAACTACTAGGCCTTACACTCACTACCGTAAACTAGTTAATAGCTATGGCTATTCAAACAGACGTTGAAATGGCACAAAGCTCTCGTGCCTTATCCAAAATCTTCTCGTCTAAAGACTCTGCTAGACTCTTCACTTCCGACACCGTTGTCGCCATAGTTGAGTGCTTTGTAGTACTAACTAAGAGTCCCTCCTTTCATCTTTCAGCTAACATTCAACTAGTCGAGAAATCTCTGAAAGATGCTAATTAAGTTCTTAACTCTAATCTACAGGGAAAAAAAGCTCCAGAACGCTCTGCCTTCGACAATGACGAACCTATGAAAATATATACGTCTACTAACCCTCTCCCTATTTAGTAGGTCAACCTCAGCTCAGAACTCAAATCTGCTCAGGTGACCCAAGAACAGATTTACGACCAGAACAGAAAAATCATGAACGAATTCTGGCCAAAAGTTTTAGAAAGTTCTTTACCCATCAAAGATATGACTGACTCTTATGATAGTTACACAGATACTTCATTAAGACAATTTCATAGATGGCAATGGGCCAAACTACAACATGGCTCTCTTTCCATTCCCTTCCTAAGGAAACCAAGTTTGAATACTTCAAACAACACTAAGACACTTCTACCTCCCAGATCACTCAAGACACCAAAAATACAGACTTCAATGCTATCTCCTTCCAACAAACCAATAGAGATATGGAAGATCTCTACCTAGATGGCTTTAGATACACAAAGAAAGATGCAGTTGAGCTCATTGAGTTTATCACCCAAAAAATCCGCTCGCGTGTTAAATTTAAAATAATCAAACTTAAAAACTCTATTAAACTAAACATTTAGTTTAGATCTCCTATAATGAGATCCAAGTTTATTCAGCAGTGGAATCACATAAAAATGTCAGCCCCTTTCATATACAAAGGAGTCTCCAGATGGAAATTCAAACCAAGAAAATTCCCTCGTATTAAGAATGTAATACCGAGAGACAGAAGAGGAAAGAAGAAAAAGGAACAAAATGCTACGGAATGACGAAAGTCGCTCCCTCCAAACACTAAAAAGGACCTAGTCCTTTCATAATGATATGCTCAGGGGGGCTTTAAGCCCTCGATGCGAGTTATTTATTTATTTATTTATTATTATTATTATTTATTACATTTAGTTTAATTTACAAAATTATTGATAATTATTCAATTTGATAAAATCAAGAAATAAATTATCACCATGTTATTAAAACATCTCATAGATTATTTAAGTTATTTTCTAATTGTCTTTATTGGTAACTCATGCATTAAATGGTATGGCAACATTTCTTTCTGAAATAGTTAAATTAACTAATGTATAACTTAATCCATAATAATTATAATTTTAATTATTAAAAGTAAATCGAAACTAGTAATCGGCCTAAATCCAACCATTAAATTATTCCATTAAATTTTAGACTAAAAGAAACGTTTTATATAGAGCTTATGTTTTATTTCCAAACCTCGCATATATTCACTTTAATTACTTATATTAATATATTAAACCCTATTAAAACCCTAATAAAGTATGCCTTAATATTCTACTTTTATCAATCAAAAACTCAATTAAACTACTGAAAGGGTTTTGGGGTTTTGATTATCAATAGATATTCATAAACTTTCTACAAATAGTTTAATTTAACCTCTTTGATTAATTAATTATGATTAAGAAATAAAATTAACCCAAGAAACTGTAACAAGCCAAAGCAATTCAAGATTTAAGCGAACAAATTAGCGAAATGCATTTATAACTCTCCCAAAACATTGAGAAAAAAAACAAACTTGGTTGTATAACTTGGACTAGCTTTAACAAGCAAAACATTAAAAACCCTAAACCCATTCAGTAGTTTGATTGAATTTTTGATTGATAAAAATAGACTATTAGTGTATACATATTAGGATTTTAATAGTTTTTATGTAGGGATTAGGGTTTAAATGTAATGTTAATTAGTGAGTATTTTAGGTGTTGTATTTTAAATATTCACTCAAACAGTACCTTGGCATCAAGAGGCATCTTTCTAAACTTAATTTCTCTTAACCAACTAATTATCTAGTAGATTGTATGTTCAGCTCTGTTATTAGGCTTCAGGATAATTTGCTGAGCCATATCTCTCATTTTACCTTTTATCTTATTTTGCTCTAGATACTGCTGGATTTTTTGCTTTGAATCTTTTTCTCTTAAACAACTGCATATCACACTCTCTTATTATTGCTGCTAGAAATCAGATATCCCACCTTATATCTCCATCAATCCAGTTTTCTCTCTCAGTGGAAAATATCCATGAGTTCCACGAACGTTGGCCAGTCCTCAAGCCTCAAATCTCTACGATCTATTGAAGTCTTTTATACCACTCTGAGTGGTGAAAAGTCAAGCATAATGTTTTCAGGCTTAAATCTTTGTGAATGTATCCTTAAGTATGCATCTCCTCAATAACTTTGCAGACATTTATTAGAGAAAGAGGTAGTTACTTTGGTCACCTTTAGTCTTGAATATAGTCTCTTAATATCATATAGTATAAAGGTAGACGTAAAGCTACATGATTTTAAGCAAAGAATAATTGCTTTAAGTTTAATTATAAATCTGATCTGTCTACCCCTTGCTTAAGTAAGAGCTTGACACTCATTGACAAACTCCATTTTATACTTGTCATCGCATTAAAAGTAATCGAATGGATAAATCTTGTAAGCAAACTGCCTATCAGTTATGACTTATATCTCAAATATATCCTCAAGAATAAGATAACTTTCTTTGCACTCAGTTAGGCCAATTATATTCAATATTGGAAACTTGACAGAATGTATTTTGAGAGTAATTTTTACTATCTCATAGGGAGGGAGGTTTTTCACTGCTTTAATAAGTTAATTCTCTTTCTTAACTCTTTGCTCCTGAGATTATAAAGGGTCTCTTGGCTTTCTTTTTAAAGAAATACTTCACCAGTTTCATGATCTATGACCTCAAAATTCTTACCATATTGTTTTCGAGGTGAACTTTGAAATCCCTTGAATGATTTTATTGCTTATTAGAGTAAGGGCAGAAATATTTTCCATCTATCTAATAACGCTTAAGAAAGAGCTTAGGTTTGTTTTAATGCTGCTCTAAAATAGGAAATGTGAGAGCAGATTTATAAGTAAAGCTCTTCTAACACTCTTCACAAGAATTTTCTATCTTTATTTCTTTTATTCACTTCTTCCTCTTCAACCATTTTTATTGGTACCTCACATTATATTTCTTAGTTCTGCATTACTACTTAAAAATTGAATTTTTGGTCAAAGTCTGAGACCTAAGTAAGAAAATTTCAGGTTCATATTAGGTAGAGGCATCACAAGTCTCAATTTTTTTTTGATTCATTAAAGAAAGTGTTTGCTGGCTAATGCCAAGCAATGCCGCTTTTCTAGCTAAGTTACCGCTCATTTTATAAATACTATTATTAATAATTATAAAAGATGAATAAATTCTACCTTTATACTGTAGTAAAAGCATATCCTCAAAGATTTAGAGAGTTTTGATAAAGAACAGAGTGTCTGACATTAGTGTTTATTTTCTTAAATTTTAAGATAATATATATATACTAGTTCATCCAAATTATACATTGAATTGCACCTAAATATGTTTTTTTTAGTTAAGTCCTCCTTAATTTGTTCTAACAAAAGTAGGAGGGTTGGTTTTTCTAATTTAATATTTTATATGGACCACCAAATACGGTTTTGAACTTTAATTCAACCTTTTTATTAAGTTTTAAATAAATTACGAGCACCACCTAATTAAATTAATTATTATTAGGAGCAATTTAATGGATAAAGTTTGATAAAAATGGAATCAAACTCTGAAACTTGGAGAAAGTTCCTCCATCTTTGTCTATTTATGAGATTCAGGTTGACCTTCAATTGGATCTCTCTTTTTAGTTGTAAAATTTTAATAAGTTTAGAATGGATAACCATAATTTTTAATTTCATAAACATTTATATAAACTGGAAGTAAGATGGATCCATGAATGATACAATGAAGAGAATAAAATCTCAAGCTTTAATAGGAAAATTCAGAAGTAAAGAGGAACTCTTGAGATACTTGGTATAGCAAAGTAAGTTATCATGTATAATAAATACGATTTTTATAGTTGGACTCTTCTTGCCAACTTAGGAAGGAACAAAAATCTCGTTCTTAGCCTTACTAAGTGAAAAGAAAAAGATTTTAAGTCTAATGAAATAAAGATGATAGAGATACCTAACTACCCTGAAATCTCTGTAACAAATCTTTATGATGATGCTATAAGGGATCCAGATGTTGCTCTCTACCTTCCATTAAAGCTACAGCTCTCTAATAAGTTACCAGTACTTAAATGAAGTTATTTAAGAAGCTCACAAGAAACGATACAGCATCTCTCCTGAAGAAAAAGAGAAGCAAGGTATTAAAATAAGTGATACCTGGCTGTAGGAACTTTAAAAGCATCCTTTCATCTCAAGTAAGCTTAGTCTTCTAACTTTATAGAAAAACCTGGTACTTCTATATACTTGATGAAAGAGCGCAGCAAATTAAACAGAGAGAGAAAGTCTCAGGTAAAACATGAATAGAGTAAGAGGCTCTTCAAAGATTTATAAAAGCCAGAAGAGATGAACATAGATGCAGGAGCTGGCACTAAGAGAAGAAAATTAGGCCCAAGCAAGCCCTAAGAGGAATAAAAGAAAGAGAAGCCGAATCTCTTTACGGGTAAAATTAATATGTGAACTTATTCATTCATTTAAAATCTAGAACTTATTTATAAACACAAAATCTCCCTTCTCTTGCGCATACTTTAGCTTTCTCATCGCTGACTCTCTTAGCAGCATTCTTAATAAAATCGACTGTATCTATCTTTAAATCATGCATCAGATGGTAGAGCAGCAATTTCTTATAATGACCTTTCAATAACCCCCAATATAATTCAATTCCATTGAACTAAGGGCTGTAAGGAACATTAAATACAGGTGTTATATTTAGCCTTTCATATTCCTTCCTTGAGTCTTTAGTTTTATGAACTGACAAGTTATCAACGAATAGATTAATCTCTTAGTCCGCGTACTTATCTCTGAGTTATTGCAAGAACTAAATATATTATTCAGTTTTTATAGAACGAGGGTGGATAACATAAGTTTCGAGGCCACTATCTTCACTTATTCCTCCAAGTATAGCATGAGTTTAAACCTTAACCTATTAATCATAAACTTCTATATTACTATACCTCTTGTACCAAGATCTTGATATAAAGGTATTGAATGTAAATACTGCCTCATCAGCGTGTATAAACTTTATATTATGCTCTTAGGACCTCTGCATTTAATCGAATATATAATTTAAATTAGTCTTATAAAATGGAACATTAAAGTCAATTACTCTCTAAATGAAATTGACTGACTTGTAAGATATTCCGTTCTTTTTATATATGCTAGCTATCGATTAAGCAGAGATATGAAGCTAAAACAAATTTGCGATGAAACATCACAGCTTTCTGGGCCAGAGAGAAGTGAGCCCAGTATTTAAGAGTTTTATCATTAATAAGATAATCGATATGATGCTGCTATAATTTTATTGGTCTTTTAGGCTTAAAACTAAGTTGCTAACTTTTCAGATTCAAGGTTAGAAGGCAGTGAGATCTTAAAGTAGCAGGAAAATTGTAAAGAAGTCTTGCTATAGAGGGGCCACCAATTTCAAGATTATTTAGACCTTACCTACTTGATAGCCTACTATTTCCTCTCTCTGATTTTATGGGTGTTGTTGCATGAATAATGTTTTCATAAATATGTTTTATGCCAAGGAAGTTATTGCTATCTCCATTCACTTATTTACCTGATGTACCATTATTGTTTAACTTTAATACAAAACTAAACTCACAAAATTTAATCTATTTTAAGTTAATTGTTCCTTTGACTGTTTTCTGAACTCCACTTAATTAGTTTGTTCTTCTATAGTTATCTCAAATAAATTTTTTCAGCCTTCTCCTAAGTGCATCTATGCTTAAGCATTAATTCTTTAATAATATAATCTTGAGGAGTCTTTCTCAAATACCAAAGTCTTCTGCGCTTCATCCCAGACAAGAGCTTTTTATGCACTTAGTCTTCCTCTTCTTCCTTGCTAAGCTTTGGTGGGGACTTGACTATTTGCTCATCAAATACTTGTGACACTGCCATGTTATTATTTCTTTCCAAGTTAGTCACTCTTACTTCAAGAGGAACGACTTGAGTTCTATGAATGAGATCTACTGTATCATTTTACAAGGCGCCTATAACTTAGTTCTCCATAAATTCGAAGTCCTTGCATATATTATCCTTAAAAGTGTCTAAGTCTTACTCCTACTTCAATATGAGCTCAATCATTTCAAGATTAACATCTTCAGTTTTCTGCTCTAAAGCATATAATCTTTAATCTTGTTCCTATTCTTTGACAATGAGTTGATTTATTTACTCTTGGAGTTAATAAGCGTTTTCTAAGTGAGTTTGGTTATTTTCATCAAGTATCTTGATCTGCGCGTCGACATCTGTAACAAAGTTATTCACTTGATCAGCCAAGCTCTGTAAGTTGTTTTTATTGTTTTCGTCGAGCTTCAATAACTAGTCTTGAATTTCGTTTGTTAGTTATCTTCAAGGACTTTTTGTGACTACTCAATTTACTCTTATTGCTATTAATCTTGATTTTATTTGTGATTTTGAATTTCTTTCAACAAATTCTCTCTTTACTTGTTCATTTTTTCAGTTTGCTAAGTTTATATATCACTAAAATCTTTCTCTAATTTTTCAATATTGTAAGAATACATTTGATTTGGGAAAATAATTTATAATTAATTAATTAAATCTAATAATTCGTGGCAGTTAACTTTCTGGAGAGGGTACGGCCAATAGTAAAGTCCAACTAATTTTAAATTATCTTTCAAATAAGTACCATATTGTCTAGGTTTCCAGAAAGTTAACTGCCACGAATCATTAGATTTAATTAATTAATTATATATTATTTTCCCAAATCAAATGTATTCTTACAAAATCTAATTTGTGGTCTTTATCCAAATCTTCAACTTTTTTAACATCAACAACTATCTGGTCTAAAAGTCCATAGTGTTAATCTATCAACTCTTGTTATTGCTTTTACTTTAAATTAATGGCCTCTAGTTCTTTCCTTAGACTTTGCTATATTTATTCTATAGCCTCCTTACTGATGTTACCTTTCTCATTTGGTTTTAAATTCATTATTTCTTTTTACTTCTATAATGACTCAATCTTATCTTCAAGTTCCCTCTATTTTTATTAAATTTATTCATTCTTTTAGTCTAACTCTTGAACATTTTAGCTCAATTAATTTATGTTGTGATCGACTTGTTAGTTTTCTTGATCTTAAATCTACTTCATTTCATCTAATTAACCTTAAACATTAGCTTGATGCTGTTGTTGCCTCTCATTTAAAAGCTGCATAGTATCATCCATTTGCTATAGTCCATTGTCCAAATCGATCCCCAATTTTCTCTCGAGTCTTTGATTGTCTAATATTTAAAGTTTTGAATCTTAGTCAAGTTTTTTCTCAATTACTTCTTGCTGCAACTTCTGAGATTGCTTTTAAGCAGTCAGTTAATTAGTTACTTATTCAAGAGTTTATTCTTGTGCCTTTTAGCCTTGCTTTGTTTGTCTTGTAAATCAAATACATTTTTAAAATCATCTTCGAAAGATTAAAGTTTAAGTCCAAGGGATTTATCTGTTTTAGGCAGTCCTTAGATATCTCCAAAAACCTATTTTAGATTGTCTAGATTCTCGTCTTATCTTAACTAGTCGTCTTTAAATTGATTTTTGAAGTAGGTAAGGTTTTCTTAGAGCCCATTGATATCTTAGGTCTTTTCTTGATTTATAATCTTAAAAATTAAATTGAAAACCCTGAACCCACATATTATGTTAATATTATTACTTTCTCAATGAATTTGTTGCTACTTTCAAATCTAAAATCACAGTCCTGGCTTAGCTGCTAAACAATCCTATCTTGCCTCCTTTAATCCTCCTAAAATCCAAATATCAGTCTATCTTCGAAGGTTTTAATGTCTCTCATGCTTTTTATGGCCATATTTTGAACTTCTTCCTCTAATTCTTCGACTCTCTTGCGAAGATCAACCATGACTTACACGTTGTCTAATGACCTAATCTTTTTTTTCTAAGTCCTAGAGTTTTTCTTGATTCACATTCATGTTTAAGCGTTGATTTATATCGTCGAATAGTTTCTTGAATAAGTCTTGTTCATACTATTAAAAAAAAAAAAAAGATAATAACTTTTTAAAACTTGCAATTGATATAAGTGGAGTATATTGGTTTTAAAATTACTCTAAAATAGATATCTTTATTTTAGTCAAGCAGCTTTTTATTCAAGTTTTCAGCAATTTCGCTTTGATATTTTTGCAAATCTTCAATTGAATCCTTCAACTCAGTCTGTAGATCACTTTTATTTTTCCTTGTAAGTTTTTGAATCTCATCTTTTAATTCATCGGTTTATCTCACTATTCTATTATAGGCCTTATCTTATTAACCATCTCTATCCTCCAAACTTGAGATTTTATCATTATTGTTTGACATAAAATTATTTTAATTATTACAAATTTATTAATAATTTTGAATTTTTACTCAACAAATTATCATTAAAAGATTATCTTATACTGATACTTATTTGACCTATATGAGGACATAAAAAGAAAATGTTTTCAATTTAATTTATGGATTTTTGTTATAACATCATTAAAAATTGATCCTTTAATTTCTGGCAAGTGACAAACTATATTATGAATTAATATATTCTTTTTATTTCAGTAATAGTAAGCCTAAGTTACTTCTCTATCTCACCATTGACTTCAGATAATTGCTGATTTGACTGAGCTTACTCCATCGATAAATGCTCGATTGCTTACTGCTGCTGGTCAAATGTGAGTTGAACGTCTTCAGAATGCTTATTTAGAGAATCTTCTAACTGCTATGACAATGAAACTAGATTATCTTCTAGTAATTTCAGATCTTCTTAAAGAGCATAGTTTTTATTTGGATTTAGCATTGAATTGCTAAGTTTAGGTTAAATAAAACCTCATAGATCAATTAAGACATGAGGATTAATATGTTAAGAACAATTTTATCTATAATTATTATAGGAGTAAAATTATAATTTTTGAGCTAATTATATAAAAAAGAACTATTGGTTTGATTAATTGTCCTTATATAATAATCCAATAAGGTAGTGTAAATTTTATTTTAGACTAGTTATATTAATTATAGTCAATATTTTTTAATTCTAATATTGACTGTTCTTATCTTCAATTTTCGTGTCTTAATTTATCTTCGGAGTTTTATACCAAATAAATTGGAATAAAGTACAAAGTTTAATGAATTAATTTACACAAAAGTTACTAAACAATCACTTAAGGCTTTCTGTTTTCAAAATTCCCTATAAATCAAGTGTTAATACAAGCAATAATTACAATTTAAATATAATATACTTACTACTGCAATTTGTCTATATGATTAATGATCTGTCTTTCAAAACCAAATTACTACTCAAATAATTGGTTTTTCATATCGTTTAATGCAGTCCTGAGATCTACATCTATAAATCTATAGAATTCGCCGTTTATATTATTCATCAGAGCATTTACATTTTCAACAACAAGCTATTGATTATCTTAAATTAGTGCATATTATAGTAAAAAAAGATAAGCATTATACTAACAATACTAATTATTAGGACTGTTTAGAAGTGTGTGGGAATGTTGATAATTTGGTGGTAGGCTTTACAAAGATTAAGGTTACTAGAAATATTGTAGTTTTACATCAAATTACAGAGAAGATAGTCTAATTTTTAACAAATTAAAATTCTTTATAGCAATAACTCCTTAATTGAAGCATATTGGGTGAGATGTCAAGTCTATGATGTGAGGGTCTGCTCGAATGAAATGTGGATTATTATTAATTCGGCAGATGCAAATGCTGCTTGTTGCATGAAGCATGATCTTTATTCACTCTTAAGCCTATGTATAATAAATCTATTCATTATAATGTAATTTCCCCCCTCCTTTTTAATGATTATATTTTTTTATTATAATCAAGTCCACCTGGATCCACAAATATTATATTTCCAGTGGCACCATTAGCTGTGGACATAAAAGAACTGTTGCTAGCGCTATGATGTGGATTTTTCTCTTTATTGGAAGATTGAATTCGAAGAGGGGTTATGTGCGGAACAATTGCTGGTTATTTATTTTTCATATTTATTCTATTAATTTTTCATATTCATTCACTTTAAAATATATCGTTTAAAATTGGGAGATTCACATTATATAATAAAAATACATCTAAAAACTAATGCATAAATATTTTCAACTAACCAAATTCAATCAAAGTTGTTATCTAAATTTATAATTAAAAATTAAAATAAGCTCCCCCTATAAATTGCTTTATATTTTAATTTTGAAATTTTATTTTTGAATCTTTATCTCTGACATTTCATGCTTTAAATAAACCAAAATATTTCTATATTTGTCACAAATAACTTTTAAATGAAATTTTATTTAACAAATATTACTTCTTGAGTATTAATGACATAAGATAAAATAAATAGATAATTTATAATTATTATTAAAAATTACCACTTTAGCTAATAAAAATGATGAAAGAAAAATTACTTGCAGTGACAAAAATTATGTAAAAACATGCGAAGCGCATTCCTTTCCTAGATAAACTTGAGAAAAGACTTAAGTAGATCAAGGAGCGATTCTATTTGGTGTACTTGTTTTTACCTTTGTCATGGTTGTGGCACTATTTGGTCTTCAACTGGCAACACTTTGTAATTGATTTTAATTGAAAAATATTGCATTTGATAATTATTGGAAGTTTAATATCTTGTAGAGTAAAATCCCCAAATTTATAGTGCTATAAGCCATTTTAATTAATAAAAAATGCTACTTAATGTGACAGTTTTATATCCCGGCTACCACACCTTGTAAGCCCTTGACTCCTAGAAGAACGAGACAGACTAGATGGTATATTGGACAATATTCAGTATTATTGGACAATATTAGGTATATTCTCACTCTTAGAGGAGCTCTATACTTCATCTTCAATATTATCCCACTTTACTCACTTTTAAGATTAGGCTTCTTTGTCTACCTCTGGCTTCCAAAAACCCAAGGAGCTCTCGTGATTTATGAGATGGTTGTCAGCCCAATATTCTCATAAAATAGGGAAAAATTAAGAGGGCAAATTCAAAAATAAAACAGCAATAATTAGAGACCATATACTGATCCATACGTTCATGACTACAGCGATATGATATCTCGTTATATTATTAGAGAATAATGTTTAGGGATTATGCTTTTTCTTGACTGTATAAAATTGGTTTATCTTAATTTCTCAGCAACCATCAACAAGACCAATTACCACAAGCAGCGCCTATACCGATAGCAATAGTGTAAGAACAGGTGATATAATTTTGCAAGAATCATACTTTAACGACCCAAATCAAATTTAATAGCAAGCAAACTCTGTAGGGAATTTGTTAGGGGTTGGGGTTATTAATTAAATGCGAGACTAAAATAGCAAGCTTTTGGGGTCTATTTATGATGAAGAGTATATAGATTTAGTGTTTAAACTGCGCTATGGATGTGATATATACAGTGAATAAATCAAACCAGTACTAAACTATAAGTCTATTGCGCTACTCTTAAAGCGAAGTCCGTCAACTTTTCGGTCCCACTGTCTTATGACACTATAATTAAAGCAATAGTAGTTGAATTCTAAGCCTAAGAGGAAGTCAAAGTTCCAATAGAAGCATATTGACTATCTTATTAATGAGAAAATTTTTAAATATTGGGCTCACTTCTCTTTAGAACAACGAGCTACTATGTTTCATCGCCAATTCCCTGAGTTGAAGATCTCTGCTTAGTCTATAGCCAACATCTATAAACGAAATGGTATCTCTTACAAAGGTGTGAATCGTATCAAGAGAGTGATTGATTTCACTCTGCCATTTTACAACAACAACTTAAATTATATTTATAATTAAATGCAGAGAGCTTAATAAAATAATATTAAGTTTATTAATGCTGACGAGGCTGTGTTTACATTTAACACTTTCATCTAGAAGTCTTGGTATAAAAGGCATAGCAACATAGAAGTATATGATTAGAAAGTTAAGGTAGAAACAATTGCAATTCTTGGAGGAATTAGCGAGGATGCTGGTTAGAAACTTATGTTATTCTCTCTCGCTCTATTAAGACAGACGAGTATTAAGTTCTTATAACAGCTGAGAGAGAAGTACCCTGAATAAGAGATTATACTGTTTGTTGATAATCTTTCTGTTCATAAGACTAAAGAAACAAGGAAGAGTTATGAACAACTTAGAATAACGCCAGTGTTCAACGTACCTTACAGTCCATAGTTTAATGGAATTGAGTTCTACTGGGGTATATTAAAAGGTCATTACAAGAAACTGCTGCTATACCACTTGATGCATGACCTACCTATCGATACTGTAGACTTTATTAAAAGTTCAGCGAAGAGAGTAGATAATTAATTGGCTTAAAAGTGTGCTAAAGAAGGGAGAGTGAATGTATATAAATAAGTTTTGTAGTTAAGTTAATGAATATATAAGTTTTGTAGTTAAGTTAATGAATATATAAGTCACATTTGAAATTCTTTAGAGGGAGCTGGCTTCTCTTTCTTTTCTTCTACTTCTTGCTTCCCTCCTCCTAAGTTTTTTCTCTTGCTGCCCGCTCCAACATCTATGTTCGTTGACTCTGGAGGCTAAAATTTGAATAAAGTCTGTTGCTGACTTCATAATTTGTCTTTGACTTTTGCTCTCTGTGAAGCTTGCTCTCTTCCTTCATCAAGAAGATGCCAGAATCAGATTTTTCTAAAGAGTTAAGCTACAAATCTTACTTGAAATATAAGGGTGCTTCTGCAGCTTTGATAGCAAGCTCTCACTTATCTTGATCCATTGTTTGTCCTTATCTTCTGAAGAGATTCTTTACCTCTTCTTATGAGATTCTTGAATATTTCTTTCAAGTAATCACCTTTAATTGTTGCAAGTATGCCAAAAGAAATAGTTTCTTTCAGGTAGTTTATTTGACAACTGCTTCTTAGTAGGCAGGTACTGCGAAACCTCTGGGTCATTCATAGCATCATCGTATAAGTTAGTCACTGAGATTTCTGGATAGTTTGGAATCTCTGCAAACTTTACATCTTAAGTTTTCAATGCTTTCTTCTCTTCGCAGAGTATCGCCCTTAGAAATGAAATTTTGGTACCTTCCATCGTTGGCAAGAACAAACCAACTACATAATCAAGATGAGTTACTATGAGTTCATTACCTTGCTGCACCAGGTAGCGGTGCAAATCCTCCTTGCTTCTAAATCTCTGAATCAATTCTTGTGCTTGCACTCTTTTCATTACATCATTCATTGACTCCATCTTGTTTACAGATCTAAGAAATGATATTCAAATTTAAGTTTATTGATTTCAATTATATACCTCTGTAAAACTTACTATTATATATGGGCATCCTATAGGAGGTCAACCTCTAAGTTGGATATGGAGAAGGTTTTGAGAACTGGTTTCAAACTTGAGAGATTGATATCAATTTCTACTGTTATAGTTCCATATTTTTATATTTAAATTGGTACGTACTTAATTAGGAGCAGCTCCTAAAATGCTAGTACTTAATTAGGAGCATTAATTAAAGCTAGTACTTAATTAGGAGCACCCTAATTTTAATCAAAAAATGACAAAATACCTCCTAAAACAGTACGTACTTAATTAGGAGCACCTCCTAAATTGGTAAGTGCTATAATCAACTTATTATTGAATGTTAGAATGGTTACTTTCTCACCTATAATTAGAGCTGGTTCGTCTCTTAGCACTCATATATCTTCTCTAATACTCTAAGAACTTCCCTATAAACTTGTAGGCTAGCAAAGCTCTCATATAAGCTCTCAGTTATAGAGGCAGTTTTAAAATTTTAAATTCAAATTTAAATATGACGCTAACATTTTAAGAAAAACAACAGCCCTTTCATCAAACAAATGAGACTTACCTTTGGCAGCAATAAAAAGTGTGATAGCTGTGAGATGAACTCTCATTAAGAACTACCAGAGCTATCACTTGAGGTCTCTGTTATTAAAATAGATATTAATAATAGAAAATAAATGGCAAACAAATGTGTGGAGGAGAAAGGTATTAATGAAATTCCTATACAAACTGAAGAAGCTGAAGTCTATTTTTGCTAGCTATGTGAGAGAGATTTTGCTCATAAATCAAGCTGGTACAGATATTAGAAAGAGCATAGAGAAGCCAAGCCCACTGTATACTTAAAGCATGATAAAATAGATGAAAGTATGACTGCTTTGAGTGCCATAAGCAATACTCTCATAAAAGAGAATTGAAAAAGCATCAATTAAAAGCTCAAAAGAAAGATATAGAAGTTGAGAATCATGAAGTTGAGCTGAAGCTTCTAAACAAAAGAAAAGCGAGGGAATATCTAAGGTCGTTGTGCCTGAATAAGCAAGAGAGTTAGAGTACGTTAGGAAGGCACGCAACCAACTGACCTCTGAAAAAACAAAAATTATGATCAAGAATCAATACAAAAAAATACGGTTCTTGCTTAAATTGACCTAGATACTTCTCTATAAAGCTACCTAATATTAGAAGACTCCTTTGATAAGAAAGTAATCAATGATCATCAATACACATACAAGGTGTATCCCTTCAACTATCTCTTAAGTGATGATAAATATTAGATGGAGTTTACAAATGAGTATTAAGTACTCACTCAAGCAAAGTTTAAAGACTGTAGTTACTTAATCTAGCTAGATGCTGTTCTCCTTTCTAAGGATTATGTTGCTTTCAGACTTCCACTCTATGAAATGACCCTAAGAGATTTCATAACAGATCAAAGGAATCATAAGTAACTTGGATAAATAGCAACTCACACCGTATAAGGCATTAAAGAGCTTCATAAGTTAGGATTTGTTCACAGAGATTTGAAGCCAGAAAATATAATGATAAACTTCTCACCTGTAAGAGTAGCAATAATCGATTTCAACAGAGCCTAAAGAGTGGAAGTATAAAGGCTTGGAACTGTAATGGGAACGCAAGGGTACTATCCAGAGAGAGAAGACTGGAGAGATGAAGACTTTTAGTGGGATATGTGGGTTATAGCACCAATAATAATAGAGTGCGATATGCCTCGCAATGAATACTACTCTACTAGATGCGAGAAGGATTCTAAACAAAGAATATAGCAATTTTTTGACAAAACAAAAGTATCTTAATCAATGAAACAAATGGCAGAGTCAGTAATAATTAAACCAAACTCAAGATCAGACATATCAATAGACCAGATAGAGTGTGGATAAGTAAGATAAACTTCAGACATCTCCCACATGATCCAAAAGTGCATTTTGAGTGATTAAATTAAATACATTTACTATAAATTTCACATTAAAACCTATCAATAACCCCAACCCCTAACAAATTCCCTACAAATCAAAGCACTTATAAACCTCATTAAGGAGTTTTGGGGTTTTAAATCACTCCAAGTGAATATAATTTTTTTACTTTTTTTTTAATGCTGTTAGTGAATATACTTTTGATGATAGCATAAAGGACGATAGTAGCGTAATGGATAACTCACAATGAATGGAAAATTAATTTGAACAAAAATGTTTTATACTTTTACTCAGAATACAAGTCGTATAGATGACGTATATCGGTTTATCACTTTTATAAGTCATATTTTACTTTAACTTTTTTTATTCTATACTTCTCGCTGTAAATTTAACTTAGTAGAACTGAATAAAAAATGTTTGATACTATTATTCGAATTAACAATTTTTAGTGAGGTCAATCTTGTACAATCCTTCTTCTTTTAAGGTAAGAAAAAAGTAAATACTAAATAAGTAGCCTTAATTTCTCATAAGTAATCATTAAAAACGCATTTTAAAGTACAGTTTAGAACAGTTTAGCGTACACTCCAAAGTATAAACCCTCAATCCCTGCTTCTTTCATGAGATTAAGAACAAATTTAAGTAAATTAACTTTCTATTCAGTCTTGCTAGCTTGAAGCTTCACTCTCACAGTTAAAATTGGGAAAGTGAAGAGAGTTGCTATGATTTTTGCGATTGAACTGATGAGCAAAACTTGCAAGAAATTTAGATTAAATCCATTTTTCAACAAAATTTTCTTAAAGTTCTCTTAAACGACGAAGTTTGTTATTGGATTAAGCACTAAAATGAGTTTGGGTAGCACTCCTTATTAGAATGCTGAGAGACCTTATGTTTTGTATATTTCCATTACAGTTTGCAAAAGTCTTTTGTTAAATACGCATAAAAATTAAAAAGGAAAATTTGTATTTTTGAGACCACAAATAAATTAAAGTTAAAGAATATTTTCAGAAATAATAGTCCTTTGTTGTCTTTACTAACTGCCATTCTAGCATTCAAGAACCATATTGGATTGGTAATCACAGAATTAAGGGTCTCTGCAATTGTTGTGATAATAGTAATGCCCAAATCAGATAAGTCCTGCCTTTCAGCACAATTTTGTAAAAATTCTTGAAAAATCTATACCACCAGAAATATATTCCATATGACAACACAACTCCTATTACCCCTGAAATCAAACCTTTATATAAACTTAAGAAACCTTCTTTTTCTATCAGCTATTTCAAGTATAGCTATGGTAAAATTAATCTCATAATTTCAATTAAATTCAATTTATGGCATGAAAAATAGCCTCATGTTATTAATTCTAGCAATATTTGATTTCTCTGAATGACTCAGACTTCTTCTCAAGTTTTTCTTTTCAAATTCTTACGCCTGCCATGTTTTACTAATCGTTATCCTCTTTGAATATACTATCATTTCTCTTCTCTTCTTCTCTTGATCTATAAGTTAGAAATTTAAGTAAAAGGTTTAATTGTCACTCTATGCGTCTAATCATATTTATACTTTGATTATGACAAAATTATATAAGTGTATGCCTAAAAATTCTTACAATGCTTGTAATTTAGTTGTGAAATTCTCTAGAGGGTATAACATCAAAGAAGCAAAAAACCCGCCAGTCGCCCCAGAGAAGGAATCAATAAACACCTCGAAAAACTTATCGAAATTCTTGGAGTTTATCATTGGTTAGCCACCACCATTATTTGATGGAGCATTGTTTAATAGGTGATTTATTAGTTGTTAGTGTTATTTCTAGGTAAATCTCTCGCTCATTTTATTTTTTAGAAATTAAATGTAAATATGCTATAATATAATATTCATTAATCTTATATTTATTTCATTTTAATAATTGAAATATAAATCGTAAAAAAAGAAATAGAAATTGAAAATTTTACTAATATATTCATAAGAATTATTTTTGAGAAAAATTTAGAAATTAAAAACATCATAAACCATTAATTATATGATTTTATAAAATGTTTGTGATTTCGTTTGACGTTGGGATTAAGTTAATGGCACCATTGGACAAAATTTATAAAATGTCCCCAAAATTTCCCATATTTTCAAAAGTTAGTAGTTCTTTGGCAAGCTCTCTAACTGATTTTAGGTTATCTTTTACGTCCTAGAATTTTTCTCCTGCTAATTGATGCAAAATCATGACAAGTAGTGAATAATTGTCTCTCCAAGGTTCCGCAATTATTTCTCCCATATAGTTTGACTCATAAATAGGGACACAACTTTGAGTCAGTTTCAAAGGTGCGTTATCCCTAAAATTAGCTTCTTGAAAAATTGCTTATCGTACTGTAAGAAGTATCGTCTAAGTTGACTTTAATATTCTCTGGCTTTAAATAGAGATGAACCACTTAATCATCATGTAACTTTTTCACTGCAATAGAGGCACTTATTATACATCTCCAGGTAACTACCCTTCTATGTTGAAGATTCAAAAGGTCACCTAATGTAAAATCAAACCCTTTCATCCAAATCAGTAAATATGTGGGACTAAAATAAATCTTTGCTATTTTGTCAAGTTGTTTAGCATTGCTTCTTGCAAATTTATATTACCAATAAATGTCTCATTGTACTCTATCTCTGTAAAGACCATCTTGAATTAATGAAAGTATTTGATGCCTTGCAAAGTGATTGTAATTGAGGTGAGGTCTTTATTCAACCAACTCTTCAATTGACATAATAAGCACGCAATTTTATGATGTCATTTGTATTATTTCTTATTCAAAGTTTTAATAGTTTGCTAAACTATGATTAATCTTCAACTTTAAGTCAATTTAATCAATTGTTTAACTACTGAATTGATTACTATTATTGAGGACTTCAGGCACCTCAAACTAATTTTAATTGCATTATTTATGTTCCTCTTATTTAAGCTCTTCCATTAAGTTTGGTGCATCAGTATTGAAAGTCTTGAGTTCTTTTACAATTTCAGTTTTCTTGTTTTCGAGTAGTGATCCATTCAAGTTTTGAATAATCTATGTAAATCAAAGTAAAAATTTAAATATCTTTAATTTACTAATGGGGGATAGCCAGCATGGAGGAGCTCCTAATGAGAATGAAAAATTAGGTGCTTCTTCAATTCTGTAGTTGGGTATTTACCACCGAAAGTATTATGACAAACTCTACATATGTATCCTCCTTTATGTTTAAAATGGAAAAACTTCCCCTACTTTCTAGAATGAGTCTTTATGTGCCTAGTGTATTATTTTCTTGTCAAAATTTTGTCACAAATAGTGCAAGTATAAGTAATTGAGGATTATGATTTTTCTGACTTTTTCTCAATTCCACTATTTAAATTTTATCCTTATATGATTGTTCAAGGCTCTCTTACATTCAAAGTTAAGAATTTTAAATCTTACATTCTTCTAAAGGGCAACTTGAAATTTCGATAACAGAAGATGAGTAAATATCGTTTGAATTTAGGCTGCTCAATGATGAAGAGTCCCAACTTTTCTTATTACGTTTTGGTCCCATTTACTATTAAATAGCTTAATTTATAAAATTATTAATAGTCACAATTTATGTTTAAATAGCTTAATCCTTATTAATTAATAAGTAAATTAAAGTTAATACTTAATATAGCAAGGGAACTCAAATTTTATTTAAAAAATAGAACTTAAATTCAATAGCATTTTAAAATCTTGAAATCTCACAAATCCAAATAATAGTAAAATCAAACCCTAAAACCCCTTCCAGATGTCCCCTGGGGACATTCATGTTTTATAGTAGAAATAAACATAAAATTTGTGCCCCTTTTATTAACCTCTTAACAATTTATAGAACTTTTAGAATAACTAACCTTAGCTATAATGTAGAGATACTAACAGAATTATAACTAATAGCTATTTCAGCTCAATCTACTTCAAAGCCAATAAAAAAATGCTATTAGTCATTGGATAAGGATTCTTTGAGAAATGTGAAGATTAAGCAAAACTAATAAATTAAAATTGTAATTAATTAATATACTTATGGAAAATACTTAAATGAATTAAAACAGTACTCAAATAAACACACAAATACCTTCTAGGCAATTAGAAGGTCAGCTAAGTAAGTAGCAAAGCTGACTGGTACAACTATTTCAAATTTTAGTGTAAGTATCAAATTTTTAATTGAATATGGGCAATATGTACATACTCCCTATAAAAAATGCACAATGAGATTTATTAGAGATGTCCTTAAAGGGACCAAAATACTCATCAAGTCAAATGAAGTAATTTGGATTAATGTCCCCTATTTCCCTGAATTAAGCTTGAAGCGTATATGGGAGGAAGTCAAAGTAGATTAGGAATTTATTAGGTACTTAAATATTTACGAGGATGATGATGAGCTTCCGGATAGAAATTTTTTCTTTGGCATTTTAGGAACTCTTAGAAATGAGTATCTGTAAAGGATGGTCCATGACTAACAGTAGATAAGGGTTTTTGGGACATTAAAATCAGGAGACCAAATTCAATTCTAATCAGCAATGAATTTTTGGAGCTTCTTTAAAAAAATCCAACTATTTCAAGTAAGACAAATACTTGCTTCACATATTTATTTAGAGAGAAAAGGAAGAGCACTTTCACTATTGAAGTAAGGTTCGCAAATCAGAAGAATTACTAAGAAAAGAAAATTGAATGAAATGACATTTTCATACTCTGACTATATAAGCAACTCGAATAAAATTTAAGAGGAACACAAAAGAGGGCTAATAAATGAGAAATATAAATTAGACGCCTTAAAAATAAAAGTTCTTTAACATTTGAAATTTAAGCATAATTACTTTAAAAACAAGTTTTATTTAATCATTTTGTTTCTAATTGTGCAACTTAACTTTGCATTTTAAATATATGTCGTTTTTCTGTCTTTAGGCAGTCATCTTACTTAATGTTATAAATTGCGTTCCTTACTATTTAGTAGTGTATTTTATTAGAAAAATTAAAGTTCCTTTCAATTATGTCCTTTTTATACTGAAGCTTAACTCTGGAAAATATTTCTTCAATGCAGTTATACTCTGACGAATAGGGGGCATTAAAAATATAACTCCAACCATTAGCTTCTATTTATTGTTTAAAAAACTTATTGTGATGAGCTTTTAAATTATCCATGAAAAGTATTGCTTATTAGCCTTTGTAAAAGTTGTCAACAATTTCAAGGCCTTAAATCAAGTCTGGAATCTTAATTGATTTTTCTTTAATAACGTAACCTAAAAGCCCCAATCGTCCTGAAATAAGTACTAGAGCAGCCAGAGTTTTGATATTAGTACCTCCATTTTAAACATCTTAATTTTGATAAGGTCCAGCCCATGATTTTAATTTTACTGAGTGTGGTTTGAAAATAGTCTCATCCAAATATATTATATTTTCCTATAGCAAATAAGCCCTGCATATTTACGGGTAAGATTGAAGTTAAGCAACCTAAATTTAAGTCTTTTTAGATTCTGAAATCCTATAAGAAGATTTAGAATTTTTGTATTTCACTCCATTAGAGAGATAAATATTTCTTAAAGTAGAAGTTGAAATCTTAGTATAAGGAAATTTGCGATGAAAAATTTTAGCTCTATCAGCGATAGAGTAAAGCTTTAGTTCCTTTAAAGTATGATTGCTGACTAAATAGTTTAAATGATCAAGTGTTAAGTTCAAATTTTTTTTATTATGTTTTTTGCATTGTTTAGGCATGTTACCAGGATTAATGCAAACTTTTCTAATTATATTAATGTGAAACCCAAATATTTTTCCAATTTATCTATAGCTTAAATAAGTTAACTTGGCAAATAAAGGATCCTGATCTCCAAATCTGAGTTTGATAATTTATGTTCGTGTTTCCTCACTTATTGAACTATAGATATGCTATTTCATTTTAAATTTATTTCAATTTAATTAATGATTCTCAATTTTTCTCAAAAATAATTCTTATGATTACTATAACTCTAATAACGTATATTAATTGTCACACAATGAATCTGCTGTCAATAAGGGTTTTCTTACTTAAATTTCTTTCACCAAACCACTGCCTAAAGGCTTTTAATAGTTTCTCAATAATGTAGATTATCCCAATATTACTGAATTCTGTATCAAACAAATTTGCAATTGAATATAGTTATGAAAATGGTTTGAATCATTTAAGCAATACTGATTATACTGTTGCCAGAAGCTCTGTCAAACACACTGAAAAACATAATGAATAATATCACTATTTGATAGTCCAAACTGCAGTACAAAATGCTAGTGTTTATTTTTTATTATTATTATATATTTAATCAATATATAGCATATTTTTCAATAAATTTTAAATTCAGGATGGGATATTTATGCATATAATTTTTAAATAAGTGAAGTTTGGCCATTTTGAGAACATATCTCTAACCAAGTAAGGTATACCAGTAAGAGCTCCAAGAATAATTTCAACTGGCAATCTTTTACGCAGTCTTTCTTAGCAACCTCTCTCCATGATGTACTGAGCTTTGTTTAAATATACTTCATTTATGATTTTCTTTAATTGATTTGACAGTTGCTGCTTTTTGCACTCGTGCTCAAAGATCATTCTAATAAAAAAGAGGTAAAATCTATCGAAATATTTTTGTTTAGAATTCTTTCTCTTTCACTTTGCAGGTTGATATCAATTGAAGATTTAATCTTTTGCTTTTTCTTGACTAATTCAGCACTCTCATCGTGTTCCCTAGATTTATTTTAGAATCCACTTTCATCCTTAGATTCTTCCATCTCTTTCTTTTTCTGAGCATTCTTGGCCATGCCCTATAGCTTAGGGATTGAAATTCTGCTCTTGTAGATTTTATCATATTCTTCACGGATTTCACTGGGGAGGTAGATTTCAAAACTGGTGATTGACTGTCCTTAAACAACATTTATTTTCAAACCATTATCAAAACCTCTATAAAATACCATGTACTTAATTCGATCTATATAAATGTGGATAAAGGATTAGAAAATGTAATTTCTACTTTTATAAAAATAAAATCCTCTTTGTTGTTGCAGTCCAGATTACTCAGCATCTAAATTTTGCTTCAGTTTTGTCAGTGTCAAATCAGATCTACCCCAAGGTGCTTAACCATGTATATAGGAAACATGAAATGGCTCATCTTTATGATTTTAATTTTTATCAATTCTATCTAAAGTATTATAAAATAAATAATTTAACTCTCATCCATAATGATCATTGAGATGTTTGTTACAGAGCATAAATCCATAAATTCTTGGAACTTAAGTGATGATACCCATGAGTTTCCATCTTCTAATACATACTATACTGCTATTATGCAAAGGAAAATGAGTGCAGATAAGAAAAATTTAAGTACGTAATTTATTGGGATTAATAAGTTATCTGTAGCATTCCGTTATTATTTTAAATTCTAATTTAAAAAAATAGTTCAAATTTTTTGCAAACGAAATATAAATTCATGTCTGGGTTATCTTCTGCAAAATATTCCAAACCTAGTGCTTTGATAAAAAGCAAACCAAATTAAAGTTGTCTCTGGCTTTATATATCTATATTCAATTTACATTTCATTGAATTCATTAGCGAGGAAGATAAAACGCCAGAATTTTCTTAAAAATTATAGTACTATTTTAAATTTATCATTTATAAAAGCCAATCAATGACGTTGTTTAATACATCATCACGCTTATTTTAAGGATCGACCACTTCCCAATCAATTAAGAAGATATAAACGGTAGACTGTTCAATGATTTTCATTACAACTGCTATGAGTCTCATTGCCAAAATGAAGCCAAATACTATATCAAAGATACGATAACTTGACTCCCAATTATCAACTGAGGGTAGCAAAATGTAGGCATTAGCTTGAATTTTATAGGTTACAAACCAATATGCAGAAGTGAAAAAGAGAATCCAGAACATTATCTCACTCCAGACATCGGCAATGAGATATATCATCTTCCAAGTGAAAATTTTCATGAATTTAACAGGAAGTAAGGAGGGGGGATATTACTTAATAAAAGCGTAAAGTCTGAAAGCAATAATTCCAACAATCAATACATGGAACACGATTAAAGCGATCAAAAAATATTGTAATATGTTAAATTGGTTTATAGATTTAATTAAAAAATCATGATGTCTCTCCAAAACTTAGTCATATCTTAGAAGTAATCCATAACAAATCTAACATGAGTAACTGTATTGGAATGAATAAGGTTTGATTGTTTTTCTATATATGTGATTTCTAAATATGGTCTGTAAATGCGTTCTTCATTGTTTGGATCTAAGGTAATTTTCATTTTAATGTCAGCTGCCAATCTTACAATTAAAGGAGTAACTTCAGGATATCCTCCTACTTTATCGATTCCAGAAATTGTGTCAAACAAAAAGAATCTTCTATTAAAACGCCATGAGTCTGTGAAACCATTTGCTGAATTTGGTTATTTATCTGTTCTGTCTTCTAGGTTTCTTATAAGTACTGGCACATCAATTAAGTTTCCCTTGGAATCTTAAATGAATAAGTCAGAAAACAAGTTATAATATTTATTATAATACTAATCATTAATTTGAATAATAGCTTCACTTGGTTGATTTATTGGGTATAATATCAACTCATTTAAGCTGAATTGTCATTCATTTTAGCTAACAGCTCCAAATATGCAAATATTTAGAACATAATCATAGTTTAATGGACAAATAGGTAGTTGACTCTTAAGCTATTAGAAACCTAAGAATGTTCCGTTGATATGATATCTAGCTAAGTAGAATGTAAGAGATTGATTTCTGCCACCTTGTTAAGTGAATGATACTGTAATGTCTACTTCACCACTTTTCTTGACGACGTCTGAAAGTTTTTGTGCATAGTTAAGCCATGGAAGACCTTCACCCCAACCTGCATCATCATAAAAAGGATATGCCTGAGTTTTAAGAGTTGTCAAATATTGGAAAAGTTAGCAGACAGTAGATTGCTCGTTATAGAGTTATAGAACGCATAAGTTAGCTAAAATTTGACATTTTTATGGATCTTCATCCATCCAAAATCCAATGGCTGAGTAGTTGTAGTAGTATAACAAAACAGATCTGAGTAGCCCAATATTTTTGTAACTCTATTTTCGTTGAAATCTAGGACATAGTTATAAGTAACCTATCTAGCAAATTCCAATGGGAAACCTGAAGTTAAATTCTGGACATCTGTGGTATTCACACAAATATTAGCAGCGGCTGCCCAACTTGGAGAAGGACATTGGCATGACCAAGGAGTAGTATTATTGTTATAAACTTGTCCAAAATGTGGGCAAGATTAGTAGGACCATACAGATGTTGCAGGTGGTCCTCTATAAGTGTTTGTATCACATAGTTTGCCAAATCAGTTCCTTTCTATAAGAAATTTTTAGTAGAGTTAATAACTTACAGAATCTCTATCAATAGTAATGTAGTTAGCTGGGCAGACACACTGCTGAGTAAGTGGATTGAAAAAAGAGGTATCTTGACAGTTCATGCATAGTTTTTTTTCTTAAGATGGAACAGTTGTACCTGAACATTTTATGCATGTCTTTTTGAAGTCAAATCTTGTTGGAAAATTTATAATAAATCCATCTTTGCAAACGCATGACCTTCCTACAAATTTGAATTTGAGATATTTGATTATATAATTTACCTGTAGAGTCTTGGATAATATTCTCTGGGAACGCTACGCATTTATATAACAGTGTTATAATTGCTTTTTTTAATAAATTTTTAAATTGTACTAAGTAGTATCGTAAAAGAAGCTAGATGAGCAGCTGAAAAAATTTGGATCTATAGTAACTTAACTTTGAGTAATAAGTGCGAAAGTTAGGAGGATAGTCATTCTTTCAAGCAAAAATGAAATTCCTTTGCCTCCATTTAAACTGAGATTTTTTACTTGAGATGAGTGCATATTTTTAAATTCAAATTTTAATATAATCTAATTTAATTCTGATTTAAATATACTTTTTGGCTATAAAGTTAAAATCATCATACGATAGAATAATAATTATGTAGCAAAAAGAAAAAATAAATTGAAATCAAAATATAAAGCAAGTCCATTGTTCTTTAATTCCTAATTATTGACAAAGGTAAACGAAAATTGAGAATATTTTTTAATATATAAATATTTATTCATATTTTTCCAATTACAGTTTACTTATAAGGTTCTGATTAATTTTCTGACTAGAGCAATTTCAACAGCATCCTCTCCTTCAAAATTTTAAATTCTTGCTAATTTTTCACCTCCTTTACTAAACATCAACTATATCATATAGTTGATCTAATAATTTAAATAAAAAAAACAAAATTAAATAGGGGAGCATAATAAAGTGAGTATTTTATGTAGTTTTATAAATTTATCACATTCATACTTGATCAAACAATTGTAGTATGAAGTGCAGTATTTCCATTTTCATCTTACTCATAAATCAATTCTGGGTCTTTTTCTAAAATCAATTTTATAATTTCGTAGAAATTTCGCTCTGCTGCTGTATGTAGCACCGTTGATTCCTTAGGACTACGAGGTCTCAAGTTTGCTCCCTAGCTTAGTAAAATTAGAACAATTTAATAAAAAAATAAAGATTTAAGAAAGTCTTGTGAAGTTTCATGATCTTAATTAACTAATTTTAAATATCTTTAAACATTAGATTGAATATCTCAAGATATTTATGACATTTTTATTATAGATACTCAACAATCTCAACGACTCCATTGTGACAAGTCACATATATAGGGATTAATCTACTTTCGTCTTACTATCAACCTGAGCTCCATCTAAACCCCTGATATATTTGACCATTTATAAATTGTTGCTCTCCACTGCCATAATCAGAGATGTGTCAGTGTGAGTCCTCTTCATATAATCACATTTTCTTTTATTTATTAATATTTATGTTAATAGCATGTGATTCTTGGAAATAGCTATCATTAAATGGGTACGTTAAGCTTTATTTTAGGCATCTAGGTAGGGGAAAAGGGTTTCGGGGGAAATGTTTAAGTCATCAAATAGATATTGGAATAATTCTTTGAAATAGTGCTTTGCTGCTAGATTCAAGATTCCTATTATTAAAATAACACTGAAATGAAATACATATCTTGTAATTATTAGTTACTATAGCTTAACATAATTAAATTTATCTATATATAATTTGATTTTAATTTTATCAATACATCTATCTTTTTCATATCCTTAGTATTTTTCTTGCTAAATCTTAGATTCAAAAGAGTAAATGGATCTTCTGGTGTTATGAATTATTTAATGATTTAATATTTTTTATTTTTTCATGTAAAAATATTATATTTAATTATTTGAAGTAGTTTAAATTCTTTTCTTTCTTAATTAATCTCTTATACAATTGATAATTATCTTCAGTTTCCTACATTTCTTTTTTTATTTATAATATTTTTAATAATTATCATAACAATAATTTTTGCTTTTTTACATTTATAAAAAAATCTTTTTATAAGTCAATTATACACATTATATCTGAGTTTAAAAAAGAAAATTAAAAGATTGAAAAAAATATGAAAAGTTCATAGTTAAATAATAAGAATTATAATAATAGAAAAAAAACTTTAATCTTATTTTTCCCCAATTCAGCATTCGATATCCAAATTGTATAATACACCTTGAATTAAACTTAAAATGAGCAATACTTTAAGGTTAATTTTAATTAAATTTGGATTAAAATATTAAAAATTAAATTTTTATTTATATATTTGAACCAGTTTAGAATTCACAAGAATTTATATATATATATATAAATTCTATGAATTTCAAATTTCTTTTCTTGATTTATTTTGTAAATCTAGTCAATATATATTATAAATTATTTCCACTGCATAATACCTTAAGAAATTATAGATTCTCTGAATACCTAGAAATTCATAAAAAAAGTCTAGGATAAACATCAATAATTCGAATAGCTATATAAATACAAACGATAATAATGGGGGTGGCCACTCAGGTATAAAAAGAAATGCCTAGATACTTTCTCTTTCCAAGTAAAATTCAATTAAAAAGGGTATAAATATACATCAATCATCGGTAACTTAGATCAACAACAAAATTTATAGTGATTTCAAATTATATGGTCATTTTTTAATCAAATTATGTGCTCTCTTATTTCTATTTATCATAAAGTAACAACTAATAGATTCCTACAGACAGCATGAAAAAAACAGTAATAATTAAAGGCAAGTTATGAGTTAGTAATAAAGCGTAATGAATATCGGATCATCTCATAACAATTCTTTAAACAATGGATAATAATAGCAATTATCTTAGAATTATGATTCAATGTAAAGGGATGTTAGTGTTTACAATGGCAGCTATTAATAAAGTTAAATGGAAACTTTATAATCATTTGTAAAGTGGATTAAATAATTGATTATTTATTTACCCCAAGATGAGTTCATTAAATAGAGCAAATAAGATCTAAATTAATCAACAAAATTTGCTCAAAATTTCAGATTAGCATCATAAGAAAACATCATCAATAAAATGAACCAATTTAACACTGCACATAATTCTTCAACTTACAACATGAATCAGATTTTGCCCCAATAATTAAATTATATTTAGGGGAATTACAGTAAAAATGCAGTTTAACAGCCAAATTCACAATAAAATTACTAAAGACCCAAAACTAACAGTCTTTTCCCTCACATGAGAACATAAAGCTAGTAATTAAAGGGGATAAAGTAATTACTAAATAAAATTGCAATCAATTCAAATTAAAGTCAAATAGTTTACTTGAATGATAGTATGAATGGAGTTTAGAACTTTAATGAGTCAGGCTTAATTAGTGTAAAGAGTTAATTGCAAAATTCTTAGTAAAACTAGGGTCCTAATAAACTGCAATAATAAGCTTAAACTAATTTCATTAATATGATCCCTATTATTCCAGAATAAGATGCACTCTGCTCAATAGCTTTACTTTAATTACCAATGTAACAAACATCTAGCTAGCAAGTATTTATGCAAAACAATTTCTTCATTTAGTAATGTCAAACTTCACCCAAGGGTTAAACTTAAACTATGTTAAATCAAGAAATGAGCAATTTTATTAATTGCAACATGAATTAGGAGTTAAGTCAGAGCGATTCTAGAAGTGGATCTCCTATGGCATATTGATATTATAGGAATACATTCAAAATTGAAAAATTAATTTAATTAAAATTTATAATAAATCAAAATCTTGGCAGTTAAAGTTGGGCAATTTAAATTGTCTTGGGCTTGTTCGATAGGGAATTCAAAATTAGGTGGACTTTGTTATTGGAGGTATTATTTTATCGCATTCCTGGAGAGAGATAACTCGACCTTAATTTAGGGGCATAATTTAATGAAATTATATGTGGTTAATTAAGGTCGAGTTATCTCTCTCCAGGAATGCGATAAAATAATACCTCCAATAACAAAGTCCACCTAATTTTGAATTCCCTATCGAACAAGCCCAAGACAATTTAAATTGCCCAACTTTAACTGTCAAAATTTTGATTTATTATATATTTTAATTAAATTAATTTTTCAATTTTGAATGTATTCCTACAATATCTGAATATATAAAGTAAAATAAAGCGGATTATAATTAGCAATAGCAAATACCTTCTCAAAAATAGAAATTTCAATCTTTTGATCAATCTGGAATCCAAACTTACAGCCATAGTATCCTTGACTAGTAAAAAGGTAACTTCTAAGAATCTGCCGTTAGTTCTTAAACTACTAAAAATACTAGAATTTAAACTCACTAGAGTTCAGATAGAAAGCGATAGTTAGTAAGCTAGCTCAAGGAAATCAGAGAAATGAGAAATAGATCTATGAGCGAGATAACCCAAATTAATTAAGATTATAATCCAAATCAAAATTAGTAAGTCCAAGTAAATGGAATTAGATCGAGTGGTTATAGTAATATCGCAAAAGCTGGAATTATAACTGCAGGTAACTTAAGCAGCAATATGCCTAATAGAATCAATAGGCATTAGCGAAAAATTAGCTGAAAATCATTTGATAAGTTCAAGCGAGATTTACTATCGACTTCACATAATGGAGGGGGACAAGCTTAATAAACAAATTCTAGTAATTACATAATCCCTAATAATTAGCAAAAGCTATAACAAAAAAGAAGTTAGTCTACCAATAGTCATTATAAGGACAGTAATAACACCATTCTTCAAAGTATAGACATAAATAATTTTTCCTAATTTAGTGGTATCTCTAAAATATTTAGCAAATGTCTGATGAAAATAGAATCTTTAATCAATAAGTTTAAGGTTCTAATTTCTCAGTTGAGATGGCTAAAGCGAAACCTAAAATACTTAAAAATTTTAATGCATTATAATAAATTTTCAATATAAATCAAAAGATTTCAGTTACAGCTATGAAGTAATAAGAAAGTTAGATTACGAAGAGCAGATCTATGGACACCACAAACCCATAATATTGCATAACTTTTAACAAAGATTCTTCAAATTTAAGTAATAGATTTAATGAATTACCAGCCAGTCTACCGATATAAAATTAAAATCATGATAGTACCTATTATAGTTTTCAAACAAATAACTTAAGTGAAAATTAGGAAAATTAACAAATGCCAAATATTGAGAGCAATTTGTAAAACGGTATTGAGAACCTAATTCCAAATAAATTTTCTTAAAAATCGTTAGATATAGAGTATAAATAAAGCAAATTCAATTTTTAAATAAGGATTAGTAGATACTTATACAAGTTGCAATAATCATATCTCATCATAGCAATACAATGAAATATAGAGCAATCTTGAAAGCCAAAAGAGTTTTATTATAAAGTAATATAGTGTTTTAAGAGTGAATATAAATTTAAAATGCAAAAGTGTTGTGTAAAAAGCATTAGTATTCCTTGGAGTGTAGTCTTAATATAGTAATCTTCCTCATCATACTATCTTACTATTCTTGTTCTTGTTGAATTCCTCAAAGATATTGGGCTTTGGTTCCTTATCTTACTGTCGTCGAAACCCGCTGTTCTTCTGGTGCGACAGCTGCAACCTCAGCCACTTCTCACTTTAAGAGCACAATATCAGGATTGCTGTGAGAAGAGGACACTCCATTATGTTTAGCCAAAATTTAATTATTTTGAGATATTTAATAAATTAAAACATTCTGATTAAAACTTTTTAAGTTTTAATGCTTTAAAATATGTAGTTAAGCTAATTGTATTAATTTATAGAGAAATTTTAATAGAGATGTCTTAATTAATTTTAGTCTTAAATTTTTTAATTAAAGCTCAGAATGTTTTAGTTTATTAAATATCTCAAAATAATTAAATTTTGGCTAAACATAATGGAGTGTCCTCCTCTCACAGCAATCCTGATATTGTGCTCTTAAAGTGAGAAGTGGCTGAGGTTGCAGCTGTAGCACCAGAAGAACAGCGGGTTTTGACGACTGTAAGATAAGGAACCAAAGCCCAATATCTTTGAGGAATTCAACAAGAACAAGAAAAGTAAGATAGTATGATGAGGAAGATTACAATATTAAGATTACACTCCAAGGAATACTAATGCTTTTTACACAACACTTTTGCATTTTAAATTTATATTCACTCTTAAAACACTATATTACTTTATAATAAATAAATGAACTAAGCTTATAATTTTTATGAGAATAATATAGATGAAGCCAAATACTAACTATAATTTGACGAAGCTTACTTAAATGACAGTTCCCACAAAAATAATAACGATTAAAAAACTGCTACTTTTTTATAAATGATGTATTAAGTATCTTCAAGTATAGATAAGAATAGCACAAATTCCCCTAAATTGATGTAGGAGACACCGCGAATTGGCTCTGAATTGCTATAAACAGATAAATTTAACTATAAAAATATGAGCATATCACTAAAGAATTTTAAAGTTTAAGATTGATAAGAAAACACTATAGTTACTGTGGGAAACTGATAACAAAAAATAAGAAGTGTTGTAAATTTATAAATAATTATAGAAGTATTTTTTAACCAGTGATATTAGTTAATAAAGGATTATAAATTAGTGATTTTAATTTGATAACTCTATAAGTTTATTTGTATATGATTTCTTTAGTACATCTCATAAAATTAAGTTTAAAGTATTATAACTTTACAGATTAAGTTTCACCTAGTTTATTTCTATTAATAGTTCTATCTATTGGTATTTAAATCCTTGAGAGTCATACCTAGAAATCTCAGTGGATTAAATTACTCCTCAATATTAAATGCTACTGATACCTTAGATTTCTGTAATTGCTTCTATAAATTATAGTCAAATTATATCAGAATTAATTTTTATTCAGTTGTCGATAATATTTAAAAAATAGCTTTCTTTTCTTTCTTCGCATGCGACGCTTTGTATCTGGACTGGGACTATCAGAGTTATAATCTTCATCTTCTTCTTAGCTGTTAAAGCCACTATCTTCTTCCTGCTCCTCACTAATTTAATATACAATTTCTTATGGTTTTTATTTAATCTATTTGTAAATTACTCATCACTATCATCATTACTTTCAAAGTCACTGCTGTCCTCATCACTATTGTTATAATTATACTATAAATTACTTTACACAGTATAATGTCATTTTGATATAATTAATTTATTGTAGCAATACTACCATCTCTATCATTAACGTCCTCGTCACTGGTTTCATACTCCTCCCCCATCTCCAACCTTCGACGTTCCTTCTCCCTTCTTCGCATTTCTCTCTGTAGTTCTTCTTGTTTCTCTGCTAATCTCTCTACATACTTATCGAATTCCCCGTTTTAGCGGACTGCCTCAAGTAAATGTGAAATTGACTACTCTAGCACTGGGAATAAACCTGAGATTAATTAAATAAACTAGATTTTAATTGTTTGTAACAAACATCATTACTTAAGCTAATTAAATACAAAGTAATTAGGTATACCTGAGCCTGTAAGAATGACTTAGCAGTGATTTTAGTAGTTGGATCCTCCACTTATATAATTTTGAGTGTGCTCTACTTTGGTCAATGTTTTTATCTAGAATATATACAAAGAAGAAACTGCTCTGAACGTTGTCTTAACGCACTGAGTTGTCTGTTTAATCTATTTTATATTTATATGAAATTATTTTATAAAATTTAAATTTAATTTTACGATTTTAAATTAAAAATTAGTATGAATCATATTGATGTTAAATTTCAATATTGATGTTCAATCTTTTTTAATTATTATATTGATAAATATTTGTGAATTTATATATAATAATAAATTGATTTTGTTGTGAGAGCTTGCTGTTTGATTGATTAATTAGAGGCATCTACTGATAGTGACCACTAGCAGTTCAAAATATATATTTTTAATATAAATTTATAAATAATAAAAAGTTGCAATAGTGGTAAGAGGTAACTTATTTTATTGAAATTTAAGATCTCCAATAAAACTAAAAACTGTTTTCTAGCTGCTTCATTAAGTAATTGAACTCTGCTACTATTACATTATTAATGATAATTTGATTGATATTTAAATAATATTTTATTGGTTATTTCAATACAAATGGGGCTATTAGTAGCTATTTCCAGTTTATGAAGTATGAATCAACTGCTATTAATTTTGTTATTGCAATAAAATTTGAATGTCACTAGAATTCGGAACTATGCTAATGCTATTATTATTGTTTTAAGTATCTGTCCTGCTTATAATTCTGCCTCTATGATTGAATTTCTACTGCTACGAGCTTTATGTGGTACTTTCTGATTTTTTATTAATCTATTTTATAGAAATTTCTATGTTTTGGTAGCTGTCTAATTCAATATTTTGATTTTAAGTGATTGTGTTATCTTCTTGACTTTTAAGGAGAAGTGAGTTGTTTTATTAGAGTGAAGTTTGTGTTTGATATAAATCTGATAAATGCTAAATTTTAACTTAATCTAATAGTCTTTAACTATTTAAGGCAAGACCCTATAAAAAGAAATTTTTATCCTTTATAATTAAAAAGTCATTCTATTTACCTGTTAAAATAATAATGCTTTATATTTTCGACTTTAAAAAAATAAATTATGATTAAGGGAACAATATTATTGGGGAAATACTTTTGATATGTCTTTTTTAATGAAATTACAATTAAAAAAATATAGGCTAACTATTTTAAATGTATTTTGTATTTTTCATATTAATTGTATCTTTTGAAGTATTTTGAGATTCATTTCTTTGTTAAGACTATGCTTATTAATCAATCAGCTTGATAATACTTTAATGATCGTTATTTTAACTACTCTTATAAGGTATTTTATTGAAATTCGATTAAGCAGCCTATTGATACTAAGAATTTAAAATAGTGGGTACAGAAGAGTTTTTAGGGAACATAAATTTCTTAAATTTTTTCTTATATTGTGTGGTGTTAAGTGAGCCTCCTGTACACTGGTCTGTTGATGTATGATTATCTCCAACACTCAGCCCTCTTTTGAAGATATCAGAGCTTTAACTATCGTTTCTTATCCATTTTTAAGCGTTGCTGTTTCTCGATTGAATTTTAATGTTTTAACTTTAGATATCAAGGGTTTTAGGGGTTTATTTCGCACTTTAAGTCACTTGATTACTCTAGAATTAATTATTAATGTGTTGCAAAGCGATTTGCAAATTTTCAGAGTGATCAACTTAATCCATGATTAACTTATTTTAGTGTTTAGAAGCTTCACTCCGCATAGTGGTAGACTTATTCCATTCGAACATTAAGGTTTAAGTCTGATTCATGTTTTTCATAAATTCGTTAATACTGTTCATGTTTCAGCGATTCACTCCTATTATTGAATGAACAATTTCTCTCTTCAAACCCTGAAAATTATTAAAATAAATTAAGAATGATGTATACCTCTAGATTTTTGTATTAACTGAGGGGTAATCTTGAGTAGGGATTGAGTTATATATAGTCAAGTAAAGCTACGCATACTGCTTATCCTACATCTTCAAATATCTCTGGATTTATTCATATTTATAAATAAGGAAATATTGAGGTAGATTTCGTGTGAATTAGAAAAAGATACGAAAATTTAGTGAGTTGTTGTAAAATTCTTAATACATAACATGAATGCAAATATATTGTATTAAACCTGATTTTCAATTAAAAAGTTAATAAATTTAATTATTTATTTGGCGTAGGCTACCGAGTAAAAATCACGATTCATCGGTAGCCTACGCTTTAAAATTCATGATCCAATTATTAATTTATTCAATCAAGTTATCATAAAAACTTTCTGATTATATGACTTTATATATCTTTGAGATTTGAAAATAATTACTCATGTGTATTATACTCTTAAAACTGGAATTGCTGCTTTTATTAACTCTAAGACACTCTTTGTTATGAATAGAATATTTTTAATCCAAAAATTTCCATCTTTATTATATTTATATTTCATTGTCAATTATGAAACTTATTATTGTGTATTGAATCGTGTACTCAAAAGAATTTAAGTGCTTCCTTTCAACTTCAAATATTTCAACTATTTTTAATATATTAATTTCTTTTTTTAGAATTTTTAATTTTGAAGTTCATTTATAGTTTTTCTGATCTAAAAATATTGAATCCTTATTTTCAACATACTGATTGGATTTTTATATATGAATATAAAAATAAATTTATAAATTAAGTTTTAAAATGACATCAGAAAATTTTAAAACCAAAGTTTGAAAAATAAATAAATCAAATTAAGAATAATAAAATTTATTCTAGAATATTTTAAAGTGAAGAATTAAAATTTAAAAATTTTATAAATAATTTTTTAAAATTTGCATAATCAATAAAAAAATTCAAGGAATTTATATAATTTGCGAAAATGAAGTATAAATATTAATTGTATTTTTGAAGTTTAGTATTTCTAGAATGTTAATTTATCTTTTAATAATTTAATGCTAGTAAAATGTATGCTTATTTTTATATATCAATTATTCATTGTATGTATAGATTAAATAAACTTAATTTTAATCAAAATATTTGATTGAATAAATTAATAATTGGATCATGAATTTTAAAGCGTAGGCTACCGATGAATCGTGATTTTTACTCGGTAGCCTACGCCAAATAAATAATTAAATTTATTAACTTTTTAATTGAAAATCAGGTTTAATACAATATATTTGCATTCATGTTATGTATTAAGAATTTTACAACAACTCACTAAATTTTCGTATCTTTACTAAATGTCTTGAAGAGGAGGATCATATAAAAATAACTATAGAACATTAATTATTTTTAATTTTTAAGACCATTCTGATAATTACAATCTAGAGTATAACATTTTAAAGTGCAAAATTAAAATGGAGATTGATATTTTTATTTGAATCTTAATGTCATTTTAATAAGAAAATATTAAAATATCTTTTTAGGATTGCACTAATAAAATTTAAATTTGATTTTTTATGTATAATAAATAGAAATATTTAAAAATTATTTTAAGCATATTTAGAGCCTCATTAATTTGAGTGTTTACATATTCCATTTTTATAAATTAACTAAAATAATATCAATTTTTTTTCTTCAAAACCTATTTATAACCTTAAACTATCTAATTTAATAAAGCTTAGTGATTAGTACTAGGTTTTTATTGAGGTAATTAAGTTTCTTAGTAAATACACACTCATCCACAGCCATCTTTGATCATTTCATTATCAAGAAGTTTTTATTTAACACTACGTTATTTTTCATTGAATGAGCACTGAACATAGTCAAAGTTTAAACTATTAATTGACACTAGCTTTGGAAACAATTAGTTCATTATTTAGTCTTCGTTTGATGAAATAAACTTAAAAGTTTTAATTAACATGTTATATTACTAAGAAGATCATATATTTCAAGTTTATTGTTGCCAAACATGAAACACCCTTTCTTAACAGCATGGGCATGCAAATCAATGTAAAACTTCAAATTTCCCAATTCATTATGCTGCAATATTAATTTTTTGACTGCATAAATAGTTGGCTAGAGCTTTGGGTCCGGGTTCTCATATAATCTATTGAGATTTTGGTTCAATATATCTGATCTAAAGTAACCACGGCATACTCCATCCGGGTTTAAACATGGAATAATTTTAAACACAAAGTTTTCTCTTAACAACTTAAAATTATAATGATTACGTATCATTTTCTTTTAATTAGAAATATGAGAATAAACTTAATAACTTGGCTTGCTAATCATGTCTATAATTTACAATATATCAATGTTTAAACTTACTCTTGAAGTAGAAAGCTAATTATTCCATTGAGTACATGAGTAGAGGGTACTTCCCCTGGGTGAACTCTAGCGCTTAAGAAAACAGTTCATATACTTATTATAAAATTTATATTCTTTAAAACAAAATGAGATGAGATAATATTTAATTTTTAATTGGAAATTGCAGACTAATTATAATATATTTTGATTATAATTATATTTATATCTTTTCTGTTTTTCATGATTTAATACTTCATATAATATCTTCATAATTTAGTAGATTTATGTATATTCGGGAGGTTTGTGCAAATGAATTTTTGAAAGATTTTCTGTTGCATTATATTTGAATACTATGGCAGTTTGTCAGATCTATTTGAAGGGTAATTCATTTTTTAATATAATGCATTAAAAAAAGTTAAATAAAATATGTCTATATATTACTTATATTTAATTAATTTTGGCAAAAGCATCAGTGTAATATTACCAATATATCCTTTTTTGGAAAAATTGTATTAAAATCAATTATTAGAATGTTAATGAAAAATATTTATATTTGTCAAATTTTAAGGGCATAGAGAAAAATAGAATTATTTATGAAGTAATTTATTTTTTCTTCTAGCAATAAATTCATAAATCTTTAAGTTCATTATTTTAACTGCTGTTAATTATAATTATTTTTAAATAAATTTCCAAATAAATTATAATAAGTGATATTGATTTTGTTCTGAAACAATTTTGTATTCTTATAGTATTTAAATCTTTATAATATGCAAAAATTGGTTTTCTCTGGATTGTAATAAGGAGTCTAAAATTTAATGAGTATAAAATTTTGAAAATTTTACTATTTACTCTTGGTAGATTTAAAGATTTTTTAATGGAGGATCAGGTAATTTCTAATTTGTTCTGACATTTATTCTAGGAGCAATATGGTTCAGTCTACGACCTGTCTGATAATTACTTTTCAATATTTTTGGCATATTTTCAATATAAATTTAATACGACTTTATATAAGAAAACAGTTTGCTTATCTATGCGAATAGGACTCTTTTAAGGCTATTTATGAGGGAATAATACTTCATCTTCAATTAAGTAGTTTAATATATAATGAATTTTATATAAAATCCTTTTATTTGGTACGAAAATATAAATGTTAAAAAGCATAATAATCGCCTCTAAATTTGAAGTTCTATTTTTTCTGCTTGATATAGTAAGCATTTCCATAGCTCTTCCCTCTAAATTATCACAAACATGCTCTCTGTGAAAATATATTTCTGAATGATTAAGAAACTTAGACTCAAGCTGAATAGCTTAATTAATGATGTCTTCGTAGCTAAATGGATAAGTGAATGCAAAGTAAATGTAATCCAAAGTGAGCTTTTGAGTGAAAGTGTGAGAGAAAGTAATTGAAAATCAGTCGTTGTAAGTCTTAAAGGGTAAATGATCAATAATAAAATTATTAAGTTAAAACTTAAGTCTCCAGGTATTCTTTTGTAGTGCTTCGTCTAGTTTTCAATCAAGAAGACTGGCTTCATTCCATTTTAAAATAAATTACTCTAGTGATTCATCTATGTAAAATTAAATGTCAAGGTATTATTTTAAGCAACGCCAAGAACCCTAAAATGAAACCAAGTTCTGTAAGTGCCATTTTCCTTAAAGGGCTAAGCATCAGTGCATATATTCATAGTGAACTATAAAATTGATAAAGTGATTGAAATAATTACAAAGTTTTTGTCTGCCCTTGTAACGTTAAATATATTTCCAGAATCAAAATTGCTTGATAGTGTTAATTAAGAATCTTCAAATCTGAAAATATTTTGTTGAGAATTATTTGGTATAGTTTCTTTAAAGACTCTCAAACTATATTCTTGAACGAGCATTTACTTGTTATTAAGTTTACTACTAAATCTTAATTTTTACTTGTCTAGTTACTCTGGGTTTTAAAGTCTAAATTTTTTCTACTTTTGCTTTTTATAATCAACTTTGTTGAATCTTTCAAATCTAATTCAAGCCCAAGAGAATCTAAATAAGTCATCGAATTTAATTAATTTATAACTGGCTTTGAAAGAGGTTTCTTGTTGCAACTATTTCGAGCAGTACTTCGGCTTAAATTAGTTTGACTCTTGAAGCCTACCTCTCCATATTATGATTATGATTATCTAGAAAATATAATTAAATTTTGTGTACCTACTCTAAGACAACTCCCACCAACTTAGCTAGACTAATTCGGCATTTTGTAATATTCTGAATTTGAATTCATATTTACCTCTTTATTTATGAGCATTACCTAGTTTTATTTTGTTTTGAGACTTTCAAATAACAGCTTATAACTTTAAGACAAATTTGAAACTTGTTTACTTTCTCGAATTCAGTATTTTGGTTATATTCATGAATAAACTTTGGAGATTTTTCATACTCGCATATCTTTATTCGAGAGTCATCTAAAAATTCAGCTTAAAAGAACTCTTTATTCATACTAGGCTTTAAAAATCTTTAAGGGCTAATTTCACTAAAGATTTTCTTTAAGTCAGCATCCTTTTAAGTAAGATCTTTTAATGTGTACAAAGTTGCACCTTAATTTTCAAAAATTTGAGGTATTGAATCATTATCCTAGTTCAAATTTTTTCTAACAGGTGGATATTTCGACATATTTAGATTTTCATCAAAATATAGCATTTCAATTTGCTAGATATTTTTCAGCTTCTAATTGAGACTTAAATTAGTGGTAAGGGTCAAATTTTATATATTTTAACTTGAATATCTCCGGCTTATATCTGCTTCATTATGAAATAATTCCTATAGAGATGTTGACCTATTAAAATTATTTTGACTTAAGTTAGGAATTTCCAATTTTTAATGCTTGTTAAATGACAAATTCTTACTTAAATTCAATTCTTTTGAAGCCAAGCGTTTTTTAGATTTTGTTAAACATCAATCCATCAAATTGATCCCTAATCTCATTTAAATCTGGATTCTTTTCAAATAATTATAAAAAATGAAACTCGAATTCTTGTGTTGATAGGGATTTTTATGCAAGGTAAACTTTATGTTTCTTATTTAATGAAAAAATCGATTATTTTTACATGAATAATATTCCTATCTCAGGCTATTTTTATCGATATCTTCATCAAATCCCTTAAATACTTATTTAAAATCGCCTTTATGCTCCAACATAATTTCCTTATACTTTTATTCATGACTTTAAAATTTTTGCTTCTTATTTATTTATAGGTAATCTACATCCTATTTTATAGCAGGGAGGAAAGGTAATTTATGTAACTTTATCAATTATTTCTAATTTATAGTTTTTTACTTGATGGTAGTCGGAGAAAATCATGGTTAATCTTTTCATTTGATAAGGACTTTAATCGCTATTATATGTTTTCGATTGAGATATTAGGGTTTGGTGTATTATTTTATAATTTTTTTACTTCTTAACTATAATCTATATATTGAGAAGATTTACTTGAATTATCTTATCTCATTTTATTTTTGTAAAATATAAATAATTAAAATTTAATAATTAAAATTCTTCTTAATCTATTCCCATATAGTTTTATTCCTGTATTGATTATACTTTAAGAAAAATTATATATAAGTTTATAGTATTTTTAGATTACAACAGTTTTACAATTTATAAAGTATTAAAAAAAACAATGAAACTTAAAATTGATGAATAAACCATTTTTGCTCCTTAAAGCTAGGATAGTAATTTATTCCCATAAATCAAAGATTTGTCTATAAAGAACAGCTCACAAAGAGATAGTTTCATTGAATATAACTAGAAAACAGAAAGCAAGTTTTATTTCATAAATTATAATAATATTGCTGAAGTTCAGATAAATTTAGGGTTTAGCTTAAAATATTAGTAATTATACTCTGTTAAATAATCCAAATTTGAAATTTCTTTAAATGAGCTAATACATTGTAAATTTATTATGAGAGTATGAATTTACTTTTATTTAATTATTGCATATAGGTATAAAAGAAAATAAATTCTCTTTAAACTCATATCCTGTTCTTTCAGACTTAATCAGGATAAATCATCATTATAAATAATAAATTTCAAAATTAAAATTTACAATCTTGTTTATGTAACTTTATCTTTCATAAATAAGAAGAATGATAACAAATGCAAAGCAAAAGACTAGCAGTTAGATAATGTGTAAAATAATTACCCTGAACTACATACAATCAGACTATAAAAAGATAGTTGTAATACAAACACTGATATAGACAGCTGAAATGCCTAGTTACAGTCAAATTAAGATCAAAGGAATAGACAATTTCTTAAATAATTTTGCCTTTCAATTTTTTGGGTATTTTTTCCCCATAATTTTGTTAAAATAGAGAGTTAAGAGCAACCTATAATTCTAAAAATAAGGTATTAATCAATAAATCTCATTAGCAACCTCAGTAAATTAGAAACGCCTCATAAAGCGTGAATAATATCAATATTGTCTAGGTTTCCAGAAAGTTAACTGCCACGAATTTTAAATATAATTAATTAATTTATTAATAATTTTCCCAAATCAAATGTATTCCTACAATATTCAAGAAAAAGGTGAGAATTCTTAAGTTATATATGCAGTTGGGAGTTAATTTCAAAAGAGCTATGAAACTTAGAATGTATAGAACCTACTCAATTAAAAATAAGAGAGAAGCATCAATGAGAAATAGATTAATTAAAATTCACCAAAGTAGAGCCTTTTTAAAAAAGAAGGCAGTGTTTATGATTTATCATAGCTTGTTAGTTCATTGATACTATCGAGCAGTATTGTAAAATAGCTTAATTATATTCAGTGGAGTTTTATCAATTTGTTTAAGCTTTATAATAAAGCTTATAAAACTCACAATAGTAAACTTCAAAATTCAAAGATTAAGTAATTATTCTATCAGGGAATCAGTCAAAAGCAAATTTTAAAACTTAAAAGAATGATGAATTTCTACAGAAAAGCATAGTTTAATCATAAAATAAATAGATTAGTATAAAAAATTGCATTGACTAAGTTTTTTCAGTTAAAAATGAAGAATTAAGCAAGCAAATTCCAAAGAAGATTGGTATAGAATTAAATTAGAAACCTCAGCAAGTTGAACATTAAGCTCTCAAAACTAGACCGCATGCAAATACAACAGCTAGACTTGTACAAATGCAGAATTTTTAATGATTATTTATTTTTATTAAAAACTACCTTTTAAGCCATATTTTGAATGCTCCCAAATAAACCTCAGAAGAATTAGCAAACCATGAAGCTCAAATATTACCAGTTCTTTTGACTGAAAGTTTATAAAATGAACTGAACTAAAATAAACATAAAAGATAATCTCTATCTTTAGCAAAAGATTCTCTCATTGATACAATTGACTTTATTAAATATTCTTAATTACCACCTACTGTTCCTAGCCTTAACTAGAACTAGAAATATCGAGCAAATTCTTATAAATTGCCAAAAAGCACGAAAAATATATCGAGCAGGCGAGATGTTTCAGATAATAAAACCTAAAAAAAGTAAGAGGAATTAAAAAACTAATTTTAAAAGTTAGCCATAGGAATGAATGAAATCCTTGCAAATGATGAGTAAGTTTTCAGCAAAAAACTTTAAAAGAGTAATCAAGAGTTCTATGAAATCGTAACTTCTAACATTTAATCTCCAAGCCAATCTTTATAATAATATGATAGTTCTTTAGATAAGTCTTAGAAACTCAAACCCTTTTAAGTGAAATTCTAAAACTGCGAAAAATACAAGTCCAAACCAAAATAACACAGATATGATGAACCGTACTTAAAACATTTCTTCATTAAGTAACAACTAAAAGAATTTGGATTAAAAATTAGAAAAGTAACAATTCAATAAAACATTTTCAAGTTTATTACTAGTTAACCAGTAATATATTGAAACTTAAAATAAATAAGAACTATATTAAACACCTTTGAAATAAAGGTAAGTAGTTCTTAAAGAATTAGTTCAGAGCCATAAATTAAGTAAAACAAATCCAATTTCAAGTTAAGTTCAGAAATCGAATAAAAATATGATTAAATAAGGGTTGTAATCTCCAAAGTTTGCTTCCGCTACTTAAGAAAAACTAAATGAAAGAATTAGCTAAAATTAATCATAGAATCCATGTAATGATTATTACTGTATAGGAAATCTATTATTTTACATTTTTAGTGATAATATTTTTTCAATTTTAATTTTGTTTATAAAATACTCAGGTCCAATCCAAAATAAAGAGGAGCCTCAAAGCCTTATCGAAGTCCGTAATATAAAACAGCTTTAAGATTTAGATAAGAATAATATTTAAGAAAATTAAAATATAAAATAAATTAATAAAAGGAATACCCTGTTAAAACTTACACGAAATTACAATGAGAGATTAGTAAGAATAGAGGAAGAGGAAGGTAATTAATTTAATCAGAGTGATTTAAGTGGGATGATATAAGTCGGTAAATAATAGCAACGGCCTTCGTCTTAGTTTATATCTAAGAGTAGCTTAGAGCAATAGAAATAATCATAGGAATAGGAAAATAATTAAATTAGCAATCAATTTTCAAAACAATATCTACTTTCTTTAATTACTTTAAAATTAGATTTTTATAGAAACATTTTAAGTTAGAAATTTGTGATTAAATATTTATGAAAACCTCCTAGAATTATAGTATAAATAAAATAAAGATAAGTGAAGAATTTATTTTCCCTCAAAATCTTGGTAGAAGTTTAAATTAATTAATAAACTATAAATTTTAAACCATTAGACTTAAATATAATTAAACTATATTTTTACTTAATCAATCCAAGACAGTATTGAGAACAGTTGTCAAAGCCAATATTTATAAAACTCTCTTGAACAGCCCATTCTCCTTGATAATAATGTCGCTTAGATAAATCATAATTTGAAATCGGAAAGTTTATCATCTATATATAGAAGGTAGAAATCCGTGAAACATCATAAACGCACAAATTAAAGTAAACTTAGCAAGAAAACTAATGTCAGTTATGAAGAGACAAAAACTAAAAATATTAATAAAATTTCTTATGAATTCTCTTGAGCTTAGAATGTATAAATAAAGAGAGATTGATTAGTATTTATAATTTTAATTATCGATTAAGTCGATATTAGAGGCATGTGTGAGGTTTAATTTTGTTCAAAAAGTATAAGTGTGTATTAAATTTTTTCTATTAAAAGCCAGTTATTAATTCATATGACGATCCATTCAGTATTTTAAAGAAATTTCAAGAAATGCATAGAGATATAATGTTAATAATTGCAAACAAAAGCTTAATACTCTTGATAGTTCATAATTCGATTCAATTGAGCAAGTCAAGTAAACTTTTACAGTTTAAATTTGTGCATTAATCTTTTTATAATTTACTGAATATATTTATAATAAAGAAAATAAAATTCAGTAAAATTAAAGGGATTTTTTTAGGTTTTATGATGATTTCTACTTGAAAAATAAAGATATACTTGGGTAAAACTTAGATGAAACTTATCATTAAATTAAACCTACGAATATCTAAACACCCTAATGATCAATTGCAAAAATAAAGAAATCAATTGATAAATAGCTTCAATGAAATGAGTTAGAGAATAATGACACCTTAAAATTAAAAATATAATCCTTATAAAGTCCACCTTTTTCTGAGCATAAGCAATTAACTTTAGAGAAAACCTAGTCTTAACTTATTTTTCCTATACTTCAAGAATATTAATCTGTAAAATTGACATAGATAAAGTAAAATAATCTAAAAGATAATTCAAATACACTACTGCAAAGTACGACAAAAATATAGATTAAAAGACATAACAAAGCTAAAAACATCAATTCACTATAAGAATAATCAAAATTAAATTCTCAAAATATTTCTGATATTCAATCTAAAAATTAGACTGTAAATTCTGACTAGGTTGGTAATAAAAATTTCAGTTAATATATGCAAAAATTTGAGAAATAAATTGATGGTATAATGCAGACTCAATATGAAAAATACCTATCAAACAAGAAACAAAAGCTTAAAACCTCATTAAGTCATTAAAACCTATAAAATCAATCTATTCCTTTAGATTTATCTTTTTATAATAGATCTTAATACAATATATTTCCCAATATAAAAGGATAGTACAACTAGAAACTTTCTGATACTTAAAACTTGTATATTAAAAATATTTCATCAGAGACGACTATTCGATAGTTTAGAGGGGTTGAGAGAGATATTATTAATGATACTTAAAATTTGATTGTTTAGAGGAAATTGACTTAGAGAGATATGTAGTTGAGAGAGAGTAGGAGGAGATTGCTAATTATTAATTGGGAAAGAGATCTAAGTTATTTATGGGTTTTATAATTTTAAAAAATTTAATATATTTTAAAAACAAAATGGAATGTGCGCGAATTTTCTTATGAATTTAAAACTTATCAATTAATTAATAATAATATAATAATTACATTGACTCTATAAATATTTTTTTCAGACAATCAGAATTTAGATAATTCAAATGTTCAATAACAATCTCACTCAGTCTAAAACAATTTCACAAAATTAAGATGTCTCAACAGATTAATTTAAATTTTTAAGCACTCTTAAATAAGATTTAGAAAAATCTACTGAAAGCCCATATTCTCCATAATTTCAAGAATAAAAACAGAAAAAGAGAGTCATTGTTTACTAAATAGTTGAAGCTTTTATAAGAAAATCCATTATATAAAGTTGATTACAAGAAGGAACTTAGTATTCAAGAGGCTAGACTTATCAGAGAAAATTATTAATTTTTTCTAAATTTCTTAAATTTATATATTTTATTCCAAAAAATTTATGATAAAAGTAATTCCTCAAATAATATCAATTTATCTATAAATATCAGAGAAAACGCCATATTGGATGCTAAAAATTTGTAAATGCAAATAAATCCAAATTCATTAAATAATATCGCTGCATTAGAACGTAGAGACATGTTTATTAGCAGAAATCTATTGAAGGAAAGAAAGAAATTTCTTAAAAAAACAATTTAATTAAGAAATGACTATTAAAATGAACTACCATTTTAATTATAATAATCAGTGTTTATTATTGATTTTTATGTTAAAATTAAATATTAAAATATAATTTTGAAATTTCCACAAAAGTAATCATTTATATACAATTTTATTAATTACTTTGAGTGAATTAATTTCATAATTTCTTAATTACAAATTCTTAAATTTAAATTATTGGGTTCAATTATATAAATATAAACGACAAACATATCTATTTTAAATATTTGCTTATTCGATTGTTTCTTGAATTTATTTATTTTTCAAATAATAAACTTTGTATAAAAACAATGAGAGCTACACTGATGTGTTGCATCACACCAAAAGCTTAATAAATTAAAAAATTAAAACATAATTTAAAATTTATTGCTATTATAAAGATAATTAATAGTTTATAAGAACAATGCTTAAACCCCTCAGAGTTAAGCCACGAATTAACAATCAATTAGAGACTAAAAGGGAATTGTTCAGTAAAAATTAAACCAGTAAAATATGATTGATAGTCATTCCATGAACTAAAATTGCAGTAATATATGAAATAAATTACTTTTATTTGATATTTTAAGTAATAGCAAAATACATAGCTGATTATTAACAATCAGTCTTTGCTGAGTAGTAGCTAATCTCAACCTAACTTGCTGAGCAACAATCTCGCCAATAAAAATCTATAAGGGCTAAGAACTATGCCTCATCTCCCTTTGTAGTACGATATTAATTCACTCAAGGGGGGCCCCAATATTAGTTTTATCTACTAAAGTACATTTTATTTGAGAAAAGTATAAACTTAAATTTATGAATAATTAATAGCATGAACACAGGAGTGCGACAATTACAGACCTCAGACTCCAAAACAAATTTGTAAATAAAAACAGAAAAAGATTAACTTCTGTAACTCCAAAATGCTAAGGGTTTATTAACCAGCTCTAACAAGTTGATTTTTATGTATCAGTTTTCTCTTAATTTATTTACCAATAAAATTTCATTATTTTAAGTTGAACTATATAAATTACTAAAACCACGACATCCCATAATCATAGATACAAAATGAATAAACAAAGAGCATAAAATTCGACCCTGATTAGATGAAGGAAAATATAGACTTGAAGAAGTGAGATTTAGATAAAAGCATTCAGGGGTGGGTTCAAAATAGCAAAAAGCATGTACAGTCTGCTAATAATATCAATGCAAATCTATAGAATAATACTTCCACAGTCATTTAATAAATTATAAAGAAAAAGGAATTATTATCTTTAAATTTGTAAAATGTCTAAAGTTCTTGGTATATATATATAATTTATCATCCCCTATAAATAAATGAAGAACAATTACATTTCAATAATAAATGTGTTAAATTATGATAATTATTTCTTAAAGGATTCTGAAAAATGGTAATATCCCAAGTAACAGGGTAATTTCTCGGAAAGACAATAGTCAGTATATGAATGCAGCTGGTAAATCAATTTCAAGAATAAACGCCACTCTCAAGTCTTCCAAGCATGTAAGTCTTATGAATTTCAACACTCATCGTTTTTAATATTTTATATAATAATTCTCATTTTTTATTACTATTAACATAAAAACCTGCAAAACACTTGCAGAAACATCAATGAAAATAAAAGTGGACTCGGTGGAAAGAAGAAAAAGGGCAAAAAGAAGAAGAGAGCAGTCTAAACTAACAACTTAATGAATAATGAATAAAAAGTTTCTCCTGGTCAAGGCATTCCTAACTCCAATAATAAAAGCATTAAGAAATAGACCTTGCTCTAAAATTTTAAGACTAATTTTTAAATTTTATAATCAATTTTTCAATATTTATCGATAAAAAATATTAGTTTACTCACAGAAAATTGATAGTATTGTTTGCTCATAATGTTTCAAAAAAATATGCAAATTTTTTACTAAATATGAATTATTTTGAGTGAATACTTAGATGATTGAGAGTAAGAATTCAGTTGATTTTCAATCGTGACATACATACATCGAGAGAAAGTAAGACTCTTCTTATAACAAAAGCAACATGACAAATGTAACAAACTTACTCAGATATTCTAATATGACTACCTCTCAGAATAATGGATTGAAATCTAACATTAATATATATTCTTGTATATTTCAATTCAAAATGCTACTATAACAATTTTAAATATAATTTGAGTTGATCTAACACAAAATTTATCAACTAGAAGAGCATCGCAGAGGAAGGGGCAGAATATATATTCGATGAAATTATAAAGAGAGAAAATATGTAACATTCAAACTAAAACAACAACAGCTCAATCAATATAGAAATATAGTTGTATTACTATGACTATAACTAAGTAAATATATTACTGAAATCCACGAGAGAAGTTCAAAATATATAGTGGGAGGCAATAGGCCATCCATCTATAGCGAGTAATAAAAATCTAGAGGAAAGGAAAAATCCATCGCAATATATTTCAGGCCCTGGCTCAAAACCAATATTTTAATTAAAATCCTTCTGCAGTAAAATCGCCAAATTTCAACTAGTCTAATCCAATAGACAGTAGTGTTATTTTATGGAATTTTTATTTAATTTTAATTTTAAAAATAGTTAATTATAAAGAAGTGGGTAGCTAACAACAAAAATGGACAAAAGTCTGTAATGGAAATCGAAACAATACCCTGTAATTGGTGACAACAACGATTACGACGACTATGAGATAGCAAGCGGAGGTGGCTAACTCGCAGGTGATCTCGATGAAGACTATCAGTACGAGCAGGGAGAGCCATTCGACCAAGAAGAACAGGAAGAGGAGAAGAGTCTTTCGAGAAGGAGGGCATCAATCCTTACGAAGCATGCTATATAGACGTTGATCCCATCGAATTGAATAATTTGATTCCACTCAATGACTCAATTGCATTGATAAGAGCTGTGCAATATAAGAGTAGGACTAAACTTATCAATGGAAAGGCATTTCATCTCTGGGAACCTAAAATTTAATCAAATAATGACTTTATTTACTTGTAAAAGTTCTATGTAAATGTATGAAGTAATTATACTATTCACGAGAAGATGAGTTCTTATAAAGCGAATCCCTCTCCATATTTAGATGAGAAAATGGATATTTTAAACTCGGATAAGATTAAGTCTGGAGAAGACTTTAAGATATTAATAAAGTGCCTCTTTTAATGAAGGATGGTGAGTATGAACCATATTTTAAATAAGGAATTAAATGAAATACTTTCACTTCTAAAAAATTAAATATTGCAACCAAATCGAATATTTTAGGGAGAAGCATCTGTAGAATCAGTAATTTGTGCTATAATTGCAGGAGCTAATCATGATCATAAATTTAGCACAAATTATAGAGGATAATCTCTTTATCCACCAAAATATGGCAAATAACAAATAGATATTGTAAAATAGCAAACCCATAAACCTTTTTACATAAAAATTAGTAGGCAAAATAATATTATATTATGCAGGATTTACTAGGTAAGCATGGAAAGTATGGTGTGAAACTTTTCATAAATGGTGCAGAAAGATTAGTAGACATTGATGACAGACTAATTTACAATACTAAATGTAAGTAACTCAAAATATTTATAATTATTATTTCTTATAGTGAGTAAACAGTGCATGTGCTATTATGAAGCTCAGCATACCCAAGATTTCTGTCTTTTATTGATTGAAAAAGCATTCTATAAGCTTTATGGTGGTTTTGATCTTTAGATATTCATCACTTAACTAACTGGATTCCAGAAACAGTGAACTTTGAAGATTTAAACAACAAAGAAAGTTTGTGGGGAAGATTATTGCAAAATTTTGAGAGCAAAATATCATTATTTGCCTTCAAGAAAATGTACTAGTCAATCAGTAATAATAGTAGAGTAGTATGAAAAGCAGTAGTGAACAATTTACCCTATTCTAGACTTGATAGAGACTAATGACTTTAAAATTATACAGTGTAAAAGTCCTGTAAAAGGAGATAAGAGTCTATTGAAATTCGTTGCTAATTGCAGGCAAATGCCCATAGAGTTCTAAAGAGAAAATAAAAATGTTTAAGAGACAGGTATTTTCTATATGAATTGGCAAGATAACATTTCTGACTACTTCAATTGCATAACTCTATGCTTGATTTTAATTAAAATTAAAAATATTGCTGGAATCCAAAAATCTATCCATTCGTCAAAAGTGTAACAACAAAGTTTGACTTTACTCTTGACAGAACAATAAAACTGAATAAACCCTAATTCAGTGTATTCAGCTGTCCCTAAATTATATTTACAATCCCTCCACATCCAGAAGATTTTGAAATCAGAATTATGTTAAGGAAGCATATTAAATATTACACAGTATCAAACAAAGTTTAATTCAAACTGTTTACATTTGATGGCTAAAGAATAGTTTATCCACATGAAACTTTGCGAAACAGTTTATCAAATAGTAGAGAGATTATGTCCGATGTGTTTATTTTCGAAAATTTTCTAGAATATGAATGCTATGTGTTGGCTTTGATAAAAGATGGTGAGGAAGACTTAAGTAAAATTTATGAGTATTTCTCCCTGGATGTATTTTCATTCATCGATGTAGATTTGAAGGAACTGCCTTTCCGTTAGATAGATAAGAAATTTACTATGAATGGTTAATGGGGTTAAAGATAAAAGCAACTAAGTAATGCAGGTGGACTAGGTCTAACAAACACAGCTTCTGGATCTCAAACTTTCTAAAAACAATCTGTCATTCCTACTAAAACTTAGCAGCTTCCAGGCATTGTGTACAATCCTTAATACAGGCTAAAAATTTAAGAGGCTACTCATCTTTAACTTTCACTTGACACAGCTGATAATATGGATGTAATGCTTTCAATTCATTAAACAGCTAATGATGAGATTGAAGAGCCATTCTAAAATTTCCTAGCAAATTCTAATCAAGGGTTTTACTTCAAAGGATTCGGATTCACGGAAATATTACTGGAACCTATGGAATATACCCTTGTTTTTGATTCATAAGAGCAGCAAAATAGCGGAGAATTTCGATTTGATATTAAGCGAATTATCAATAGTAAGATTTCTTATACAATTAAAGTATTCCAGTATTAAATAGTAATTTTAAATATAAACCAGAAATTATACTTGAAGAAATGGAACCAAAAGGATTACCTTATAAGTTTTATTAAGATTTAACATTAATTAAGTTAATAATTATAAGATGTGAAGTAATCTTAAGTTAATAAGAACACGCAAAACTTACAAGCTTTAGCCAATATTGATAATAAACAAAGTCAAAATAAGCTTTCATAACTTAAATCATAATAAAATTCTATGCGCAATTAATTAACTAATTTTTAATGATATTCTAAAGTATTTTTTTATATTATATCGAAATAAGATATAATGTAATGCATATTATAATTTAATCATATATATTTTAATTGTAGACTAATCAATAATGATAATTTATATTTTAATTAAAAATTTAACTTTTGATATTTAACTCGATAACTTACTCATTTTACATAAATCATATTAATATGATTTCGCAATATAGTATTATTACATTTTTTACTGCAAAATTAATTAAATTAAATCCAATTATCTCGCTAAAAATATACTTTCCTTATCCCCTCTCTAATATCATTAAATTTTAGGGGTTTTTTTAATGATATATCACGTATGCGTGTAGATTAGCTTTCTTTCAAAAACTAATTTTATATACTTTGAAATTAGAAAAATGCAGGATGAGACTCTCATATTTATAATTTACAAGATTAGTGAATAAGACTTTTTAATAAAATTTTCTTAAAATATTTATTAATTTTACTAAATCTCTGATTTACGACACATAAACATGAAGTCTGAGAATAAATTCGATAATTTATTCTCTGCACTTAATGAGCTTGCTGATAATTAAAAGGCAGCATGTTGAGTATATAAACTAACATGGGAACTATTGATAAAAATGTTAATTAAATGAGGAGTGATGTTAACTTTATAACTGATCAGAAAAGAAATAATGGATTAAATAATAGCAGTCAAAGTGAAATATTTTAATATATATATTATGGATATATAAATTATGTTTAAGTTAGTCCAAGTAATAATAAAGGCCTAAATATTGAAATAGTAATTTAAAATTAATAAATATATTTACTCGTTTTTGTTAGTGAAATAAAATTTTATTTTTATTTCAAATCTATTGCACAATTTTTAATATATATCATAAACTTGATAAAGAATTAACATTTTATTATAAAATGAATTAAATTAACAACTACAATTTAAAAACTTATTTATTATTGAAATTTAACTCTTGAATAAATAAAGTCGAATTCACATCGAAAATTAATAAGTAATTCATAAAGTTGCTTATAATAAATATAATGATATTTTTAATAGAACCTTGCCCCATGAAAAGTAAAACATTAATACAAATTAATAAATAGGATTATTCAATGTTGCTACAGTATAATTATTTGGAAAAATTAAAAAAAATAAATAATTAATTATAATTCCTAGTAATTTCAACTGGCACTTTATACATTGCTTGTAATTCTATATTAAAATCGTACAATCTCAATTGTATTAAGTTATATTAAAAATAATTTGCAAATATGCTACATTTTAAAAATTGTAGTTATTTTTTAATAAAATATAATAGTAAAAATATACAAGAGAGAGAGTTATTTTTTATAAAAGATTTTTAAGTAAAATAAAACTAATTTTGAAAATCATAAACTTAATAAATGTCATCATCAATTATTATTGATATAATTTCTTTATCACTTGATGATTATAGTCGTTGTACTAAATTACTGTATCATAACCAATCACCATTTCTGAATCTTCATCTTCAATTAATCACTGTCTTAAGTATGTTGCCTTCTATACCATGATGAAAGGGAACTTATAATATTTGTCTGTATCTCGTTCTTAACCTCCCTCTTTAACATTCTAATTTTAAATACAAAATTGCTTTTAGTGAATCGATAAGAACATCTCTGAAGTTTTAAATGGCTATATTTCTCTGTCAAACTCGATATATTTCTTATGCATCCCCTGAAAAAGTTTCAATTTTAATTGTAATACTTTATCTCAAGAACAAACATGTATGCCGCTCATTTTTATGTTTGTATTGATGCTTATACATTCTACTATTCTATTTCTAATTGAAATAATTCTTGAGTCTATTTAGAGTAGAAGGATTCATAAAAATTACTTTCGATATCACCTATCAAATTATTAGCTCATTCATATTATTTTTTATATAATATCTATAAATATATATCTCCTGCGCTATGTGATTCTTAAAAACTCAAAATATCAAAATGGGAGATTTGTAGATTTTTTATTTTAATAAAAGTTATTGCAATTAAATGTGTACAAGATTATTTTAGATATGATAGATAATTCGATAAATGCAGGTTAAGATTAATAAATAATTATATTTTATTATTTATGTTTGAGTTTCCCTATTTCATTTCACTTTATTAATAATAATATACAACAAAGCCACTTATATTAAGAAAATATTGACAACGAAGAAATATCAAATTTATCCATATAAAGCAATAAAATTTGCAATAATCTTAATGATATGCAAAAGTCAACTTAGCAAACACCATTTATTAATATTTCTGAATGTTCACTATGTCTCAACGAATATGATGATTTATATAGAATACCTAAAATTCTCGTTTATTGTGGTCATAATTTTTGCTCTAAGATCAAAAATAAAATAATTAAGAATAAATCTTATGCCCAGAATGCGGTGTTTTAATCCATAATAATTAAACAAACAACTAAAGAACAAGCATCAAACCCTTGTACTTGCAGTTTCACGATTCTTATTTAAATTGCATTATATATATAAAAGAGTAAATTTATTTCGAATTTGAAAGTTGTTAATTTATAATTTAAATTCAAATTTAATCAATATAATTATAGATATTTGGTTGCTAGTTGATTTGTGATGGAAGCCCTTATATATATATATATATATATATATTATATATATATATATATATATATATATATATATATATATATATATATATATATATATATTAGTACTAAGTGTGATAAATGACTAGCAACCAAATTTTAAAACTGAGTATTTAAGCCTTTTAATATATTTAAGCATTCTTAAGTTTTATTCCTAACTGCCACTAATGGCGAATGAAAAGTATTAGCCTGTACATCCCTAGTGAAGTGGAGGACGTGGGTACTGTATGGCCAGCCCAGTGCCACGACTGCTTATGATGGTGGGAGAAGAGGGTCTTCAGCAGGCAACAGTGTAGGGATGGAACAAAGGCATCACGTAGTAGTACTCTCCCTTGATTGTTACTCCATTACATTGATCTAAACCCCAAGGTAACCAGACCAAACAAATGGCTTCGTATCGTCCAACAATCATGCGATCCTCTCTAGCAAGACCTTCAATACTGGGAACTCTTTGGGTCAATGTGAGGCAGCGCTAGACTATGATAGGTACTCCACAGAGCATTATGAGGAAGAAGAGCATGATGTAGCAACTCCATTTGCGCTGAGACTGTTGGTGTATGCGCAGGGTTTGAAAGAGCAATAGTGAGAGAAGGTCTTATATTCACTGCTTCCTACACATTGATCAACTTCTACTTTCTTGGTATCTGAGCCAGTTCCCATTGGTGCGAAGAAGTCGTACAAGAGCACTGAAGTGCCAGATTGGGTTGGGACCCCATCGGTTGAGACGCCAACGAGTCCAACTCGCATGGTGACCTACATTAGGATCTTTCAGCCCCCCTAATGGCAAGAGCACTGCCTCCCCATCAAAGTTCTCTAGATATTAGGAGAATCTGCTAGGCACCCTACACTACAGCATAGAGAAAGGCGCTCAGTCTAGAGTGGAAAAGTGCAAGAAGCTAAAGAGATCTGATGGTTTAACAGTAATGATCTTCTCTCCATATCCAAAACCATCGGCACTATAAGCGTAAGCCACCGCTTTGGGAAACCCCAATGGGCTTTTGGGAAACAGTGATGCTTGATTATCTCGGCTCCCCGAGGAGATGTCTGAGCCGGAAGTTCCACCGTCGTGAGATGGCTCCCGCTGAGTCGAGTGGTGCCACTGGCCGCCCCCCAATCGAAGATTCGCCCCTTACTTCGACTGCAATACTGGAAGTCAAGAATGCCGAAAGGTCTATGCCGATACTGGCTGCCAAGAATGACCAAGATAAGACGCTGGAGATTCAGAGACATTTATACTTGATGGCAAAGAGATATGCATGACGATGCTTATGGGCAACGACAAGAAATGCAAAGCACATTTGTAAATAGTGAACACCCAGATGCCTTTCAGCAAGGACAATGCTTATGGAAAACCATGAGCAAAGAAGCAGATAATCAATACCAACGTTTATAGCTCAGGCTCAGGGATTGGCTATTCAAGTAATGGATGTAAGTGAATACACTCTTAACAAACAATCTCTAAATATTTATGCTTATAGAGTACAAAGTAAACATAACTGATACATCCTCAGGTGGCTACGGAGTTAACGGCATGATAGGAGGTGCTCAAGACATACAATTTGACACAGATTATGTAAACTAAGAGTACTTTAAGATGTAAAGAGACAGTTGAAATACTAAAGACTTAATTAGCATTCAACAGAGGATTACTCGCATAACTAAACAAAAATATACTTAAGTTTTATATATTCTCCCTCTCTATATTCATTTATCAAAACCTTCTCCCAAATTTTAACAATCTTTTATATAATATATATATATATATATATATAAATAATTCATATATGTTTTATAAGAGCATTGACACTCTACCTACTAATATGGCGATATTAAAATTGACATAAACTCAAAACACAAGCGAAGATAAGAGCTTTATATGTTAAGAATCTTCTATTAATAATCAAAACTAAATAAAACTTTTTAATAATGAAAATTAACAGGGTGAAATAGATGAAATAGAATAAATTAATAAAATGAGTTCGAAATAACTGCTAAGTTCATTTTTTCGACAAACTCAACTTTATAAATAAAAAAAATATGTTTAACCCTATAAAAATAATGTAAATGAGTTTAAAGGCAGTTTAACTCAAAAGAGGCATTCAATTTTGTAAAAGAACCAAAATTAGATTCTTAAATAAGTTAAATAATAAACAGAAAAATAAGTCTAACAGAGCCACCTTTCTTAAATTAATGATTCTTTTGAATAGGATCAATCGTTTATCTAGACTCCAATATAAGAAAAATAACATATTTTAAGTTAAAAATGGATATGTTTTTCCCATAATTAAAAAGTTATAGAAGTTTACTGTTAAGAATGCACTACACCTTTATGCATAGATTGCATTTTAAGCAATGAACACAAATTTCATGATATCATATTCCTGGACCAGGCATTTTAAAATACAAAATTATCAATGAATGAGTAGCAGCTTAAAATTGATAATAGTAAATTTAGGTTTTAAGACATGCTCTCTGACAATAAAAAATAGCATGAAAGTTTTAAAAATAAGGTTATTGAATTGAGAGAGTAAGTAGATGAAGCGTTTGTTTAAATGAGAAATATAATAGATACAATTGAAGATAAGATTCATGATTAAATAAATGGTTGTTAAAAATAGGAAAGCGAAATAAGAGCAAATTTTAAAACTATAAATGACGAATTGAATGAAGTCATTAAGGAATAAACTAAAGTTCAAAATTAAATATAGTGTAATGAATTACTGGATAAGTACTATAGCTTGAAGAAATAGGGAATTTAGTTGTCTTAAGTGATAAAATGAGTTAATAAATGAAAAGCCTTGAATAAACTTAACTTTAAGTTTAAAGAGTGAAGATGTTGATGTTCGTTTTCTATAGTTTAATCAAATTGAAACCAGCGTTCAATCATAACTTGAATCCCAGTCAAGACATTAACTGCTTATTAAATAAGAAAAATGTAAAAATAAATTTCTAAATACCTAGAACCCTTTACCATATCAATTTATTCCCATTAAAAGCCAGTTTTCAAAAACAGCACTTGTAATAATTCAACTTGACATGAACTTTTAATCAAGTGCTAAGAATTTATCAAAAATACGTAAAACAAACTTAAACCAAGATACCAGCCCTACTAATAGCAGCAAGATATCTTAAGCTAAAATGGAAAGTTTGAAATATAGAGCAGTAAAATTGCGAGATTATTTTTCAATATTGCTTGAAATATCTAAATGGTAAACTAGCTATAAAAATATAAGACATTTAAAAGAGATAAATAGTTTATTCTGATTCATTAGAAATTGGCTTTATTTGATAAGTGGCTTAGTTTAAAAATAAGTTTAGTTACTTCAGAATATTTTAAAAGAAATTTTAATAGTTTTTTATGATAAATTATTCAATCGTATTATAATTATCTGATAATTTTTTTAAAAATATCAATTTCAGCAATAATACAGCACTCCTCAAATCTAATAAGAATTTTAACAGAAATAGTCTCGTGGAAACTTCTAAAATAGATTTGTCAAGTATAAGAAACAGAAAGAGAATTAATTCAATTAATAAGGACTTAATCAGTAATAGCAGTCCATATAGTGTGAAGAATTAAAAAAGCTTAGTAGTAAATAAAACTTCAAAGGATTATCAAAATCGAAAGGCTGCTTTGCCATTGAATTTACTTGAGTAAAGCAGAGAGAGGAGAAATTATTTAATTTATAGATAAAGTTATGTTAATTTAAATAAATTACATTGAATGGTTCTTAATCTTCTATCAGGACACAAAAATCAAGAATTTTCAATTAGACTTAATTATAAAACTCAAAAATATTTGCATAAAAATTTTCAAATTAACAGTACCTTTCAAAAACTTAATCAGAGTAAAAGCTACTGACGAATTCTTTAAGAAACTTAGAAAAACCATTAGATGAAGATAAACCACATAGACAAAATCAATTAATCTAAAATTTCATAAAATTAAAGCAATAGTTTGAATAAAATTTTTAACTAAAATAGAAAGAAGTAAATTCTCAGTAATCAAAAAGTATCCCCTACAATATGAGAGAAAGCAGGAATCAATAATTTCATCATTTTGATAAAAACAAAAAAATATCTAAGAATTTAACAAGCACTAAAAGTTTGAATAATTTATCAACAAGTCAAGGAGGATATCAAAAAGATCACTTGATATATCCATTTAATAGATAAGAAGACATTAGTCTGATGGAGTTGAAATTAGATGAAGATATAAATGAAGAAGATGATGAGAAATATCCTGTATTCGCTCATCATAGTCTATTCAAAAAGAGGCTTTAAAAATAATTAATTTATAGGGTTATTAGGAGTGTTTAATCAAAATATTATAATATAAATTTAGGCTTTTGGAGATTGAAAGTAGAGATTTAATATTTGGTACGTTATAAAGACCATCTCCATAGAGTAACTTAAGGCCTCAAAATCAGTCTGCAAGTAAACTTTGTAAGTTTTACTATAGTAGTTCATCTATAAAAATAATGTAATTTTTAACCAGCTTTTGATTTCTATTATATCACCTTAAAGAAAACGATGGCTTGAGAATTTCTCGCAATCAATCATATGCCCCTAAAATAACCCGTCTTATCAATAAAAATAAGAATTCAGAATTAAACTATCATAAACCCAGAAATTGGCGAAATATATCAATACTTCTGCTAAGAAAGTTGATAAAAATCAAATGATTTAATTAATTTTTAAATTTTAAATGTCATAAAATTATAATTGCATTTGGATTACGAAATTTAATAAAAATTTCAAATCTAAATGATAGAAGAGATAAATCATAAAATCAAATTGAAAACTACAACTCAGGGTTAGATGAAATCAAAAATAAAATAATTAAGTGGATAAATAATAGTAAAATATAAGGAATAGTTTAATCCCTAGTATTACATAAAAATTAAAAATCTTTTGCACAATTGAATTAATATAAACCTAAAAATAAAGTGCAGAGATTAAACTGATTCTAAGTTACATATTAATTAATTATTACTTATTTATAATGAATTAATTTTATTTTGATTATAGTAAAATTTAATAAAAAATTAATGAAATAAACTAACTTTAAAATCAATATAATTTCTAATCAGATTAAGAATCTTCATATATTGATCACTCACGTTTTACCTCTTATATATTTGCAATCTGCAGACTAGACATTTAATTTAATTTCAAAGTAGCTTTTATTGTTGACTGCTAACTAGTCTTAGGTATTTTAAGCTTCTTAAGAGCAGGAGCATATTTATTATAAGATTCAGTTAGGGCGGGGGTAAATTGCAAACTGCTTTGCATGTTTTAGTTTAGGGCTTTTTTCTCATTTGATTGCAAAAAGTAAGATGAATTTACTACAGTTTTAATGATATCAATCGATGGAAGTGCAACCCCTAAACCCCCTCTCTTGAAATTGGTGTTAGTACTAATACCAATGTTTGTAGGGCTAAATGGATCAATATTTTGTAAAGTATGCCTAAATCTAGGTTGTGAGAATGACTACTTTAAATTTGGAGTTTTATGAGCAGAAATTTTATGATTGATATTCTAATGCATTAACTGCAACTACTTATCTTTTTATTATTACTAAGTTGCGTTGAAAGTCTTTATGTTTTCCATCTTATTAAAATCTTTAATTTTGTTGTCTATTCTATTAAATTTTGAATTCATTACGAAATGTTGAGAAGTACTCAAACCCAGGAATTTTTATCGTCTTTTGAGAGAGGCCTCATCTAATTTGCTCTATATTTATTTATATCTGTCTATGCTAAATTTTTAATTTTTAATTTCATTTTTCAAATAACAAGACATGATAAAAAGAATTTACATTTTTACTTTATTACAATATAGCTTTCATCCTCTGATGAATCATCCGATTCAGAAGTTCTCATAAATTTCTTATGCAATTCTTCTTTAGGCATCCTTCTCTTTTCTTGTGATACTTTAATTTTAGACTCAGGTTTGTAAATACAGCTTTTAGTAATTAAATGTCATTTATCTCAAAATGTAATCGAATGAAAACTTCCCAAGTTTTTTGTTAACTTGAATTTGCTTCATCAAGAAATCTTTGTATTAAACCCATTTCTTTTCTTGGGCAAATAGCTGTTAAATTTGTGATTGACTTGGGTAAGGCTTGTTATATCTCTTGAAATCTTGTAGTAAATCCTTACAAAATAAGAGAAAATCATTTGATGGAAGAGTATAGATTTCAGAGGGCAATACTGATATAATTAAATGGTCCATTGATTTCTTATCCATAACATTATTATGACAAAATACATCACCTGAGTCCAAATCGTCAAGCTCAAGGTATTAGATTTACTCTTAAGTTCCCATTTCCTCTTAAACTGTTCCTATCATTGAATTTTTATCATGAATTTCTTGACTTTTGAATTGTTTATTCTTAAGTTTAGGGAGAGCAGAGTGAGTTTACCGAAATTGTTCTTTCTTTGAAAAAGAACTACCTAGAGTCTTATTAAAACTTGGACCAGTTTGAGCAGCTGAATTCCCCAAGCTTATATTCTTATTAGACTTTATCTCTTTAACAACTTTCAACTTTCCACTTTTGATCAAGTAAACCATCTTAGGCATGTCTCCCTATTAAACGACATTTTCTTTTGTGCTAATTTTAAGATACCTACTTCTAGTAACTATAGTAAATATTAATTCCTTATTCATATCTTCAAAGAGTGGAAAGTTCATGTAGAATGTGATCATCTTATCCATTTAATCTATGTGATAGTCTCTTATGATTTTTTCATAGGCAAATCTAGATACCACCACCAAATCGCATCTTTCTAGAGAAGTTACCGTGGCTGTTATTGGAGCGTTATAAATCAAAGACAGTTCTCCAAAATAAGCTCCAGGGTGTAGATCTACGACATGTTTCTATAAATGTATTAAGATTGACACTGTAGTAACTTACAAAGAATTTGTTTCCAGTCATGTCATTGAAAGACTTAATGTAAATTGATACTCTTCCATCAAGAATTAAATAAAATTTGTCTCCTTCAGAACCCTACTCTACTATAGTTTTTTTACCAAGGTAAGTTTGAAGTGTCATGTATCTAGCAATATCTAGTAATTTATATTTATTGATTTTCTTCAATCCCAACACTAATATAATGGAGTATAACATATAGTTTAGCTTGTCCTTAAAATGCTTCAGACAATCAACGTTCTTTCTAGGTCGTATTAAACAAACTATTAATTATTACTGAAAGAAGACTAGCTACTTCATTTAGCTCTTCAGGTGTCCTCTAAGTTGCTGGTTTTGATAAAATCTTTTTAATCCTTTCTTTTTTAACTCTAATTAGAATCATAAGTGCCTTCATTTAAGCTGTCTTTGATATTTTAGGTTTGTCTGACTGACCATCTATATGCGCATATTCCAAATTATCTTCATATTCAGCATTCTCTTAAGTGGTTTGAAGTGCAGTTCCCTGATGGAGATCTAGGTCATTGTTTACTTTAGTATTATCTATTTTAAAGTGTATAAAATTATTAGTAAAGTTCCTTTCTATATTTTAGACTCTAAACTTATTTAAGATGTTTGTTTCATAATGAAATTCGTTCCTATAAATAGAGTAATGATAAAAGTAAAATTTAATATAAATATATTTAAGTCAATTAAGCGAACACGCAAATGGGAGGTACTTTCTGTAATGCAACTTTTGATCCAAAAAGATTTCACATTAAAAAGATCAATGAGATATTCTTAAATTGTAATCAATCTTGTCTTTGTCTTATTTACAATGTATATAGTTAATAATAGCGTTTGGTTTAATAAAATATCTTAATTTAATATTAATTCAAATCAATCATTTAATTGTAAATTACTTTAAAAATTGTTGGTGTTGGTTATTTTTATATTAGTAAAAATTAAATTCATATTTTTGATATATAACAGTTGTTTATCCCAAATTTCACTTTCCTAGTTCTAAATTTGACAGAAAAATTACTATTATACTACGTAACTTACAATTTTTAATTAACATGATTATTTATCAAATTACATTAGTTTCCCTTCCCATCTTAATTTTATACGTTTTTTCTTAATTCTTATTTAAATGTGTATACTTAAAAAAATAAGGGATAAGACCCTAAAAATGTGTTTGGTTCTGATTAATTAAATTAAAACATGATTGATTCAATTGAGAGACATGCAAAGGGGTCTTGCAAGGATTTAATTTAGCTTATGTAGATAAATAAGAAATTTATTAAGAAAATCTGTAACTACCTATCTAAGAGAGTAGCCGAACCCATATATACAGCTCAGTAAGTAAAAGTCATAAAGTGGTCGAAAATAAAGTGAAATATATATATTTACAATCAACACCTATAAATTTAATGTTTTATTATGTGCTTAGCTTTGATTTATTCTAATTATTAAGATAATTGTTATTTGAAGTTTATACAAATTATATTAATAAAAATACAATTTTAGTAAATTATTAAAAGGAAAATAATTATAAAAAGTTCTACTTTTTAGGGTTTGAATATAAGGCTTTTCTTAACTTACTCTATCGTTTTAGGTTGAGGTTACTCGGATTAGTTCTTGTAAGAGATTTGATGCTAACTCCTATCAAAAAAAGAGATATAAAGCAAAGAAAAAAATCATCATAATCAGGAGTTAAATATTTTAAAATTTTAAAATATACTTTATTTTATTTTATAATTAAATTATTTTTTTTCTCCATTCTTATCATATATTTTCCTTTAAGATCAAATCAAATATAATCATATTTTGGATTTTATAAAAACTCATATTTTGTATTTTTAAGGAAAATTGGACAAATGAAATTTTATACTATTCATCTTCATTCATTTAGATCGACTATTTCTTTGAAGTCGGCCTAAACATAAATATAATTATGCGAACATATAAATTGTAAAATTATAAAATTATATTATTCACTACTCTCCATAATTAGGGTCGTAGTGGCTCTCTCTAGAATTCTAGTGAGTACATCTTTTGCGTTTTGAATGAGAAGTAAATTTTCACAAAAATTAGAGATACCACTAGCAAGGTACTCTAAGGCTGCATCAGTGGATAAGAAAAAGAGAAAAATAACGCTCAATTTTTCATTCATGAGTTTCTCCAGATCTTTAATGTATTTTTAACAACATTATAGAAGAGCAAGCTTTTGTAGAATGAGGACGATTACCTAGAGTTTATCACTCCATTTATTAGTTTTAATGAAAAGAATAGCGGCTATAAAAACAACCATAGTTTAAATAAATCAACTTTTGATTAAACTTATAGGTGCATTAAGCCATTAATTCCTCATACCTCGGGTAAAAGATTTACTTCGAAACATATAATGGGTTTTTCAAACTTATACAACAAATGAAGGAAAACAGCTTCCGATACATATTTTCCAGCATCCTTAAGACAACTTGGAGTCTTATATAGAGAGCACAAATAACATTCCAAAGTTTAAAGACGCTTGAATCGCAGAATGACTCAGCAATTGATTTAGAAGAGATTCACATATATGAAATATAGCAGTCGAAAGATGACTCGATTAATGCTGGGTTACATTAAAGGTCTATAATTAGTCAAAGATAGAATCCCATTATAGAAAGACCTTCTATGGTTTCTTAAACAAACACTAACTCAAAAGAGCATTAATACTAACTGCATTAAATTGGATTTGATATCCTGAGATATCTATTATATTTAATTAAAAATTAAAAAATATTACCTCTTAATTGTAAGTTTAAAGCTCTCATCAGATGTTGAAAACGAAGATCAAATTTAAGCTTTCTTGCTGCCAATATTTGAATATTTTAACAATCAGGATAAATGGCAATCATCAAGATTTTCTAAATTTACATTATTGACGGTCATATACAATTGTAAGGATTTGGCATAGTCAGATAAAATGAGCTTTAGTGTTTCACATTTACTGTCTGACAATGCTTAACTTATAGAGCAAAATAATGAGAAACTAATAGACTACTAAATGCTTAACTATGTCTGCGAAACATTTTTGAGATATCTGGTTAAAGACATAATCTTAGAGCGACCACCTGGTGAAGCTGTGTCTCCACAGTTAAGTGAGAAGGAGGCTGAAAAAAGACTATTTATATAAAGAAATTTGCTAGAAGTCTTCTGTGAGATCATGTCACTTGTGAGCTAAGAAAAACAATATTAGATAGTTTAATGTTAATAGATACTTTGACTCACTCACTGGTTTTAATCATATAATACCTATCAGCTGCCAATGTAGAAAGCTAACTTAAATTTGAAATTGAGAAATAGATTAAAATTTTTACTGAGACTTATCTTACTAAGATTAATGATACTGAGCAATTGATATCAGTTTTAGACTATTTGATTGGCTCAGCTCAAGATGAAGTATTAAGTCAAAATAACAATCAATTAATGCCACTTATTAACAAGATTAAAGTGAAAAATGTTTTATCTCTTATTGAAGCTGTAATCTACTTTATTTATATTTTGATCTAGGTAAATATGGAAGTTAAAGTTAAATTGTTTTTTTCATTCACTACTTTATTCTCAATCACATAGATTCTCAATAATCATCCAGTGGTAATTTACAATCAGATAATTAGCCTCAAAAAGTTGGCAACGTCCTCGCCAAAAGAAAAAGTGGAATAATTAAGTTTCGAAGAATTAAAGATTCACATTTAATCTTGCTAATGAGTCTCGCTAAGAGATGCCATGATGATGGTTGCATTGAGCAAACTGAAACAGCACTTGTACTTTCAGCTAGAAAGATCTTGATATTAAAGTTGTGACATAAAAAAGAAATCTTTAAACAAGTATGATTTTAAATAAGCATAGTATTATGGATTATTTTTAGGGTATTTGCTTCCTAAAATTCATAAATAAATATTGATATTTACAGCATATAAGTATAAACTCTGGTACAGTAATAATAGTGCAAGTGTCAAACATCTCAAACCCTTAAACGTCGAGACAAACAACCTCTGATTTTTAATATTACGCTACCAAAGCCTAAGGCTACACAATAGAATCTATGACAACAGGCGGCCATCTATTGAAAATGCTCTACCAAGTTCTATTAGTCCTTCATTAGCTAGTGTTATACCAAGCAACAATATTCAGAGCTCTGTGGCAACTTACACTTTCTAGTATTTGCCCATTGGCTTTGAATAAATTATGATAATTAAAGTTTTTGTTCCTAAGGAATTAACTATTAATAATACAGGTGGGCTTTTATATTTTTCAAATATAATACAACTTCAAATCTTTTAAACTTTAAAGTAAATAAATTTTGATAAGTTTGTAGAGGAATCTATGGCACAGATAACAGAAATTTAACATGTACTGTAAATAAAACTGAGAAAAGTATCTTAATAACAGATGGATTTAAAATGAGGGAGTTGATACCTAAAAATGTCACATTCACTATTGCAAGCTTTAAAAATCCATCGGTAAGTGTCTTATAGTTAAAATAATCTTTAAGTTAATTCTATTGTTAAAAATTAAAGCCAAAAACAAATGCTTCCATCCATATTAAAATTTAATTATAACTAGCTCATTTAATATTTCAATTATTACTTAAGATAATTTTGCTGTTGACTCTATTACATCAGACCAATTTTATGAATTTATTGATAAATTTATTTCTAAAAAAAGTATCACAAAATATAATAGTTTTTTTATATACCTTGACATAAAGTTCTTCGAGAGTTGCTATGGTTTCTTGACAGAAAAGAGTTTCTATGTTTATAAATGCCTTGAATTATGCCCAAGTGGCTTTTACACAAACTCCAGCAATAATATTTGCAAAAATATTAATTATCTTTTTCATGTAGTAATTATCAATAACTGTACATAATGTGAATCATCATGTAAAGAATGCAATTAAAACGATGGACTGAGCTATCTTGAATTGATAAATACGATTTATATGATGATGTAAAATGCTATCAAAAGGTCTTTATAGCTCAATTGTATCCTTTTCTCTTTAATTATTATTCCATAAAAAATTAATCTCATAATCAATTTATATGGAATAAACTATTTTAATGAAAAGTACTGATTATTTACTTAAATTATTTGTAAAATAAAGTTACTAGAAATAATATTCTTTTTAAATTTTGAAAATTTTTGAATAAATTTATATTATAACATCCCATTATGACAAATTAACAGTACCTATAATTCTCTCTTTATATATTCAATCGCATTAATTAAAAAAAGTATAGACAGATAATTTTATTAGATTGCATTTTTATTTCAAATTTAGTATTAATTAGAAAATAACTGAAATAAATAATCAACTACAATAAAATTAATATATAATCCCCAAATTTTTTTATAGATTTTAATTTAATCTTTAGTGTAGCTGCAATTGCATTGACAGTTTTAGTTTTAGTTTCTTCATGTTTCGCCAAAAATACTATATTCCTATAAAAAGTGTAATTGCTATACTTGCCATTTCAGAAATTGCTCTCTTAATTTATAATATTTAACATTTGAGATTAACAATATTTATGTAATTTAACTATTTTAGATAAATTGGAGCATGGGGAACTATAGTATACATGCTGTTTATGTACGCGGATTTTCTCATATTTTTGCTAGCAGGCGCAGCACTTTTTCTTCTCATTATCATAAACGTAATTTATGCCATTTTACATTTCAAATGTATCTTAAGCAGCTCAGATGATTACCATTTAAATAATTTAAAACCTCTATAATAAATGAAATATCAAAGAGGTTGTAAGTAATTAAAATGGGACAATTATCAACCTAATTATCATAATATTATATAAATTTGGACTACTACGAAAGAAACTTAAAATGCAATAGATTCTCATAAATCTTCTCTTTAATCCTCTCTTTCAAATTCAACGTGATTCATATCTCAGTTTATGGGGGTGATGATCACTTGAAGGGCTACCGGAACAGAAAACAATGGTGCATCTGGAATTTAATTGTAGTAGTCTATTTGTTGACAAGTTGTGCACTAATGATATTTGCCCTGGTTCTTTAGATTTTAAGCACCAATTCACAAGAGATAAGAACTTTCCCCTGGTACATCACATGTGACAATTTATTTGTGTCAATCTACATGGTATTTTGGCTATTTTCAATAACTTTGAGGTATTTACTATACTGTAAGATACCAGATAGAATAAACGATGCTTAACCTTATAATAAAGTGGTTGATAATTCAAATTCAGTGATGGGTGACTCTGTGAGTGACAGCGAGAAGAGACTCAAGAAACTCAGGTAAGTGGATTTGGAGAAAAACAGGCAGGAAACTGAAAAAAAGGACAGGAGACAGATATACCAAATGGTACCACTTAGCAAGAGAATAAACTATTAGGGAATTTTATGGAGAAACTATTGCTTAAATAAAATTGTCAATATAATTTTATCAATTTTTTTCTCCAATTTTTCAATATGAAATTTAATAAGTAAGCTATATTATTTTTAAACTTATAAATAAATTCGAGAATATTTCTTGTAAGTAATAAAGCTTAACGGAGTGATTATGAATCCCAAAGAGAAGTTGCAAATGATGGAAGCCAGAAGGAAAATTATAAAAAAGCAAAGATTCATAAAAGCGCAAAGACTCCTCAGAATAGAAACCCGAGATAAAATATTCAGGGTCTTGACTTTGAGAGATAAAAGCTAGACGACCTCAAAAGAGACTTCTTAGATGAAGTTTAATTTTTATTTTAGGATTTTACTTAATGGAATGAAACATTAAATTATAAAAATTATATAGTAGATGAAGTTGATAAGAGAGTGTCTAAGAGATAAGAGGATTGGGAGTTGAGTTCTTAAATATCAAGGAGATAGTCCAAAGTAATAGATCCTATTAATGGCAATCATGCCTTTGATACTCATAATTTAATAGTGAAAAAATTAAACATTTACTATAAAACTATGAATTTATGAATAAATTTATACACTCTTAGAGCCTTTCCAAAAAAAATAATGATGAATTCATAGCCAATTAGACATGAAGATGAACTTGAGAAAACTTAAAATCCACTAAATTTCGCATGTACTGCTCCGCAACCCTCTCCAATCAAATTTCCAATCAAATAAATGAGGAAATATAAATTTAAACTATTCTTTTATGAATTTTGTGATTTTTAAATTTTTTTAAATTTATATGGGAATTATAAAGCTGTGCATGAAAAACTAAATGAAGTTAGGGAAATTTCATAGTAGACAGTAAAAATAGGGAGAAGCAATTATTCAGTTATGGGTGAAATTTCATATTCTACAGAGCTTGATGATTAGAATAGAAAATTAACGAGTAAAAAAGGATTTTAATGAATACTTCAATTTTAATCATACTATTTGTACTAAGAAACGTAAAATCATAAGTTTTATTTAAATTGATATTAAAAATATAGAGATAAATGAAACTGTCTTTCATTTTTTAAGAGATTCTATATAAATAAATATTTTTTAATGACTTTATGTTTTCCTACTACTATTTATATGACTAATTGTTAATTATACTGCGCACTTATCGCCCCTACTTTTATTGGAGGCTGTTTCTGATTTCTAAGAGGCTTTAGAATCGTACTTACTATAGCCTCTCTGATTTCTTTTGATTAAACAGCATATTAATGATGACTCATATCCTCCGCAGTTTGCCCCTCTTGTCCCATTCAAGAACTTGATTAGAAATAATTGAGGCAATTATCTTTTAATAATTCCAAAATTTATGAAAGAATATCTCAACAAACTTCTTCCTCTAGGACTAGATGTTTTAAGTCTTAGTTTTATTCTTCATTATACCAGCATTTTATATCGTAGAAAACCGCTGTTTCAAATTATTGTTATTAGCAGTGTTTGTGTTTTAATCTCATAGTCTAATGTTCTGAACTGTTGCTATAACTGCATTTATGATGATTGGAGATTGAAGTTGTTATCTTTATTTGGTAAGTGAACTTTTACTGGGACGTTTCTTTGAATGTAGATTTTCTTTGGGTTGCCTTTTTAATCAATACTTATAGCAATTTGTTAAGGAATAAATGATGTATTCTTTAATTTGCAAAATACAGTTTTGTATATAAGATAATTTTATTATTTTAAAGGTATGAAAAATATAAAACTTTTATGATATGGATAATTTTCTTCTCCAGTATTTTTATAATTTTATAATGTATATAAAATTCATAAATTTTCATTTTTAAAGGTAATTAAAAAAATAAAAGCATTATTATATCTGCAAATATCTTCAATCTAATTTAATTTTTATATCTAAAATCCCTATTTAATACATTTCTTAACAATATATTCACTTTATTATTAATTTCTATTGATTGATTTTAGTAAAATAAAAATAGTAGCTTAATAGTTAAAAATGTTCTCAAAATTTATATAAAGTTTCACAGAAACATTTGCCATATAACACAATGAAGGTGCCATTCTAACAACACAAACATAGCAAACAACTGACTAGATAATTACTTAAGACCTTATCGATTAATTTTAGACTCCTGATTAGAAATAATTGCGATTAATCAAACATAAAATTGAGGAATAATAATAGAATTAGAAAAGTTTAAGATTAATGAAGCAAAGAGATCAAACAGCCCGGGTAAGAAATATGAATTTAATATCATTGAATCAAATATAATAAAATGAGATTTAATGGAATTAACCTTTATTTAAAAAATAGATCTATGACAGTTCATAAGTTAAACTCAAAATTTATTAAATATAAGGGTGAAGATAGAAATTTGTCTACTAATAAAAATAAAAATTCAATCAATATTCGGTCTTAAAAAGTTTATCACCTGAAGTTAAACAAGCAAACACTATCTAAATGCTAAAGCACTAATAAAATAATGGTTTCATAGTGATCTTTATCTTAGCTAAGCGTGAAAGATGCATAATTTCCGAATGACTATCAAGTTAATAATAAAAATGTGAAAAATATACTTATTAATTAATCATAAAATGGAACCTAGACATTAAAGATTAACAACAAACACTTAAAAAATTTTATAGATATAAATAAATTAATTATACCTGTAGCTTTTGTGTATTAATTTAAGAAAAAAAATTGTCATACACCCAATATACTCAAATACTTCCTCTAAATATGACTTTAATTCCATATAAGATTAAATTAGTTAACATAGATTTATTTGAATTGACTAGCCTCATGGAAATCTCATCTCAAGATAGTTTGCAAACAAAATGCCTATCTCTAAGGTCCTCAACTATGAAAATAATTCCCTTGGTCACATAATCATGCGAAAAATTGCCAATTACAGTATACGTACCATCTCGATATTTATACTAAGTCGATGAAATTTTAATAAATAGTGGTGAAGATGACATATCTCTTGAAAGTTTGTAGATTGTCGATAAAAGATAAGCCAGAGTTACAAATACAGAGAAAATATATTTTAAGAAACGATCGAAAAGGAAGACTTTTTAAGAAACTCATAAAAAATAAATAATCTGAAGTTGAAGAAGTAAATCTTTTTAAAATTGCTGAATAAGAGAATTTTAAAGGGATTTTAAATTTTTTATTCGGTTTTGGTTTAAAAATATTAGGTATATATAAGCTTTTAAAAATTAGTCCATCGATTTATATTGAAGATATAAAGCTATTTGTAATTGATTATGAGTAAATTTCTTTTGAATCAAGAAATTTTTGTTTTATGGTTTCAGGTCATGCACAAAAATAAAAAAAATAAAATCTAAAGTTTCACAAATAATTATTTACATGTAAAGATAAAATTTTTAGAATGATTTAGAATAAAATGTGATGTGGTAAAATTAATTTGCTCATAATATTTACTAAAAGAGAATTTCACTAGTGCCTATAAAATAAATTAAAAACGGCTTTAGGCACTGAAAAGACGTTAAATTCAATAATTGGCAACACAAACAAATTTAAATAAAAATTAGCATCAAAGTCATGGTCATAGAGTTATCTCAGAGAGATCATTGAAGAAGCTCAAAAGAAACTCTATTCTATTATTCCTGAAGATTAAAAGAAGCAATAAACAAGGCCTGGTTCGCTGTGAAAAGCATCAATACCTCTCTAGCAAGTTTTGTTTCATAACTTTGTAGGGAAACCTGGAACTGTCATATCTCTAATGATAGAACATGCAAAAGTTTACATACACTATTCATGAAGTGAGCAAGAGACTTTATAAAGATGTTTAAAAGCCAGATGAAATGAATATAGATGAAGAGCTGGCACTAAGAGAAGAAATATGGGCCCAAGCAAACTATAAGAGAAGCCAAAACCCTTTCTTGGTTAATTTAATATGTGAACTTATTCGTTCATTTAAATCTAATGCTTATTTATAAACATTCCTTCTACCTTCTCTCTCATAACTGTTGTCTTATATATGCTTACTCTCTTGCAGCTACTCTGAATCAAGTCTACTGTATCTAGAGGCAAGTCATGAATTAGGTGATACAGCAGCAGTTTCTTATAGTGGGTCTTGATTTAACTCCAATAGAATTCGATTCCATTAAATTCTGGTCTATAAGGAACGTTGTATGCAGATGTTATGTTTAACTCTTCATAAGCTTTCTTTCCTTTGTCTTACGAACTGAGAGGTTTTCAACAAACAGGATAATCTCTTAATCGTTTTATTTATCTCTCAGCTTGTGTAAGAATTCTATATACTACTCCCGCTTAATAGAGCGAGGATGAATCACATAACTTTCTAAGCCTGAATCTTCGCTAATACCAGCTAAAATTGCATGGGTGAAAACCTTCACTTTCTAGTCATAAACTTCTATATTATCATACTTCACTTACCATGACTTATTAATAAAGGTGTTGAAGGTAAATTCAGCTTCATCAGCGTGTTTGAACTTGATGATATTAGTAATAGCTGTCTGTATTTAATCATATATATAGTTTAAATTATTACTATAAAATGCCACTGTAAAGTCAATCACTCTCTGACTCTGTTGACAGTCTTGAAAGTAATACCATTTCTTCTATAAATATTGGCTATAGTCTAAGGAGAGATACGCAAGTTCAGGAAACCTGCGATGAAACATTACAGCTTGCTAGTCAAGAGGAAAGTGTGCCCAATACTTTAAAGTCTTAGAGTCACAGAGGTAGTCAATATGGGTCTGAGTGAACTTTTATTTTTTTACTGGATGCTTTCAAGTACCAGAATTAAAATGCTAAACAGAAAACATGCAGTGATAACTAACAGTTGAGGCAAAGGCTCTTGTGTAATAGCTTTGCTATAGCTGCATAATTTAATACTGGTTTGAAATAGTCTATATTAATACTTGTATCATACCTAAGCTTAAGCAGTAAATCTAAATATTACTCATCATAAATAGACCCTAAATTTCGCTAATTTCTATTTATCATTTTGCAAATTGGCCTAATTTCTCTACTAACCCCAATAAGAACGCATCTATACTCTATAAATCAAATCTCTAAAACATCTAATTAAGGTTATTGCAATTTTTATCTCTATAATATTCTTAAATTTTATGATAATATTTTATTGATATTTTTGTTAAAAAAATAAAAAAAGAGTAGGGGTGGAATTTATAAAAATAATAAAATTACTAAATAACTGTTCATATGTTATATTTATTTATTTAACCCCTCAGTCATTCGCATTGAAAGATAAAAACAAAGCCAGTAATTATGAGTCATATCTGGAATTTTATAATTAAAAGTTCACTTTTCCAAAGATGAAAAACTTGGGATTTATTATTACAATAAAAGAGATTTTATGCTAAATAATGTTAATTTTGCACTCACAAATATCAATAATCAAAGACTCTTCTATAATATATTAATTCACAGTAATTAATTGAATTTTATAGAATAAAATTTTGAATTAAGATATTTTTATTTTCAAAAATAAATACAAGAAGAGAAAGTCAAGTTTACTTAGTTGAAAATATTATTTCAAGTGGTGAATATGAACTACTTATTTATGCCCATAATTCTCTCAAGAATATCTAAAGAGAATTAAAAGTCATTAATATTTAATCTAAGTTCAATCTTAACCCCAGAAAAGTATATTAAGTATTATAGGGAGAGGGATATTATTAGACAAATGGAAGTATGGTTATAAATCGATTACATATGACACTACCTCTATGTAGACATTCAAAACCTTAAAACCCCATCAGTAGTTTGATTGAGTTTTTCATTTATAAAAGTAAACTAATAACGCATAGTTTATTAGTGTTTTAATAAAGTTTATTTTTAGGAGTTTAATGTTTAAATATTAGAAATTTGAGAGAGTATAACAAGCGAGTTTTTAATAAGTTTTAAACAAACATAAGCTTAGAGTCATGTGCAAGTTCTCTGAATTTTATCTTTTTAAGATATTTTTAATTATTTCTATTGTAATATAATTATCTGAACTTGCCTTGATAATAGTTGAGTATGCAAGTTATCTGAGACCTCCATTTATTTTATTTTTAACGAGATATTGCTTGATTCTCTACTTAGAATCTCTCTCATCCTTGCTGCTAAAGTAATCGTTTCTTGGCATGTCGCTCTCTATTATTACTGCTAGAGCCCAGATATCCCATTATGTGTCTCCATCTCTCTGAGAAATATCCAGGAGTATCGTATACATTTCCTAATGCAGAGGCTTGCACATTATGAGCTCTGTTGAAGTCAATAATATAATCTCTAAGAAGTTGAAAGTCCATCATGATGTTCTTTAGCTTTAATTATGAATGAATATAGCCAAGTTTGTGAAGCTCTTCAATACCCTCAACTATTTACTGTACAATCTAACCAATTTATCTTAGGCATCTATTGTCAGATAAAAATTCTCTGTAAGTCATCTCGATGAGAGGAAGTCTAAATGCAACATGATTTTTTCAAGTTATGTGGCATCTAACTATATGATATGCTTGCACTCTCTAAACTTAGCATGTTCAATAGCATAATACTAATTATTCAAATTTCATTTAGAACTTGTCATCAGCATTTAAGTAATTCAAAGGATATATTTTGTAAGCCTATTTTTCATCAGTAATGACTCTATTCAATACTTTATCCTCAAGAGTAAGGCAGCTTTAAAGGCAAGAATCAATGTCAATAATTTTTAAGAAAGGAATCTTCATCGCCTCAATTTTTACCATGATTTTATTTATCTTAGAGATTTGAAAGTTTTTGACTTCTTTCTTTATTTTGATTTACTTCATAGCTCAGCTCTAAGAGACTTGGAATGATTTCTTGACCTACTTTTTATGGGAATCTTTTTCCTGTAGGTTAATGAATAAAGACAAATCTTTAATTGTGCTATTTCTTTAAGTACACTTTGAAGTCTCTTGTATGAGTATGGCTTTTCACAGAAGTCACGGACATATTTACCCTCTATTTTTATGCTTGAGATATAACCTTGGAATTATTTTATATATCTCTCAAATATCTCTTATAAGTTGACTTGTAAGGGAAAATTTTATTACATTTTTTACATTTGTCTACTACGGCTTGTAATTTTTTAATGCTCTATGGCAGGTTGTTTTACCTCCTTCTCAATTTGCACAGCTTTTATGAGGACCTCCTACTTAATTTTTATTTAAATCTCAAAGCTAGACTGGCCAAAGTTGTCATAAGTAGGCTCCACTGAGTACAAGCGTCTCTGGTCTTTACTCTTCTTGGTTGCTGGAATGATTATTTTTATTCACTTTACCCAAGTAAAGCCGCTCTTCTCAAAAGGTTAGAGCTCATTTCAGTTTTCTGATGTATATTATTAATATAATGATAGAATCTACATAATTAAACTGTATTAGTAGAATATAAGACACACGAGTCAAATCTTAGCTCAGTATTGAGAAAATTGAATAACCATAAAAGTCTGTAAGTTGACATATTTTTGAATTTATTTTACATTTTAGTAAGTTAAATTGCTCGTAATAAAAAGTTTGGTTTCTCAAGGAGATTCGCCAAATTAAGCTCATACCTGATTTGGAACACCTCCTAAAATAATTGAACATTATTAGGTGCAACTTAATGGAGATAGGTTAATAAAATCGGAAATCTATCTGTGAAACTTGGAGTAAATTTTTATTGCAAAATCTTCCGCATATCTTTTGAAGGTTGACCTCCAGTTGGTCCTCCCTAATAAGTAGTAAAATTATAATAGACTTAGAATGGGTATCCATAATTTTTAATTTCATTAACATTTCTAGAAAGAGGAAGCAAGATGGAGTCTATGAATGATGCTAAGACGAGAATTTAATCTTAAGATTTAATAGGAAAATTTCGAAGTAAGAGGAACTCTATAGATACTTGGTATAGCAAGGTAAATTTTATCCATGTACATAATAACCTAGTTGGATTATTCTTGACAACTTAGGATGGAATTAAAATCTCATACTTAAAAGACTTACTAAGTAAAGAGAAATAAGCTTTTCAGTTTAATGAAGAAAAAAAAAGATGAAAGAGATACCTAACTACCCATAAATATCAGTAACAAATCTCTACGATGATGCTATGAGTGATCCGAACGTAGCTCTCTACCTTCCATCAAAGCTGAAACTCTCTAAAAAGTTGCCAGAAAAACTTCTTCTGAAACCTGAGTACTTAAATGAAGTAATTTAAGAAGCTCACAAGAAACGCTATAGCATCTCTTCTGAAGAAAAAGAGAAGCAAGGAGTTAAATTCAGTGACTCATGATTTTAGGAACTGTAGAAGCATTAATCCATCTCAAGTAAGAGCATACCCTTCTAACTTTATAGAAAATCTGGTACTGCTTTATACTTTATAAAAGAGCGCAACAAATTAAATCTCAAGTAAAGCATGAATTGAGTAAGAGACTCTTAAAAGATTTATAAAAACCAGAAGGGATGAACAAAGATGCAGGAGCTGGCACTAAGAGAAGAAACAAAGACCCAAGCAAGCCTTAAGAGGAAAATAGAAAGAGAAGCGAAATCCCGTTACGGGAAAATTTAATATGTGAACTTATTCATTCGTTTAAATCTAAAACTTATTTATATACAAAAAATCTCCCCTCTCTTGCGCATACTTTAGCTTTATCATCGCGAACTCTTTTAAAGCACTCTTAATAAAATCTACTGTATTTATCTTCAGATTGTGCATCAAGTGATACAGTAGAAGTTTCTTGTAGTGGCCTTTCAATAGCTCCCAACATAATTCAATTCCATTGAACTGAGTACTGTAAGGAACATTAAATACAGGTGTTATGTTTAGCCTTTCATATTCCATCTTTGTGTCTTTAGTTTTATGAACTGACAAGTTATCTAAAAACAGAATAATCTCTTAGTTAGCATACTTGTCTCTGAGTTATTACAAAAACTAAATATATTATTCAGTCTTAATTGAGCAAGGGTGGAAATACCATAAGTTTCGAGGCCATTATCTTCGCTTATTCCACCAAGTATTGCATGAGTTTAAACCTTAACCTTTTAATCATATACTTCTATGGTGCTATATCTTTTATTACCAAGACCTTGATATGAAGGTATTAAACGTGAATACTGCCTCATCAGCGTGTATGAACTTAAAGTTATTTGTAATAGCTTTCTGCATTAGTCATATAAAATGGAACATTAAAGTCAATCACTCTTAATGCGATTGACTGTTTTGTAAGATATTCCGTTCTTTTTATATATGTTAGCTATCGATTAAGCAGAGATATGAAGCTAAACAAATAGGCGATGAAACATCACAGCTCTCAAGGCCAGAGAGAAGTGAGCCCAGTATTTAAGAGTCTTAACATTAATAAGATAATCGATATGATGCTGCTAAATATTAGAGGTCTTTAGGCTTAGAATTAAGTTTCTATCTCTTTAAATTCAATGCTAATAGACAGTGAGACCTCACAGTTGCAGGAGATTTATGGACCTGTCTGCTATAGATGTGTAATTTAGTATAGGTTTGAGTTAATCACAAAAATTATCGCATCCAAAACGACTTAAACAATTAATCTATTTATACTCACTGTCATAAAATGACCCCATATCTATCATATACTCACTTAATTGAATAATATTAAAAAATTATACCCCTATATAAAAACTCTACTCAAATCCTAATAAACTATGCGTTAGTAGTTTCATTTTAACGATCAACAACTTTTTCAAACAACTTCAGGGGTTTTTTGGTTTGATTTTGGAGTTTTTATCTGAATCCTAAAAAGATACTTAAGAGCATTATCTAATCTTTATTTTGGAGAAAATCATATAATATTTCCTATTCCTTTACTTCAAAGATGATAAATTAACTGAACAATATAATTTAATTTATGATTTTATATATAGATACCTATTCTTATAAAATAAAAGTATTATATAAAAAAATAATTAAAAAAAATTTAATTGAATTTAGCATATTTTTAAAATCAATACACCAATCAAGAACTATGTGAATACTACAATGCATTTATTACAATTGATACTATGATAAGGCTAGCCAATGAATTTACTTAAGAATTTAATGCAGATTCCAGAATTTAATCTCACGTGAGTGATTTATCTAAAAGAATTTCAGATAGTGATTTGAGGGATGGACAGTTTTAATTGAGAGATTTCCCACAACTTTAGTCTCTACAGGATTATTTAAAATTAATCTCATTTTTAAGCATATATTATAAGAAAATAATTAAATCAGATTGCCATGTTAATCATCAAAATGTAAGAAGAGGTGAGCATTAACTTCTGAAATGTGTAAAAGCTAGACTTAATGATAATTCACTGTCAATGCCTAGATAAAATGACAAAAATCTTCTATTAAATTAAATAAAGTTTAAATTTAGCTTAAATTGTTTGAAATTTATAATTCAAAAATTCGAGATTCAATATTAATATTTACAATAAATGTTTGCAAATTTTGGGTTATTAATTAATTTGATATACAGAATTATTTTTTAATTTAGTTAATTTTAACTTAAAATTATTTTATATTTATAATTATCCATGTCATAAACACTTTTGATAGCATGATTTAGTTATATTTTTAACAGTACTTAGAGGCGATGTTAAATAAAAATTATTCATACATTTGCTCAAGCTTCAACCTTTTAAATCGTTGAAGCTCGATTCAACGATTTAAAAGATTGAAGCTTCAACATTAATTACGTTTTATATTAATTTAAATTAAAGGACATTAATAACTTTTATAGTTAAGTTTTAAGCATATTTATATTATTTCCTTATATAGTTTTAAGTTCCATATAGAACTATATAAATCTAAATGGATTGTTAGGGTGCTTTTTAATGATTCTTTTATCAAAAATAATGGATATAAAGTAGTTAAACTGTCTTAATAGAACATTATTCTAAATCAATTTAGATTAATTAAAATTCTATTTGGAATTAAAGATTATTTAAAAATATAAATTATTCATTTTAAAATTATTGTCAAGCTTCAACGATTTCAAAGGTTGAAGCTTGATGATAAGTACCTTGATCTTTATTGATCTTGAAATTGAAATTGAAATATAATATTTATTTATTAATATTTAAATATATTTAAAAAATGGAAAGTGAAAGATTTTTTTTTCTTTTCTTCTCCTTCTCCTGCAACTAGAATTGTGTCTAGACTGGCTTTTTATAATTGCTTAAATAAGATTTAATCACTTATTTATAATCTACTTAAATTATGTTTATTTAGATAACAAAAGAACGATTTTTTAAATTAACAGGTATGATTACTCAAACAGATAATTCGAAAAATTTACACATACAATAATTAAAAAAATTTTCTTTTTTTTACAACAAAAATTAAGGGTCATTCTTTCAAGCATGGTCAAAAAATTAAATTTTATAAATCATTTTTAATTAATTTTTTTAAAACATACGAATAATAAAATTAACATGATTAATTATATAAAAGCACACGATAATTATCCAGAGAGTCAGATTGGTCTCACTCCATGATTTTAATAATATCCATTATAAACATAATTTGATTTAAAAAATTAGATAAATTATTCAAATTAAATAATTTTATCCGAGATTTTTATCAAATCTTTTTAGTTAAATCAATCTACTTTTAATTTAAAGAATGATTCATTCTCTTATCATTATATTTTTATATTTTTATATTTTGATATTATTATTATTAATATTATTATTTAAAGCTGTCTGGAAATTAGTATAGGGGATTCAATCAGCCAGATAGTATAATATGGTATTCATACTAATGACTTTTGGCGATAAATTCTCGTTTATTTAAGGGTAACGATAACCATATTTTGATATTAAGTTGATAATAGTAGTAATGAAATATTTGAGAGACAAATCATTTCAAGTGAAATCATTATGTTTTCTAGATAATACATAATATTTTTAAGTTTTAAAAAATTTAAATAAAATATTCACACTGTGCAATGTGAATACCCAATATTATGAAAATTTCATGTAAAAATTGATCTTGAAAAATATTATTTAAAATAAAAAGTATGATGATTTTAGTTAGTTAATTTAATATGATAAATTTAATATCATTCGTATTTCATAATTATTGAATATGATGAATCTATACTGCATATAACAATTCGATTAAAATTAGCGCATAATTAAGAGAAAATTAGGCTGGGGGTCTTAGGTATCCGTAATAAAACTCAGCTCAGAGATTAACTAAAATACACTGCAAATAAAAATACTTAACATCCTAAAAATTTAACTATGCTGTAAAACTAATCTATAAGTTTGATGAAAGAGAAGGATTCCAGTAGATAGTCAAAAATAAAATTCAAATATCTAAAAAATTAAAAAAGATCGATATACAGATATTACCATATGAAATATATAAGTTTTGTTTAAAATAAGCTTAGATTATAGAACAGTAATTAGAATAAGAAAATATTTTTATATTCATAAAGTTATTGAAGATGATTAATATCTATATATATATAGTATTGGGTTATAAAAATGGAGGCTACCTGAAATAAAAAGTCAAAAATAGAAGGTCCAGGCTAAATAAATTTGCAAATAACTATTAGTTGCTCTCCATTAAATTCATTGTTCTGGAATACTTCACAAAAATCTTACACCCTACAATTAATAATAAATACCTTAATCTTAATTATGAATTGATTATTTTTTTTTCGCTTAATGTATAAATTGATGGTAGAGAAAATTTCGATGATCACACCCTGCCTGATGTTTTAGAATTATTTTTTTTTATTTTAGGGGTTAATTCAATTTCATAATTTTTATATTATTAGTATTTTATATAGATTTTTTTACAACTAATTATTTTATTTAATTCTTATAAATTAAACCTTCTTTAAGGACCTTAAATAATAAAATGTAATTGATTTAGATAAACTATAAATTGATAAGGAAAAATTTGAATTTTACTATAGAAATAATTGGACTATTTAAAATGAAGATCAATAAATTTAAAGAAGAAATATAATGGTAAAAATATAGAAATAAAACATATATTATAGATATAGTTTAAAATTGCTGTTATTTCATCTGAATTTAATTTGAATATTTGTTCTAGTTGTTGGATTGCTAATTATAGAAGAAAAATATTCTATATAAAATTTAAATTTATTCTCCAAGAATTTTATCTTCCATTTATTTTAAATTTACTGTATCATTGATTTAGGCCTTTTTTAAATCAAAAATAATTAAGAGAATCATTAAATATTCTTTATAAAGCGTAATGTATTAATTAGTAATATAGAAAGTAACAATTAAAATATAATGGAAAAAAGGAGATAGGAGCGGTAAAACAGGCTAGTAATTTATTGATTCATTCTTAGGTATGGGTCTTAACTACCTTTGTCTAACATCAAGCGGATAGCAAGCTTTAAGTAAATTTCCAATATTCTAGGCGTCCCGCTGTCTTCGGTAAAAACGTTCTTCGTAAAACAACAAAAATTAGAAACCCATAACTAAGTGAATTCTTACAATAAAAGACAAAAGGTCCCGGAGGCTTTCATTAGACATGTCATTTCTTCTTAGGTGCTGGAGTAATAAAAAGGAATGTCTCTTTCGTCGCGAGTGATATAACTCAACAACTAAAACCTTGGTTATACTCTTACAGCATCTAGACTTAGAGTTATATGTAGGAAAAATAAAATAAAGTACAAAGTTATGAAAGTTAGACACAAAATGACGACCAATTAAGAGAAAAGGTTAATTAACCAGAGAATATCAAGTTTTACAAGTCTATAATAATAACTCTCGCTAGGAAAGAAAGTGATATATATTGATGAGATTATTTTTAAACCCTATTAATCTACATTGTCAACATGGGCTGCATTATACCAAAACTGTACAAACAATAAACATGGCATTATTTTTAAGACACAAGCTTCTATCGTTGGTGTGAGTTAGGAAGTAGGATTGGAAGGCTGCATAGTGAAGCCTTTTTCAATAAATACTAACGACTGCTTGGACTTACTTGAGCACATTAGAGTCATGAATCCTTCCTCACAAGTTGTAATATTCTGGGACAACCTACGTCTTCACCATAGTCGAATCGTTTAGAATCTTATAAGAAGCTATGGGTGGGTTTGCGTTTTCAACGCGCCATACTCCTCTGAATACAATTGCATTGAGGAGGTTTTTCTAAAGTCAAGCAAATTTACAAAAAAACTTTAATTAACAAAGATTTCAGGTTTACAGCAAGGTAACATATGGATCTAATAACAACTTCAATTGAGAGCGTCAATTGTGAGATAATAGCGAGAATAGTGGAGAGGTATATTAATTTAATGAATGAATACTTAAGTAATTACTTTATTATATAATGAGTTTATTATTAAACTTTGATTGAACCAATCACTCCATTTCTTCATCTCCGGGTCTGAATTTTCTTTAATTATCCATCAAGAATGAAGCATCCTCTTTCATTATATTTTTAGGACCCTGCCCTTCTGACTCCTGTTTAAACTTTGAGAAAGATTGAGAGATCTCATGGTAGTTTCTTTTCTTCTTAATATTACAAGGTTTACTTTTGAACTTCAGCATTGAGAGTGCTTTCCCTTTAGTTTCTAATTATATTAATAAGCGGCAATATATTCTTACTCGAAAAGAAGGGCTCACTTTGAAGCTTCTTTAAAATGTCATCCCTAATAAAGATCTTGTCTTGCTTATCATCCTCTGTATTAGACAAGTTTCTCACTCGGTTGGCGTGCTTTATGAGTTCGCTAAGATAGTTTGGCCAAAGAGTTCCAAGCACCCCATACATGTTCTTGCGGTCAGGCATCACTATGTAGTCATCATAGTAATCCATGAACTTAATTATATTTTGGTCATCCTTAATCTCCTCAGAAATCTTCTTCACTGAGAGCTCATCGTAATATGGGACGTTAAAGTTCTACACTCAGCAGCTCCTTGTTCCCTGCCAAGAAGTCTTTTAAAAATCGCATAGTGACTTGCTGATCTGGTGGGAGAAAGTAACTCTCTATACTGATAAATTATAGTAAATCTTACTACTAAATCTTAGGAATTAAATCCAATCTTTTTGGAGTAGAACTTTTATGAAAGTTCTCTATGGTCATGTCCAATAACTCTAGCTCCCTCCATCCTAATATTATTTAAAGAAATTAAGATAGATCTTACAATTCTAAGATTATTTCTGATATTAATTTTTGAATCATGAGTAGATTCGTGAACCTTATATTGAAATTAGTCCCATCTTGGCACCCCATTCTACTGACCAGAAATATTAAGCAAAAAGTAAAAACTAAAAAAAGATACTTAATTACATTTTTATGAACT
>ARYC01000102.1:0-64629 GCA_000711775.1 Oxytricha trifallax
TTGACTCTATCTTGTTTACAGATCTAAGAAATGATATTCAAATTTAAGTTTATTGATTTCAATTATATACCTCTGTAAAACTTACTATTAAATATGGGCATCCTATAGGAGGCCAACCTCTAAGAAGGATATGGATAAGGTTTTGAGAACTGGTTTAAAATTTGAGAAATTTATATTAATTTCTTCTGTATTTGTTCCATATTTTCAAATTTAAATTGGTACGAAATTAATTAAATGTAACTCCTAAAATGCTAGTACTTAATTAGGAGCTTCATTAAAAGCTAGTAACTTAATTAGGAGCACCACAAAATCACAAAACAATACCTAAAGCAGTAGGAACTTAATCAGGTGCACCTCCTAAATTGGTTCGTGCTGTAATATATTTATTATTTAAAGTAATAATGATTACATCCTCACCTATATTTTGAGCTGGGTTGTCTCTTAACACTCATATTTCTTCTCTTATACTCTAAGAACTTCCCTTGAAATTTGTAGGCTTGCAAACTCTCATATAAGCTATCAGTTATAGAGGCAGTTTTATAATTTTAAATTCAAATTTAAATATGAGCGCTAACATTTTAAGAAAAAACAACAGCACTTCCATCAAACTAAATGGGACTTACCTTTGGCGTCAATAAAAGTGTGATAGCTGTGAGATGAACTCTCATAAGGAACTACCAGAGCTATCACTTGAGGTCTCTGTTATTAAAATAGATATTAATAATAGAAAATAAATGGCAAACAAATGTGTGGGAGACAGAGAGGAGGAGAAAGGTATTAATGAAATTCCTATACAAACATAAGAAGATGAAGTCTATTTTTGTGAGCTATGTGAGAGAGATTTTGCTCATAAATCAAGCTGGTACAGTCATATGAAGGTCCATAAGGAAGCTAAGCCTACTGTATACTTAAAGCATGACAAAGTTGATGGAAAGTATGATTGCTTTGAGTGCCATAAGCAGTATCTCATACAAGAGACTTAAAGAAGCATATTTTAAAAGCCCACAAGAAAGAGATAGTAGTTGAAGATTAAGACACTCAACTGAAGTTGCTCAACAAAAGAAAGCAAGGGAACCTCTTTAAGCTGCTGAGCTTTAACAAGCAAGCGAATCAGAGTATGTGAGGATTGCACGCAACCTCTTAGCATCAGAGGTCACTAAAATCATGATTAAGATATAATACAAGAAAATTCCAGTACTAGCATAGATTGATATAGATACTTCTCTCTAAAGCTACCTAATTCTGGAGAACTCCTATGACAAGAAAGTTATTAAGGATCATCAGTATGCTTACAAGGTATATCCTTTCAACTATCTCCTTAGTGATGATAAATATTAAATGGAGTTTACTAATGAGAATTAAGTACTCACTCAGGCCAAGTTTAAAGAATGCAAATACTTAATAAAGCTAGATGCTGTTCTCCTAGCCAAAGATCATGTGGCTTTCAGACTACCAATCTTTGAGATGACACTCAGAGATTTCATAACTGATCAAAGAAATCATAGATAGCTTGCATTAATATCAACCTAAGCTATACAAGGTATCAAAGAGCTTCATAATGTAGGCTTTGTTCACAGAGATCTCAAGCCTGAGAATATAATGTTGAACTTTTCACCAGTAAAAGTAACAATTATTGATTTCAACAGAGCCTTAAGAGTGGAAGTATCAAGACTTGGAAGTGTAATGGGAACTCCAGGTTATTATCCAGAAAGAGAAGACTGGAGAGATGGAGACTTACAGTGGGATTTATGGGCTTTATCAGCTATAATAATAGAGTGCGATATGCCACGCAACGATTACTACTCTACAAAGTGCGAGAAGGATGCAAAGCAAAGAATAAAGCAATTTATTGAAAAAACAAGAGTGTCTCAATCAATGAAGCAAATGGCAGAGTCAATAATAATAAAACCAAACTCAAGATCAGACATATCAATAGAGTAGATTGAGTTGTGGTTAAGTAAGATAAACTTCAGACCATTCCCACATGATCCAAAAGTGCATTTTGAGTGATTAAATTAAATACATTTACTATAAATTTCACATTAAAACCTATTAATAACCCCAACCCCTAACAAATTCCCTACAAATCAAAGCACTTATAAACCTCATTAAGGGGTTTTGGGGTTTTGAATGCAAATCCACCATTTTTGTGGGCATCTGAACTTCGATACTCATCTGACCTATTGATTATAAAAATTAAAATCATAATTTTCTTTAAAGTCTTTGCTATATCAATTATTTTCTTTTGTCTCTTTAACTTTTAATCATCAACATCTTAACCGAAGTTTACTTTTGAATGAATTTATTTTCCTTGAATAATTTCGTCTGAGTTTTTCATTTTGTTTGAAAAGCTTTGATTCTATGATTTTATCATAGAGCTTGCTATTTGTTACATCTAGACTCTATTTTAAAAATATAAATTTCATAACTTTAGATACTCTTACCTAAGCTTGCTGTTCAATTTATTGATATACTATTTCACAGAGGTCTTCTTCCATTTGTATTAATTCATTGATGGTCAATTTTTACAAGTCTTAAATCTTATGTAAAGCTGGGAAATTCTTAATTAAGCATCTCATTAGTAAATATTGACTTACGCTTTAAGCCTGGGATAGGAAATAAAATAGAGAAAGGCAACAGTTTTATGCAAGAAAGTAGACGGGTCTTTGATAAATAATTGGTTGAATTTTTTTCTGGTTCTAAATGCAATACTAGTGAATCATAGTCATAATATTTGCATATAATTTCGTGCTTAAAATTAACTGACTAACCAATATAAATATTGAATCAAATTTTCCTTGTGATTATCTTTTTTAAGCTGATGATAAGTTAAAAAGTCAAATATTGAGGAAGCTTTACTCTTGTCTAACTTTTATTCAGATTTTTATGATAGACTCAATCTCAAAGGGCTAATTAAGGACTTTTTATTTAGAATTTGGGGTTTTAGATCTTTAAGTATCACACTTTCTCTTGCTGAATAAAAATCATCGTCTTCCAGTGAATTGTCTAGTTCGTAAGGGTGTTTGTTTGAAAGCTAAGAGAATGAAAAATAAAATCTCATTAAATATGCTTTCTATCAATTTAAATGTTTTTTAAAGGTAAATCATGAACTTCTCTATGATTAAGGGAGGCGTTATTATTTATCAATGTTGCTTTAAGACTACTTTTCTTCTTCCTCATCGCTATCATCAACTACTGGTTAAGCTTATAAGAAATTACAATATAATTTAAACTTATAAATTGGCTTCAATCATGTAAATATCATAATTCTAGTTCTTTAGCTTCTCCTGCAATAAATATGTTTTCAAATCTGATTCGTTCCCATCTCCACTTTCACTTTTCTCGATCTCATGAATTTAATCAAATTCTTCTTCCTAAAGTCCATGAATTCTCTTTTTGCTTAATTACAGGTTATCTTCATTTAAGAGTCGAACCATGTCTTATATAAGACATTCGCTAAAATTTTCTTTAAATCATTAAAACTTTAACATATAATATAACTAAAATTTAAATGAATTCGTACCCTTAAACCAAGTTTTTATCAATTTTGTACTCTTTCTAATCTGATTATGACTCTGAAGAGTATTCATCATCTTCATCTATCTGTAAAAGTGACACAATCCCCTTATCCAATTAATTAGGTGAGTATTGATTTAGTGAAGTCTTGATTATTTTAACAAGTTTGTTTATTAAAGTTGATGCCGTAATTTCTTCAGTATTTCTCTATAAGAACTTTGATAATTCTATTTTGACCAAATCGATTATCTTGTCTGTGTTAGAAATATCATCGAATAGGTTAAAAAATACTTAAGAAATTAAAGGTCAGCATTCATGTCATGGTTTTAAGCAAAGTCTTATTATAGTAATTTGATCAGGTGCTTTGAGTTTATTGAATACTCGTATTTATTACTTTAGCCAATGATGAAATTCTCCAAATTTTTGTTTTACTGCTGCTGTCTTCTTGATTTAAGCTATTTATCTGCTCTCTGCTTTTTCAATATTTCTTAAGTACTCACTTCTTCATTTGAAGGAATATAAGGCTTTATTTCAGCAACACTTCCCATGCTCTATCTCAATTATTATTGTGGGAATACTATAGACATTTAAGAAATAAGAAATTTTAGTAAAATAAAATTAACAATGATAAAAAAAATTTTAAGATTACCTTAAACTTTTTAATTTATATGATTTTTAACTAAATAATAGAAATATATCCTTAAGTAAAGAAAAGCAATCTTTCGATTAGTGCAAAATGAGAAATACTATTTAACTTTATAATTCAAAATAAAACTCTATCAATTTTTAAGCAGGCAAATGATTGAGATGCTAAGAATATAAAATTAGTTAGCTAAATTTGTTTTAAAATTTAGAGTTTAATTGAATTTCTAACAGCCATATTTTTAATTAAATTAAATCTTAAATTTATTGAAGTTATAAAATCAAGTGTATTCCAATAGTATTACTTGGATAAATTTAGCAACTTCTTATGCATTCTACGTTTCCTAATGATGGTTTTAATACGCTATTAAATGGTTTTTGGGGTTCTCCCTATGCCTCTAGATGTGTATGTCACGAGATCTATGGACCCAGCCACAGGTTTGCAAATTAAGCCTAACATGCCTTTCCCTAACCCCTTCGCACCCCCTTTTATTCCTTTAAGTTTTGCTCCCTTAATTGGTTCCATGACTATGCCTGCTACAGCCCCAACGATTTCTTTAATCATACTCTGTGCACCTTTAGCTAAGCCATCTATCAGATGTGAGACGTCCACTCTATCCAACAATTTTTATTGAGAATCCTTGTAATTTTGACCAGATAAGTAAAAGGGCGTAACACGAGCACCATCTCCCAATCTCTCAAGAGAAATAATCAAGAGTTAAGTAGCTTTTATTGGGGCTTTTGCAACACTTAGTAGACCTCGACTCAATTTATTGCTTCCAGGTTGCTCTATGTCTAAGACAGGGCTTAGCAAGCTGCATGAAGTGAAATTCTCTTTTAATCTCTCAATATCTAAATTATTCTCACTAAATACAGTAATAATCTGTGATTTCTAAGATCTCACTCGACACAGCTTATAGTCGAATGAGGGTATTAAATCCCCAGTTATCTGATCTGATATCAACCCTAAAAACTTCAATTTTAGTATATCGAGACTCGATAAATACTTATAAACTTACTCTATTGCTCAAGCATTTATCCTCCTGGGAGAAACAACTTCTTGAATGGTCGAGACTTAATTAATATAAAGCATATATTTCTAATAAGACCATATTTAAGTAGATTTATTTTTTAAACTAGTTAGATTGCTTGAAAAGATAAAGGACTCCATTTGTCTAATCCAATATGAACATGTTTCTCACTATTTTTAAATTTAGAAAATTCATAAAGTATTTTATTTACCATTTGATTCTGAAAATATAAGCATTCCTCTAACATAGTGAAAAGTGTCAGTGCTTCTGTTGCTTTGTTCAAAAGATTGCTATTGAAATTCTGATGAATTTTACTCTTTGATTTGTGCTGAATTGTTATGTTTAGATGTTTAGGATGTCATGAATTATAGATTAATATAATAGAGACTCTTTTTTATTATAATAAAATTAACTTAATAATTAGATTATTTATAAAAAGTTATGTTAAAATAACTCTGTATTCAATTGAGTTAAAATAATTAGAAAATTAATGTATATCTTTCTAATTATATTATTGCTTTTCTGTAAAAATTTGACTTTATTATATTTACATTAAGATATTATTTTATTAAAGAAAAAAAAAATTTATGGAGAGCATATTTCTACAAATAATAATTTTAAATTGATAAATTGATTTTAATTAAGAATATATTTCTCATGAAATTTATTTAAAACTTATATTATAATACAATTTACAATTAAAAATGAATAAAATTTAGAATTAGTTATTAGTTAATTTATATTTAATTTAATTAAAATGGCAATGAGTGATTTTCATTATATGGTATTAATCTAGTATAATCGAAATGAGGAGATCGTTATAAAGAAATCAAAAATGCAATGAATTAAGATTATGATCATATTAGAGTATACTAATGTTTTTTCAACTGTCGATATTATGAATTAAGATTAACTATTTTAATTCTCAACTCTATATTACTAATCAATCATGGAGAATTCTAATTATTTATTTTTTTCACTTTTCCTGATTAGTTTGTATTTTAGCGCAGTCTCAGCGATGTATCTGTAGTAGTCTCCAACTTTTTTCTTAAATTTTCTTAGACATCTTCACTATATCTTCAGGGTATCTTCATCGTATCTTCCTCAAAAAATAAAAAGTCAAAAAATATTAAAATTAATAGCAATAACAGCAATAGCAGCAATAGTAACAATAATATTAGCAGTAATTAAATCAATCTCAAGCATTATTATGAGTCTAGTTGAAATTCCAGAGAATTTCAAAATTTTAAATTCATCGATTTTTCATTGTTTTCATCAACATATTCTTCATTGTCATCTTCATCACTAGGTCTTTAAACTAACAATTTTAGAAAATTTGGATTTTTTTAAAAAAATCCCAGACTCATAATAATGCTTGAGATTGATTTAATTACTGTTATTATTGTTGTTACTATTGCTGCTATTGCTGCTATTGCTATTAATTTTAATATTTTTTGACTTTTTATTTTTTGAGGAAGATACGATGAAGATACCCTGAAGATATAGTGAAGATGTCTAAGAAAATTTAAGAAAAAAGTTGGAGACTACTACAGATACATCGCTGAGACTGCGCTAAAATACAAACTAATCAGGAAAAGTGAAAAAAATAAATAATTAGAATTCTCAATGATTGATTAGTAATATAGAGTTGAGAATTAAAATAGTTAATCTTAATTCATAATATCGACAGTTGAAAAAACATTAGTATACTCTAATATGATCATAATCTTAATTCATTGCATTTTTGATTTCTTTATAACGATCTCCTCATTTCGATTATACTAGATTAATATAAATTTATAGTTATTTATTTGACTCAATTTAATTTGGATAAAGCTAAGAGTAATGATTTTGATTGAGATTAAAATAAAATTTGCTTAATATCTTTAGCAAAATTGTTAATAATTTTTTCAAAACAAGTTTAATATTCCTGAAATTTATAGATATATTTTTCATAATAATAAATCAAATATTATTTAATATTAAGAAATTTGTAATAAGTAACATTTATTACTAGAATAAATTTATAATAAATTATATTATTACAATTAGATTTAATATTTCTAATACAATTTGAAACTTGATTAAATTATTATTCTTATAATTGATTTAACATTTTATTTAAATTCCTTGTTGCATAATATGAATTTACCAGTGGTGCTTAAACTAAGCATAAAAAGAGATCATATTTTAAATAATTTTTGAATTCAATTTGTATAAAGCAATTATTAAAAGAGCGGTATTTTAATAATGAACGGCCAAAACAATAACTTATTCTACTTTATTTATAATATTTTTAGATTTTTATATTTGTTTATTACCATATAATGCTTTATTTTTCCTCTTTTTAAATATTTGTAATAACGTGAATAGTCATATATAAAGATTTCTTGCAAATCAATCTTTCGAGTAACAAATAATGCCACCAGAGTCAATCAGAAGAACAGGATAACTTAATAATTTACCTCAAAGCCAAAATCAAACAAGTATTCCTGTAACAAACATCTTGAACTAGGGATAAGCTCAGCAATTACAATAGTTAACAGCTCCATCTCTCTAAGAAGTGTAAGCATTAAACAACAGCGTTTTGATGAATCGACTTGGTAATGTGGCTGCTAGCATTCTAGATTAAAGCGTTACTGATTAAAACACTACCATTAATTCGAGTGCTTAATAATAAATACCTAGCTTGGTATAGCAAAACTAAATTAGTGAAGGATCGACAGTTTAAGGTCAAATTAATGGAGTTGAGAATAACTAAATAAATAATGTAATATCAATCACACAATAATAAAATGCTGATCCACTTGCTGATATCCTTTTTCGCAATCCAAATTAAGAGGAGTTAAAAAGATCACGTTAAAACACTAGCTTAAGATAACCGAATCGTGTTCAATAAAGCGATAGCTACTATAATTATTAGTAAAACCATCAATCTTCATCCTCTTCATCGGATGATGTTAAACTAACATAATTAAATTATCAATTATTTGCAATTAGGTTGGTAACTTTAATTTCAATTGACTCAAATCTTCTTCATATATAATATAATTTACAATGATGAAGATGAAGTACCTCAAAACTAAAATTAAGTATCAACTGATCCAACTTTGGCATACTACTAACATCTTGTTTAAAACCTCTCAGCTTGTACGATCTGTATCTGCCAATATGACGGCCAGGACAAGAAGCCGAGACTACTGACAAATTGTGGACATGCTTGCTGCAATTAGTGTTTAATGTCTATGCATAAAATTTAAGTGGAAAAGAGAATAAGTCAAGAGGAAAATCGAGGTATTATTTTTAATTTTTAAAAGAAATTATCTTATGAACATAAAAAGTTAAGAAATAAAGCTAAATATACAGTTTATAACAATATTTTGAATTGTATTGACAGATCAAGAATTAGAGATGAGAGCTTCACAAACTAATTCTAAATAATAACTTTAAGTCAATTGCTTATCTTTGTTTTAAAATCTATATTTACATTTTTTATAACTAAATAGAATGCCATGTCTGCAAGGTAATAACATAATCAGATCCGAGTAAACTTCCAATTGTCTATTAAATGATTCCTCCAATGAACTCCATTGAAAAAAGTACTTAAATTGATAGTAAATAGATAAAATGCTAAAATTGTGATAAAAATAAGGGGGCTACTGTTTTTTGCTAAAATTGCGAGGTTTTCATTTGTAATTTATGCAAAATTGCTCATAATGATAATAAATATTCATTAACGTTAATATCTCACATATTTGGAAGATAGAATTATTATATTTTTAAAATAATTAATGAATAATAATGAAAAAGATTGGCAAAATAACGATGAAGACAATTTTGGTAAAAAATCCAAGAAAAAGTAGCCAAAACATTAATATTTTAACTTGAATAAAAGAGTCTAACAAATTAATGATAAAATTAATTTAAATTTCAACAGATTTAACGACAGAATCCAACAGATATCAAACTTATACATCTTTAATTGTCGTTAATCTTTTTATATTTTCTATGATTCTTTTTTTTATATGGATTTGAAAACTAACAAAACCAATTAAGTATAGTCAAAGATCAAGTCCATGGTATGAAAAATTAAATGCAAGAGTATGTGAAATTAATAAAAATTAAGTTATAAGAACATATTGACAATTTATACTAAAAGTTCTTAATTTCTTACAATGACACAATAGATTAAAATCATTAGGATTTGATATATTGATAGATCAGTTTTTAATATGAGGTTTTAATTATAATTGGAAATTAAATTTTTAATTTTTTATAAAATCTTTTTATAAATTAATTCGATAATCTTCAAAGTTTTTATTAAATTTACAACAAAATAAATTATGATACAATTCAATTTTTTAAAAAAACTGATATAAACTCTATGAAAATCATTATTCTATAATAGCAAATGTTTTAGCTCACCGGCGATATAAGAATCTAAAATCAATTGAAAGAGTAATATGAGGCAAAAATAGACAAAGTAATAAAGGAAAGCACAAAAGACATTGTAAAAAATGAAGAATAATTTAGAGAATATTTAAGTATCAACAATCTGTAAATGCAGTAGGAGAACTCAAATTTATCATAGTATTAGGAAGGCGATATTTAAGAAGCATTTCAATAGTTTAAATTAAATTTTAATTCATTGCGATTGAAATAGATGATAACAATATCTATCTAAATATAAATAAAATTGGGTAATTATTATCTATTTTCAAGTTTGACGAATAAATGAGACAGTCGAATTCTCATTTAGGTTTTTAAAAACTTAAAAGTTTAATCAGAGAAACCATATAATTTCAAGATTTCTCGCAAGTACCAGCAATAAATTATATTTTTTCTACAATCTTAGCCATCTTGATAAATTTTATGTAAAATAAAACTTTTATAACAAAAATATTGTACTTATATAAAATAAAAGTAATCTTAAAAGAAAAAAGTGCATAAAGATTGATTTTACAAGCATAAAATGATTCGAGATAAAGTAATTAAATTTAACCAAAGCGCAGAGACTAGAAATTAGAAAGGAAAACTAAAAAGTAGCAAGAAATGATAGAAAAATAACAATCATTAGAAGAAGTGAAAAATGATGCATAAACTTCTCAAATTGAAAGCAAATAGACTATTTTTATGTAAATTTTATATAATAGACTGGTGGTAAGAAGGAAAAAGTTTGCAAGCAAAAGAATAAGAGTTTATAATAAGCTCAGGATTTGGAAAAAGAAATTCTAGGAAAGAGAAATTAGAGAACAAGGACAGTGAAAAACGACTCTGACGAGGATATGCTGTTTTCTAACAATAATTCTTCCAAAAATTAAAATGAAAAGACTGTTAAAGACTCAAGCTTACTTAGCAAAAATTCAAGAAATTAACATGACCCCTTAAATTCCAAGAATAAAGCTCAAAATAAGAGTGATGGAAAGACTAAGAAATAAAAACACATGCTTGATTCGAAGGAGGAGGTTAAAGAAGGGGATTAATTTATGAACGAAGAAGATGCTTTTTAATTTAATGATGATCTATCTACTAATTAAGGAACTATGATTCAACCCGACATGCAAAGAATCTTAGAAATTGTTAACAATGATCAATATCACAGGTTAAATCATTAATGATGTATTTATAACAAATTTTTAAGCAAATTGATGTTTAAACTGTATTTTTAAAATCCTCCAATGGACCGAACCCCAGGTAGATTTACTATTAGACAATCATAGTAGATAGGGGATTCAAGCGTTACTAACTCTGAAGCAAAGCCAAGAAATTTAAATTAGAGGATGGTTAATTTAGAACCTAGTTCTGCTTACCAAGACAAAAAGAATCCATAGTCTTCCAGTGCTTTAGTTCTCAAATTATATTTATTAGTACCTTAACAAAATAAAGCATTTATATGTTCTACCATAGCTTAACCAAGGTTTAGGATTTGTTGTTGACAATAATTCGCAAATGAGCATAAATCCTACATCTATTTAGCAATAAATTCAAATGATATAACCGAACCAACTTGAATTAAGTAGATAAAGATTGTAAGCACAGCAACAATAGCAGTAATAATGCCTAACTTTAAGTACTTGAATATTAAAAAGCATATAATTGCTTATATTTATATTACTCCAAGAAAGTCTTCCAGGATCTCAGTTAGAAATCAGTCAGCTCAATCTATTGAGAGAAATTTAGAGTAAATCAATCATCAACACACAATTTCACAATAGTAAGCTCAGCAAAACTTCAATTAATAAGTGAGATCAAACAGTAAAAACTCACGAACTAGAATTTAAGAGGAAGAAGTTAAACAAACCTAATCAATAACTGACTTTGATGTGAGTTAATTAACTACCATGCATACAAGAAGCGCTTAAAAGAAATAGGAGACTGAAAGAAGTCTCAGTGAAAGTAATAACTCAAGATCTCTTAACTAATTCAGATAGCCTACCTTCACACAAAATGAAAATAATCAAATTAGGACAAGCGTATAAAATGGGAATTAACACAGTTAGTCGTCTTAAATTCAGGGAGATTTAAGAAATGTAATGAGGTTGAGAAGATTAGATGATTCATAAAATACTCAAAATGAACTCAGATAAAATATTCCAACATAGGGGAATAGAATAGCTAACGAAGCCAATTTATTAGTTTTATTCATTTATAATTTTTACAATGCCCATGTTAATCCCCTTGAAGAATAACTTTAAATACCAAATTCTTTGTCTGAACCTAAAGTTCCCTTCGCTCAGTTTATTCTCTCTGATGAGCAATTAAAGCAAGTTCTGGCATTCAACCCATAAGCTTTGCATAATTTGGCTTAATCAAGATAAACATCAAGAACTCGTTCACGCAACTAGGAGGAGATTAAATCATAAAATAGTTAAAGCGATTAAGTAAACAGAGGAGAAGGTGTTTGGAGTGTACTAAATTGGAATGTTACTGATCTAAGTCATCAATCAAGAAATGGACTTAAATTATTAATTAAAATTTATCTTAAAACCAAATAATTTGACAATTTATTTCTCATTTTTTACTAGACATATTCGGAAACTAAAATTCTTTTAATAAGAATTTGTGATATTATTTAATAACTCTAGAGAAATTTTATGATTATATTTTTCCAATTGATTAATTTAAAGGTAAAATAATACATGATAAATTGTATAGCAAAAATAATGATAAAACTATAATTTATAAATCGTAAAATTCTAAGCGAAATTCAATATATAATTTAAACGACATTGTTGATAGATAAAATGCTTAAATTTTATCTTGAATACTACCATAATACTTTGGTTTTTATTATATATTTAAACTTATCATCCCGACTAATGCAGTATGTGCAACATTGGGATAACATAAAAACTATATCTTAGCAACAGGAGGTATAAGTTATCAAATTTATATTTTATATAATACTTAGAATTAATTTATACTCTTAACGACAGAGTAATGCTCCTGAAATTTGATAATTCTACCAAAAGTCTATTATTTTATTATAAAATATATTAAAATGTAAAAAGATTAATATTATAAAGTATCGAGATTAAGGAGTTAGATAATAGAATGAACAGGAAAAGAAAAGGTCACTCTTAAATTTAATAATCATTTTTAATTTATATTTTGCAATAATTTTATAGTAAATATTTGATCACTGCTTGATATACCATGAAGGCTATTTCTATGCTATAGGGGGTGTATTGCACAAATCAATTGAAAGACTTAACGCTAATTTCAAAAACCCAAGAGCTATTGAAACAGCTGAGTGGGAGCTCATGAAATATCATAAAATAATATAAATGTTATATAATTAAACAATGAATAATTTTAAATCTATTATAGTAATTTTAACTTAGGAATCCTAAAAAGGATAATTAATTTTATTAGAATTAATTTACAAATACTAGTAATTATCCTATTTATATTATTTTAGAATACAGCACATAAGCCAGGAGAGAAAATTTTGGAGCCGTTTCCTTAGATGATCAGTTGATTTTGCTCATTGGATCCAGTTCAAATCATAAAATTATCTTTTATTTAATCTTCATATCTAATCTTTCTATAATCCTTATGTAAAATTCTATTTATTTTCAAAGGAAGCAAACAGAATGTCAATTGAGATATCTTTAATAATGTTTTATTTATATTAATTAAATTTGTCTTAATATTTATATTACTTTAATTTTGGAGACAATCAGAGTAAACAACCATTCAAGTGCAATTGTGCAAAATGTAGCTCTCCCCAGAGATTACAGCCAGACCAAGGCATTTATAGTTTAAAATCTAGAACTTAACAAATCTATTATATATGTAGTGGGAACTTGCATTGATTTGCTATCCACTACCACTTTTATTAAATGATCTATATACTCCAATTACAACATAAAAGTATTGTTTTATTAAATATTATACTTAAGTGACTAGGTATGTGTACGAGAAATTGAAATTAAGTTATGACGAAAGTTTTCCTACTAAGAAAACTGCATAATCCAGACAACTACTGAATATTAATATTGTAAATTAGTATTGTTTTCCTATTTACTATTTATCTAAATGAGAAAAATTATTTAATAAATGAATAATGTGTTCATAATGGACAATCATCTCTATATTTTTAATATATTTAAAGCTATAAACCTAATTTATATATTACTAGTATTAATTTTAAGTTTTTATTTTTTTATATAGAATTTAATTTAAATTATTTTGGGTGGAAAAACATCTATCAATGATAATGGAGGCGAGTATCTAGATTTAAGAAACAACACTAATCAATTCAAGCCAATTCCTCCTTTCAATTAAATATATATATATTTATTTTATGTATTCTAACTTATATCATCTTATTATTCAATTATTCTATTTACTTTAATAATATTTACAATCAATGACTTCACATCCTAAACTTTAAGCTTTAACATTGGCTCAATATTCTATCAATGATCATTAAAAAAACAAAGAATCTAAGAGAAAATTAGAATAAATGAAGCATGAAATAAAAAATATAGTCAAAACTTACAATCGTATATTTATTTCATTTACACTATTATATTTTTTTTAAATTAGTCATGAATATAAGTAAAATGTTTATATTCAATATTGCTCTTAACAATTTTATTTCTGGCATATTATATATAATATTAAGACTCATAGAATTTCTGAGATAGAAAAATGATCTCAAAAGTATGTTAATATCTGATCCTGATGAGTAAATTGCTCAGTAACAATTATAAAACTCAATTTTTTAAACATATAAATTTCATTAATTAAATATAGTTATATCTTGTTCTAAACAATATTGACATTCCAGAAATCAAATCAAAAAAATAATTATATTATATTTATGTTTTTCTAAATAGTACTACGAATAACAAAAAAAGCTAGAAGAGGAGCTTGAAGAGTAAAAACGTTAAGAAGAGCAAGAATTGGAAAAACGTAAAAAACGTGAAGAAAAAGAGCATTAACGATTGTAGTAACTTTAATAAAAAAATGACGAAAAAAAGAAGCAAAAAGAAGAAAAGCGAAAACTCAAGGAGCTCAAAATTTAAGAAAAATTAATGGAGAAAGAACGAAAGAGATAAGCTAAAATATAGGAAAAACGAGAGATTGCTATATAGAAATATACTGTATCACTAGAGGAGTAGGGTATGTTTGAAGCTTATGTTTTGTTAAGGTCCACTGAGCTATAGCTTTTGATGGAGGATTAATATGATTTTGTAAAGTTTATTCTTAAAATTCAAGAACTTAAACCTAAACTCGAAGAAATTGGGATATTAAACATTATTCCAGTCGGCTCCGCTACTAATAAAACCATAAGACGAGATTACTTTATGATGGACATTATTATGAATTATAATAAGACAATAATAACACATGACGAAAATAAGGTACTATAAAATCCTGATTAGCAGAGAAGACTTTTCGATAACATAATTGAAAATTTATCGACAATAATCAAATAGGAATTTACCAGCCCAAATTATTTCGTGAGTAGTGGTTAGCTATACATTGAAAATTAAGGTAAACCAATCTACGAGGTTTTTAGCGACACTTCTGGTGATGGTATTGAATCCCCTTATTTAGCTTAAGTTAAACTTATAAATACAATTGACCAGACAAAGCTCAATGCAAGATTCTTTGTTTAAGAACTTCACCAGCATGATACTTTTTACAGCATAAAGCATTGGTTTGATATGCAGAGAACATTAAGAGAGGATGTGAAATTTCATGCTGTACAACGCGTACTTAAACAATGGCGATTTTTTCATGATTTAGCAAATTTCCTATATCCTGAGGTGCTGGACAGTGTTTTGTTAATGTGTGTGAAAAATAAAGAAAGCCTCGATGATTGCCTGGGTGCTTCTATTGTAAGTATTTCTTGGGAGTTTTGAAATGATCAAATTTAATTAACATATTTGTAATCTTATAACTTCTATCTATAGATAGTTAAAATATTTGAAGAGATAAGTTCCTAAGACTTCTTTCAGAGTGTATTAATTGACTAGACTAAATCAGAAACAGAGATTTTCAATTATTTTGCTTCTGTAAGTTCCCTATTTAATAAATTGAAATGCTTAAACTTTTATAAAAAAATAGTGTAATTTAGTATTTTAAAATTAACAAGGTGAGTCTAAATATAAAAAGATATGAGAAAGAGTAAGAAATAATCAAAAGCAATTGATCCAAGTAAATAATCAGTACTTGTCAAATTCTTCAAGCCTTCATTACCACAAAATCTAAACCAATCCATTTCTAATCAAATTCATGCCATTGAAACTGAGTCCACTATAATAAAGTATGTATTTATAGCTGATTATACATTTTTATATCGATGAGATATCTCCATCTAAATTAGTATTAGTGAACGAAAATTAAAAATCTGAGATTCTAATTTAGCCATAAAAAATCCTGAATAGTAAAGATTCCAAATCTATCCCTTCTAAAAAGCAGAGATAAAATAAAAATAATGTCAAGAAAGAGTGAAAAGCAAAATCTAAAGGCAAGTAGAAACTTGATATTTATTCGGATAGTGAGAATGAAAAAAGTTCATAAGAATAAAATGAGTAGTTGGAAAAGAAAATCAGCAAAATGTCACCCACTAAATAGAAAATTATTAAGTGATTAAATTAGTAGCAGCAAATTAGCAGCACAAGATAAAATGACCAATTAAACTATAAAAATAATTTCAGTTGTACAATAATAAATAACTCATCCAACTTGAGCTCTATAAAAGCATAATAAAATACAACTCAGATAAAAACTCTTGACTAAGATTGTGCAATTAAAACAGAATTTTCCAATCAATTAACACTGTTCAGTTTATTTAACTAAATGACACCCAAAAAGACCAAATTAGAATTAAAAAGAGAGAAACAAATTGAAAAAGCATACCGATAGACTCTTAGCTAATATCATTCTTTTGATTGGGATGATCTTAAAGATTTGAAAAGCAATCCTTGTAAGTTTTTCATTTTTTTATCACATTTAATTATAGATAACTTTGTGAACTCAAACATTTTTTGGTTTCAAGTAAACGCTTCATACTTCCCATTTAAGAGAAATATTGAACTATATTAAGATCCTGCTAAGTTTCTAACATAAATTAGATAAATGACATCATTAGAGACTATTTAATCTTAAAATTTGAAGTGCGATGAATCCAGATACAATTTATACTAGAGAATAATTCATGAATTTTCATTAAGAACTCAAAATGAATAGGCTTCAGATTTTCATGAAAAGTTATTTAATAATGGTCAAAATAACAAAATCTCGGATGTAGATAGGCTGCTTTAGTTTATGTCTGTCGAATTAATAAGAACAGAGAATGAAATTGGAACTTAATTTAATGATCTTGAGATAAGTGTTAATAAATCCTATCATCGATCAATCAATGGGAATTCTATTTTTGATTCACAAGATTTCATCCTCAAGCTATTTGACAATGAAGATGACAGTTTGGATGAAGAATCTAAAAGTCAGATATTTAGTGATTACAATTCTTTGATATTTAATGATTGGATGAATAATCACTCGAAATATCAGTAATATCACAATTAACTACTTCTAGACATGAAGATACCTCATTAAAGGATAAAGGACTATATCAAATACTCTGAAGAGAAATTTAATAGACAGAGAGAATTGGAGTTTTGGTAGAAGAAAAATGAAATTCTTAAGTAAACTAGGACTTTAGTTTCTTCCCCTATCAAGCCATAGATTAATTTGATAACTAGCTCGTTTAGGAAAATTATGCCAAAAGCTATATCTACCATAAAGGAAGAGCAAAAATTACAATCTCCCTAAGTAGAGGTAATGAGTACATCAAAATACAATGATGAAGCTTAGAAGTTTATGCTTTCTTAACAAGTTAACATTCAGAAGTATGGCTGCAAGAGGGCTTTACAAAATATAAAAGTAAAATTTCATGTATTATTCAACTTTAGTCTAATGGAGATGAGCAACAAGAGAATTCAGGCTGCGTAATTTGTTGTGGAGAAGATTATGAAGACGACAATCTGATTGTTTATTGTGAAGTAAGTTTCTTTTTCATTCTAATCACTAAAGAAATGTGGGTTGCAGGTTCACTAAGTTTGCTATGGCCTTGAAGTTATTCCAGAAGGAGACTTTATTTGCTAAACTTGTTCTGTATTTGAAGAAGACTCTCATTTAGTGCAATCAAAACCCCAAAACCCCTTAATGAGGTTTATAAGTGCTTTGATTTGTAGGGAATTTGTTAGGGGTTGGGGGTTATTAATAGGTTTTAATGTGAAATTTATAGTAAATGTATTTAATTTAATCACTCAAAAAGCACTTTAGGATCATGTGGTAGAGGTCTGAAGTTTATCTTACTTAACCACAACTTTATCTGCTCTATTTATATGTCTGATCTTGAGTTTGGTTTTATTATTATTGATTCTGCCATTTGTTTCATTGATTGAGATACTCTTGTTCTGTCAATAAATTGCTTTATTCTTTGTTTAGCATCCTTCTCACACCTTGTAGAGTAGTAATCGTTGCGAGGCATATCGCACTTTCTATTATTATTGCTGCTAAAGCCCACACATCCCATTAAAAGTCACCATCTCTCCAGTCTTCTCTTTCTGGATAGTACCCTTGAGTTCCCATTACAGTTCCAAGCCTTGATACTTCCACTCTTTAGGCTCTATTGAAATCGATTATTGCTACTCTTACTGGTGAGAAGTTTATCATTATATTTTCTGGCTTCAAATCTCTGTGAACAAACCCTAACTTGTGAAGCTCTTTTATACCTTGTATGGTCTGAGTTGCTATTTATCCAAGCTACTTATGATTTCTTTGATCTGTAATGAAATCTCTTAGGGTCATTTCATAGAGTGGGAGTCTGAAAGCAACATGATCCTTGGCGAGGAGAACAGCATCTAACTTTATTAAGTATCTACACTCTTTGAACTTTGCTTGAGTGAGTACATGATACTCATTTGTAAACTCCATCTAGTATTTATCATCACTTAAGAGATAGTTGAAGGGATACACTTTGTATGCATACTGATGATCATTGATAACTTTCTTATCAAAGGAGTCTTCTAATATAAGGTAGCTTTAAAGTGAAGTGTCTAGGTCAATTTAGGCAAGAACAGGAATCTTTTTATATTGAATCTTGATCATAATTTTTGTTATTTCAGAGGTCAGTTGGTTGCGTGCCTTCTTAACGTACTCTAACTCTCTAGCTTATTCAGGTACTACGACCTTAGAATATTCCCTCGCTTTTCTTTTGTTTAGAAGCTTCAGCTCAACTTCATGATTCTCAACTTCTATATCTTTCTTGTGAGCTTTTAATAGATGCTTCTTTAAGTCTCTTGTATGAGAGTATTGCTTATGGCACTCAAAGCAGTCATACTTTCCATCTATTTTATCATGCTTTAAGTATACAGTGGGCTTGGCTTCTCTATGCTCTTTCATATGCCTATACCAACTAGATTTATGAGCGAAGCTCTCTCTCACACTACTCACAAAAGTATACTTCTACTTCTTCAGTTTGTATAGGCATTTCATTAATACCTTTCTCCTCCTCTCTGTCTCCCACACACTTGTTTGCCATTTATTTTCTATTATTAATTTCTATTTTAATAACAGAGACCTCAAGTGATAGCTCAGGTAGTTCCTTATGAGAGTTCATCTCACAGTTATCACATTTTTTATTGCTGCCAAAGGTAAGTCTCATTTAGTTTTATGGAAGTGCTGTTGTTTTTCTTAAAATGTTAGCGCTCATATTTAAATTTGAATTTAAAATTATAAAACTGCCTCTATAACTGAGAGCCTATATGAGAGCTTTGCAAGCCTACAAGTTTCAAGGGAAGTTTTTAGAGTATTATAGAAGAGATATGAGTGCTTAGAGACGATCAAGCTCTAAATCTGGGTGATAAAGTAACCATTTTTACTATCAATAATAAGTTGATTATAGTACGTACTGATTTAGGAGGTGCACCTAATTAAGTACGTACTGCTTTAGGAGGTATTTTGTGATTTTATGATTAAAATTAGGGTGCTCCTAATTAAGTACTAGCTTTAATTAAAGCTCCTAATTAAGTACTAGCATTTTAGGAGCTGCTCCTAATTAAGTACGCACAAATTTAAATTTAAAAATATGGAACTATAACAGTAGAAATTGATATCAATCTCTCAAGTTTGAAACAAGTTCTCAAAACCTTCTGCATATCCTGCTAAGAGGTTGACCTTCTATAGGATGCCCATATTTAATAGTAAGTTTTACAGAGGTATATAATTGAAATCAATAAACTTAAATTTGAATATCATTTCTTAGATCTGTAAACAAGATGGAGTCAATGAATGATGCAATGAATAGAGGTGCAAGCACAAGAATTGATTCAAAGATTTAGAAGCAAGGAGGATTTGCATCGCTACCTGGTGCAGCAAGGTAATGAACTCATACTAACTAATCTTGATTATGTAGTTGGTTTGTTTCTACCAACGATGGAAGGTACTAAAATTTCATTTCTAAGAGCAATACTCTGCGAAGAGAAGAAAGCTTTGAAAACTTAAGATGTGAAGTTTGCAGAGATTCCAAACTATCCAGAAATCTCAGTGACTAACTTATATGATGATGCTATGAATGACCCAGAGGTTTCGCTGTACCTGCCTACTAAGAAGCAGTTGTCAAATAAACTACCTGAAAGAAACTATTTCTTTGGTCATACTTGCAACAATTAAAGGTGATTACTTGAAAGAAATTATTCAAGAATCTCATAAGAAAAGGTACAGCATCTCTTCAGAAGATAAGGACAAACAAGGGATCAAGATAAATGAGAGCTGGCTATCAGAGCTGCAGAAGCACCCTTATATTTCTAGTAAGATTTGTAGCTTAACTCTTTAGAAAAATCTGGAACTGGCATCTTCTTGATGAAGGAATAGAGCAAGCTTCACAGAGAGCGAAAGTCGCAGACAAAGTATGAAGTTAGCAAGAGACTTTATTCAATTATTTAGCCTCCAGAGTCGATGAACATAGATGCAGGAGCTGGCAGCAAGAGAAGAAACTTAGGAGGAGGGAAGCAAGAAATAGAAGAAAAGAAAGAGAAGCCAGCTCCCTCTAAAGAATTCTAAATGTGACTTATATATTCATTAGCTTAACTCTAAAACTTATTTATATACATTCACTCTCCCTTCTTTCGCACACTTTTAAGCCAATAAATTATCTACTCTCTTGGCTGAGCTTTTAATAAAGTCAACTGTATCAATAGGTAGGTCATGCATCAAGTGGTAGAGCAGCAGCTTCTTGTAATGGCCTTTTTAATATACCCCAGTAGAACTCAATTCCATTAAACTATGGACTGTAAGGTACGTTGAACACTGGTGTTATTCTAAGTTGTTCATAACTCTTCCTTGTTTCTTTAGTCTTATGAACAGAAAGATTATCAACAAACAGTATTATCTCTTATTCAGGGTACTTCTCTCTCAGCTGTTCTAAGAACTTTATATACTGCTCTGTCTTAATAGAGCGAGGATGAATAACATAAGTTTCTAAACCAGTATCCTCACTAATTTACTCCAAGAATTGCCATTGTTTATACCTTGACTTTCTAGTCATATACTTCTATATTACTATGCCTCTTATACCAAGACTTCTAGATGAAAGTGTTGAAGGTAAACACAGCCTCGTCAGCATGTATAAACTTAATATTATTCTATTAGGCTCTCTGCATTTAATTATAAATATAATTTAAGTTGTTGATTGTAAAATGGCAGAGTGAAATCAATCACTCTCTTGATACGATTTACACCTTTGTAAGAGATACCATTTCGTTTATAAATGTTAGCAACAGACTATGCAGAGATCTTCAACTCAGGGAACTGGCGGTGAAACATAATAGCTCGTTGGTCAAGAGAGAAGTGAGCCCAATACTTCAAAGTTTTTTCATTAATAAGATAGTCAATATGCTTCTATTGAAACTTTGACTTCCTCTAAGGCATTGAATTCAGCTATTATTGCTTTAGTTATACAGCTATAAGGCAGTGGGAGCGAACAGTTGAAGGACTTCTCTTTAAGAGCAGTGCAATTGACTTATAATTAAGTACAGGTTTGACTTATTCACTGTATATATCACATCCATATCGCAGTTTAAACACTAAATCTATATACTCTTCATCATAAATAGACCCCAAAAGCTTGCTATTTTTGTCTCGCATTTAATTAATAACCCCAACCCCTAACAAATTCCCTACAAATCAAAGCACTTATAAACCTCATTAAGGGGTTTTGGGGTTTTGAATGCTCTTTGTGTTCTTTAAAAGGCGGAGTAATGAGGCCCACTCAAACAAAAACATCTGAAAGAATAGGGGATGATAAGAAAGATAAGAAGGATTAAAATTAACAGCAAAAATCAAGTAAGCCTTTTAAAATAGCTAATCTAATTATTTTAGCTGTAGTAACTTCTTACTTAAAAAAAGAGAAAGATCTATATAAAAAGAATAAAACATTGAAAAATGAAGGTATTCTTCCCCAAGACTTCTGGAACACATACTATTAATGGGTGCATCTTAGCTGCGTCTTCTGGAATATTGAGTTAATTCTGCCTTAAAAAGCCCCAATCAAATTAATTAAATAAAGTGAAAAAAGGTTGAGCTTAGTTTGTGTGATTTGCTAAAAGAAAGGAGTTGGGGTTTGTATATAGTGCTCCTACAAGAGTTGTCATGTTTCTTTTCATGTTGAGTGTGCTCGTAAAGCCAAATATTACATGAATTATGATTGTGACACAGAATCAAAGGAAGTATTCTGTTTATCACACAGACCATTTCCTCTCATTTAAGAGATTGAGAAAAACGAAAAATAAATATTCGATGAGATTATGACATTTTCTGAATCTTTTGAGCAATCCTTAGCTGATTTTAAGTAACTTAAGAAATGGTCTGACAGAGATCGAAGAGAACTATTATAAAATTGCAGGAAAGTCTATTTTTACATGAGAAAATTAAAATGTACTATTTATAAGCAGCCGTAATAATTGCCTGAAAATTTGGAATCTCTTAATGATTCAGGTTACTATATAAAAGAAGGAAGATTTTTCGATAGACCTAAGGATTGGACAGTTTTATAATAAATAAAAGGTGCCTTTCCTTGGAAAAGTGTGATGTTCAAGAATTATAATCGAAGGGATTGTTTTAGAATGTTTAATGAACTGATTCAAAGTGAAGATAGTTTTATTAAAAAGGTTGTCACAGAGAAGTAAACTTAATTCAAGAACTAATAAATTTATGTAATTGCTCAATTAAGTTTACATAAACTTGTATAACGAGGTAAAGAAAAGACTTTAAAAGGCTCAATAGAAAGAAAAGATTCGTTAAGATAAAATTTTCTAGAAGAAGAGATAGTATTGATAAAATACGATTGAAATGGGGAAATTCAAAAATAAAAATATAACTGTAGATTTATTTAATTATAACTGCCTGTAATTTTATCAGCTTTTAATTGTAATTAGATTTATTAAAACTTTTAATACTAAACTGATTGTACATTATACATTGTACAGTTTTATGTTTTTAGTTTTTTAAAATATTAAGGCATACCTATAAATTGTATATTGTACAGTTTTAGAGATAGGTTTTTTAAGAAAGATTGTACAGTTTGAAAGTGATTAGTAATAAAATATTAAGATTAATAATTAGAAAGTATAATGGAGACATCTCTCTAAAACTAAACACAAATTCATCACTATCGCTGTAACAAACCCCGAAACCCCTTGAGTTCTCCGTATGTGTTCTTGTGTATAGTACCACCGTTCCCGCTGACCGTAGTGCGCATCTCACTCTCTCGTTTAGTCCAGTAAATCACATTTGCGTATTCAGTCTCCAGTCTCTGCCGAACTTGGTCCTAAGATCACCGACTGTTACTGCAGCAATACCGTGCTCTTTTAGACATACTTAACTTCTTTCTATGCTATCTTGGCAACACAGACTTTCTTACACGAACAAAGTGCAGCTTTAGTTACCGGCATGGACCAAGTTCGGCAGAGACTGGAGACTGAATACGCAAATGTGATTTACTGGACTAAACGAGAGAGTGAGATGCGCACTACGGTCAGCGGGAACGGTGGTACTATACACAAGAACACATACGGAGAACTCAAGGGGTTTCGGGGTTTGTTACAGCGATAGTGATGAATTTGTGTTTAGTTTTAGAGAGATGTCTCCATTATACTTTTTAATTATTAATCTTAATATTTTATTACTAATCACTTTCAAACTGTACAATCTTTCTTTAAAAAAAACCTATCTCTAAAACTGTACAATGTACAATGTACAATTTATAGGTACGCCTTAATATTTAAAAAAACTAAAAACATAAAACTGTACAATGTATAATGTACAATCAGTTTAGTATTAAAAGTTTTAATAAATCTAATTACAATTAAAAGCTGATAAAATTACAGGCAGTTATAATTAAATAAATCTACAGTTATATTTTAATTTTTGAATTTCCCCATTTCAATCGTATTTTATCAATAATAAATGAAAAATAAGATTAAACTTGTTAAAAGATCAACACCACTTTGTTATTGCAGAAAACCAGTTATAAAAATCGAAAATGGTATTCTATGCTCAAGGGGTAGAGAAAAATGCTTTCAAGGAGGTGTTATACATAAGGCTTGCATAAGAAAGTATGATTCAAGAAATACTTACTTTGAAGGGCAGAAGTGGTATTGCAAGAAATGTATTGAGTATCTCAGGTTTAAATAAATCTAAAAAGCTTAATCATAGTAAGACCTTGTTGGATCAAAAAGAAAGAAGCTTGATTAATCCCTTTCTATTTTTATCTTTTAAAATTTCCCATTCAAAATACTCAACGACCAAGAGAAGCAATAGCTAGAAATATTACTCATCTAACAAAGACCCACTCACTAATGTAAATACAAGTGAAAATCAAACTTGCGAGCAAAGTACTTCTTTTCAATCGAATAACATCATGAGTGATTAATTCCAATTATCTGCAACTTATGTGCCTATGCAATCATAATCCTAAAATTACACGTTTTAAAGCAATGTGAACAGTTAAAGTCACTCATAAAATACACTTGATATAGTAAAAGATTAAAATTTAACGAAAATTAGTGATCTAGGTGCAAGCCAACAAATATTTAAGAACTCAAAATAACAACAAGACTCAATGAAAACTGAAATATTTGCATTATAAGAAGAGAGTTCATGTTAAAATGAGCATGAGAATTACATAATTAAAGCTATTTTTAGATGACTTAATAAATTGGACTTTAAAAATCAGTTTATAAATCTTAATTTCTTAATAAAAATTAAAATCATTTTTATTCTTATGCTATTATGATTAAAATAAACTCAAAAGTGTTCATAATTAATTGGAAAAAGGAAGGATTAAATAAAAAAATGAGTGAATTTATCAGAATTAATTTTATTTATAGTTTTAGAAAATAACTAATAATTTTTTATAGTATTAATTTATTTCAATATTTTCAAAATCAAGGATTTCAAAATATAAAATTATAAAAGAAAAAAAAATATTTAGGTCGAATTCATTGAAAAATCGAAATAATGAATATTCAGAAAAATGCACAAACCTATTAATAATATGTAGTTAATAATAAAATTTTATGAATTAAATTTCTAGATGATTTTAATAGTTTGATTAGGACGGAGTGGATTTACTCCATCATTAGATGATGCTGAAGATGGGTGGACTCTGTAGTTCAACACTACATATCGTGCAGGTTTAATCCCAGATTAGGTGGCATGCATAAATGCTGTCAAAATTTTTAGTTTCTATTTTTGCGGAGCGAGTCACGAAATTTAGATTTTTTTGAGAGTCACTCCACTCATATTTTTATATTTATTCATGTCTTGTTTCTTTTGATTGTGTTTAATTTTTATCAATCAGCGTGCAGTTTATACTAAAACTTTTTACGATTTTCTTATTTCATATTTTTTTATATTATCATATAGAGATTTTAAGGTTGTTACTTTGAATAGTAACATTATTCATAACTCAAGAAAAAATTATCTTTTAGAATAAAACGCATGCATTAAACTAAATTAAAAAGACCTTATAATAATGAGAATATAGAATAACTTAAAATATGAAAGCGGAGTGAGTCGCAAAAAAAATAAAATTTCGTGACTCACTCCGGAAAAAATAAATCCTAAAATTTTGGCAGCGTTTAGACATATAAAAGCTGGATAAAAGATTTCTGCACTCTATGTCGCTTAAAAATAATTAGCGGCATCAACTTAAACTCCAGCATGTCATGGGGACAATCCACTCCATTAACTTAATATCAGAACAAATATTTAATTTTAAAATTATTAATATAGTATTATAAAGTATACCATATGGTTGAAATTATTGATTTCTGTGAATATTCAATATTTCGATACTTCATTAAATTCGACCTAATTTAATACATAATTATATTTCTAACATATATGAGTAACTTTTTACTCAAATTTAGTATAAAATTTTTAAACCATATTTCTATTTTATTTTTTAAAAAATGACTTTTATCAATGATGCTCAATATAGCTTATTATTTATAAAGCTATAATTGCATTTAATTAATTTGATAGACATTAAATAGACCAAAAAAAAAAATTTAGCAATACTTTTTTATATATTTAATAAAATTAATACAAAATATATTATTTTTAATAAAGATTTCAGAGATGTCTATGAAGGATTTCTAAATAATAAACAAAATAGGTAACTCCCTTATTAATATTTACGATTTAAACATTACTAACCTTCAATTAAGGGGATGGAGCATTCAGTTTGGTTTATAAAGTTAAGAGAATATCAGACGGTTAAGAATATGCGTTAAAAAAGGTAAGAAAATAGATTATAGAATTCAATAGTTCACAAAGGTATTTATAAGCATTAACTAAAAAAGCTATATCAACTAATCATACTGAGACATTTACTTAACAATATGATTTCTAGGTGAAAATGCTTGCCTTGAAAGAGAAGGAGAAATAAAATTCGTTGAATGAAGTTCGAATTCTGGCATCGATTACGTAAAAATTTCGAAAGTTATATCATTTACTTTATAGACATCCAAATATTATTGCATATAAAGAAGCTTTCATTGAGGACAGTTCCTCTACTTTATGCTTAGTTATGGAATATGCGAATGATGGCGATTTATATGAAAAGCTAATTAATCACACATAGAAAAGCTCATCTGATTGTATTATTTTTATTAAAAAAAGGACTTCTATGAGTGAGAATCAAATCTGGAACATTCTTATATCAATGGTTAAAGCCCTCAAAGCTCTACATTAAATGAAAATTTTCCATAGAGATCTGAAAAGTGCAAATGTCTTTTTATTCAAAGATGGCTCAGCCAAATTAGGAGATCTGAACGTTTCAAAAGTTGCTCAAAAAGGACTTCTCTATACTTAGACCGGAACACCTTACTACGCCTCCCCAGAGGTTTGGAAAGATCAAGCCTACGACAGCAAGAGTGATATCTGGTCACTTGGTTGTGTTTTATATGAAATGATAACCCTGAAACCCCCTTTTAGAGGTAATGACATGAATCAGCTGTACTAAAAAGTGTTAAAGGGGGTCTACCCGAGCTTACCTAACACTTATTCAAAAGATCTTCATGATGTTGTCAAGGCACTACTTTAAGTGTCGCCTTCACTTAGGCCATCTTGTGATTCAATATTGAAAATGGACATTGTAAAACGAAGAATGAATCTCGTTTAGCAGAACCTGCAAACTTAGGCAGTTACTGATAATATAAATCTCAAATTATGATTAATGTAATGTAATGTATATTCTTAAATTAAAAATAGAAATAAAAATTTTATTTCATTTTATAGTTACTAAATTATAATTAAACCTATTTTTTATACACTCTTACTAATAGATTTTCAACGAATTTTTTGAAGATAACCTTTATTTCATTAATATGGATAATAATAAAAAAGTTAAAAAAATTAATAGCTCATTATAAAAATTATAAATAAGACTTCAATATAAATCAAATTTAATGATTAAATTATGGAAGTTTTTCAATTTATTCTAAGAACTACTAAATACCATAAAATTCTAAATTAATATAATTAAAAAATGTAATAATTTTAAGTATGAAATTAAAAGTACTTGATTTTTGTTTTGAATGATGTCACATTAGATAACCTATCTTTGTTAGGTACTATTAAACTACCCAAAAACCTAGCATAATTAACAAAGAATCTTCCAAAACTAGGAGATCGAAAAATTTAAAAATTATAATCAAAATTAAGATTTTTTAAATTCAAGAAAAATAGATAATAATAAAAGAAAGTAATAAAAATAAGATTTTTCTTAATTTCACTATTGTAGGAATACATTTGATTTGGGAAAATAATAAATAAATTAAATAATATAATTTCAAATTTTTGGCAGTTAACTTTCTGGAAACCTAGACAATATGGTACTTGTTCGATAGAGAATTCAAAATTAGTTAAACTTTACTATTGGCGGTACCCCTCTATCGCATCCGCAGAGCGAGGTAACTCGACTATAATTTTGGGTGATTTGTTTACTTGTTTTAAATCCATCAAATTATAGTCGAGTTACCTCGCTCTGCGGATGCGATAGAGGGGTACCGCCAATAGTAAAGTTTAACTAATTTTGAATTCTCTATCGAACAAGTACCATATTGTCTAGGTTTCCAGAAAGTTAACTGCCAAAAATTTGAAATTATATTATTTAATTTATTTATTATTTTCCCAAATCAAATGTATTCCTACAATATTATATTTTACTTTTTAATTAAACTGGAAAAAATAAAATATGTTAAAAAATGATTTATTTTGAAAAGTGAGTTAATTTAAACAATTTATTTTAAATATTTCCTACTTAAAATTCTTCTTTTATGCTAAATTACTTATTTAGTTTATATTCTTTATTCTTTATTGATTTATTGTAATTATACTTTAAAAATCATAGAAGTAAATTTTTCAAACATTTTCTTTTTAAATAGAAAAACAATTCATTTAAAAACAAAAACATTTTGGGACTCCATCAAAATCAAATTACATTTCTCACAGAGATAAGCATAAAGCAAGTACTGCGGTAAGACATGAAAGAAACGCAAGCTAGCCAATCATAGAAACCTTTGGCTCAAAGCCAATCCAAGATTTAAAGATAGGGAAGTAGGACTCTGGCCAATCAAATAGCAAAATCAGTAGAAATGAATCCCAAAGTTTTGACCCTAAGAGAATCATGAATTAGTAGAAATAGCTTAATGCAAGATAAATTGATGACAATAAAATCAGTCTTTCTTTGGTCAAGAATCAAATAGGGATAAATTGGTCTATCGACTATTTTAGGTAAAAATATTATAGTTTCCATCATTATATTTTTTGAAAATATAAAAACAAGACTTTAATTCTATTTTAAAATAATAAAATACAATTATTTTAAGCTAACGAGGTAGTATTTTTTCATAATTTTTTAGATCTATTAGAAATTACTTTAGAAATAACTTTGCATGATTTAATTTCATAAAATGTTTAAATTCTTAAATATAAAAATATTTTTTAAATATTTATCTTCTTAGTGATTAATATTTACTTATTAAGTGCTTGAATATAATAAACCTCACTAAAATTAAAACTAAGTGAAAAGTAATTTGGACTTCTTAAGCAATAACAATTTTGAAAAGAAGGTAGTATAAAATAGTTCAACTACTCCGAATTCCAGAGACATTTCACAGAACCCACATCTTCCAATAAATTAGAATTATATTTATTTTCCCTCAAGTTACTTGAGTTAAATAAACAGCTAGTAAAATAGTAATTACAAAGACCCAAGAAGAATCGATAAATCTAAAGATTATTTTGCTGAGCTTAGACTTCCCTCAATACCAGTAAACAATAGTTCCATGCTGTTAGCTGATTAATCAAGAAAAGTAGACGAGGTTGGCTTCATGAAAAAGCACATGTAATCTTTTATTTTCATTTAAATTTTACACATTCAAGATTCTTCTTATGGATAGAGCAATAATAGAAGCTTAATTCACAACTCTTCATAAGTTCAACATCAAAAGTAACATCAAACCATAAATTCTTAACTATAAAACTACTCGTAAGGTACTAATGTTAATTTGATAAATAATGGGCAAAAATAGCTCTCCAGTTTATATGATAATAGGTCAAGTATTGCCAAGTCAATCTATGATAAAGTTGACCCTTCTCAATATGGGCATATATCGACATCTGCAGGCTCTATTCCAAGGAACCCCAGTTTGCCTTAAAAACAAAATTAAGTTCATTAGAGTTTATCAATAGACACAAACAAATTTATATTTCATTTAAATCCCCTATTATGAGAGGAATCTAGGCCTAAAACCTTGACTAATAGAGAAGAAATTAAGGCAATAAATACTGGTGAAATAGTCATATAATTTACAATCTATTTTTTGAACATATTAAATACATGAAACTATAAATCTTCATTGAGTATTAGCTAATCGAGACAGTATATGAATCATTGATTAAATTTTCCTATATTACCTAAAATACTTTGAAATAATAATTTTCTTATATTTTTGAATTTTGAGAGGAACTAAAAACCTAAGTTAAATTCCGTGAGCAATACTTATGAATTTTATTTGCAATCCATTAAATTTTGAAGTTATAATCAACTTTAGTATATTTTATATATAGTGTAATTTAGTTATTTACAAGCTTCACTATAGAAAATGTCAGTCGAAAATCAGAGGCAGGTCAGTAAAATAGCAAAGAAAAGTTTAAAATGGATTAAGAATAAGGAATTTGCAAAAGTGTTTTGAATCAAACATACTTTACTCTAGAATAATTATTTAATAGAACTATTCACTTAGTATACTTGTACAGTTTTAATTTTACTCATTTTTAACTATTTCTTAAATCTCAACCATTTTTCATATCACCTCAGCAAAGAAACTATTTATAAAATGTAAAATGTTAATCTAATTTCTAAAATTATATTAATTACACAATAATTATTATAATTTCAAGGGTATTGTTTTAAACTCTAAAGAAAACGATTTTTAATACATATTTAATGGTAATTTTGAGACCTCATAATTTCAAGATTATCTATATTTATGAAGGGTTCTACTCAACCGTCTATAAATCAAAGTCAAAAACATGACGCTCCTTTGGCTTTAAATTAGTAAGCCCAGCTAACTATAGGTCACTATGTCTTTGGTAATTATAAAATTAAATTGATATTATTTAGCTAAATTTCTAATTAGGTAAATCCCTTGGTAAAGGTACGTTTGGAAAAGTAAAATTAGCTACTCATACATTAACAGGTGAAAAGGTAAGTTATTGTAAATGATTTTATAGTAAAAAAATAAGTTCTTTAACACTTTAACTTTAAGAAAGTCGTTACTCAACTTAGAAAAGGGATTAAGACATATCTATAAATTAAAAGGAATATTTAGTCATTGTCTAAATTATATAGGTAGCAATAAAAATCCTAGAAAAAGATAAGATTAAAGACAAGAAAGATGTTGAGAGAATTACAAGAGAGATTAAAATCCTTAAGAAAGTCAGACATCCAAACGTCATTTAGCTTTATGAGGTAAAAAATCCTAATAAATAAAGCATATTTTCCAAACAATGAAATTATCTGGGGAAATAATCATAATTTATATAGATAATCGAAACAGAAGTAGAGCTCTTTTTAATCATGGAGTATTGTACTAATGGAGAGCTGTTTGATTATATAGTTGCACATTAAAGATTACATGAAAAACAGGCTTGTAAATTTTATTAGGAATTGATATCAGGCATTGAATACATTCATTAAAGCGGAGTTTGTCATAGAGACTTAAAGCCTGAAAATTTACTGTTAGACTATGATAAGACCTTAAAAATTGTGGATTTTGGTCTAAGTAATATGTATGAGGGTGATGAGACTTTAAAGACTGCTTGCGGATCTCCATGTTATGCAGCTCCTGAGGTATGTTTTTATAGAATCTATATATTAATTTGTTCATAGATGATTGCAGGTAAGCGTTACAAAGGTTTAAAGAGTGATATATGGAGCAGTGGAGTGGTACTCTTTGCTATGGTATGTGGTTACCTTCCTTTTGAAGATCCTAAAACTTCTAATCTTTATAAGAAAATACTGAGTGCGGATTATCAAATCCCCAAATTCGTCTCTTCAGATTGTGCAGATTTCTTGACAAAAATATTAAACACTAATCCTGAAACAAGATATTCAGTCGAAGACATAAGAGACCATCCTTGGTTTAAATAAGTGAAAGAAAAGCGTATGGGTGGGTTCCTACCTGGAAAAGAGAAGATGCCTATCAATTAAGACATTTACAACATGATTATTGAGCAGTAGAAATTTGACTAAGAATACTCTGTAAAATGTATAGAAGCAAATCGTCACAATAGTATAACTGCAACATACCATTTGATATATAAAAAATAATTAAGGAATAGTAAAGCTGTTTCAGAGTATCCTACAAATGTAGCAGGATCAATAGACAGAAATCAAATTTTATCAAAAGCTTTAAGAACTCAAAAGTAAGAGCAGATTGAGGAACAAAATAAAAATAATAGAAGAGGTCATTCGATTAATATCGGAAACGTAAACAGAGCTGATATGAACCAAACACTCCCATCAAATTTCTACCCAAACGTTTTGTAAGGAGTTCATGGTGGTGAGGAAAGCACGAATCTTAATGGGAGAAATGATCCTGGAGAAGTTTCAGCTTAGAAGAAATACAAATTGTAATTACAAGCTGATATTATAAAGTTAAAATAGAAGTATTAACAGATAGGTAAAGGCGAGGAATTACCAATATAATAAACAGTCTAATAAGACAAGCTTCGTGATTCTTTGAATGTTGTAATGACTCCAAAAAATTTAAATAATGAAACTGTTATAATCTAAGACACCACCTCTTAATTTGACACAGTAAACAAAACCATAGTAAAAGAGCCATCGCAACAATCTAAAAACACCTCAAATAGCTATAATTATCAAACTAACGTTAATTAAAATTTCTACAACACTGGAGTGAACTTCCACAAAAGCTCGAAAAACTAATCTGCTACCACAACTGAGTCTACAATTAATAGTTCCTCTTAGAATGATTATTCAAAGAATTTTCCTATTTAACACAAATAATCAATATCAAACCCCTAAACTAATCATTAGAGATATAGGACGTCTCTACCTAACACAAATGAAAATTATAATAGTTAGCCACCAAAGTTTACATACTCTGCTAACGGAAATTAAAAAGCACATAATCCTTAATCTTCAATGTATCAAGGCAGTACTTAAAATTCCAAGCCATCATCCTGGAAGTAAACTATAGATGCAAGCATAAATTTGGGTTCTGGAACTGATAACATGAGAAATCGAGGATATGTGGCTTCTAGTATAAATAAAAGTGCAATAGTGAGTAGTAACGGAAACTATTAAACTCTAGAACCAACATCTGATAATATAGCAAGCCAGTTCAACAAAAAAACATAATAACTTTTTAACCAAACAATCACACAATTCGCACAAATTCTTCCTGACAAAGGCATGAATAAATAACCATCTAAAAGAGGCAAAGCTAGCTCTTTAGACTAAACAAACGATCACAGAAAACATAATTCTAACTTGATAAATTAATCTCTAAATATGAGCACGATAGTTAGTAACGGCAAGAATAGCCATTTATAGTATGGAACGAATAGCTTGAATAATACTTAAGATTATTCTTACCCAATAAGCTCTGTAATTTAAACAAAAATGGTATTTAAATTATTATGAATTGTAAATTTAGTCTACAACGAATCAGAGCTCAAGCAACAATAATAAAAATATAAGAAACCCAAATAACAAACTTAATGATTTACGTTTGCAGACTGCAGCTGCCCCAATGGACTTTAATCAGAACTTCCGCTCAGTAAATAACACCTCATAAAATAAAAATCATCCTCCACCTATGAACTAAACGATCGACTTTTTCTTGAAACAGTAGCAAACTTCAAAATCCTCGTCTTACCAGAGCTCAAACTTAATATTAATATATGAAGTTATTGCATTAAAAAATTGACACACTTTTTATCAATTGATAATTTAGCATTATTTGTCAAACTAAAAACAATCAGTTAGATATGGTGTTAGTAGCATTAACAGAAACCAAACATCCTCTCCTAAAGGTAAAATTCCACTGGATGTAAATGCAGTGTCTCTAAATATAAGTGAGCTGTATAAATAATACTCCAAGAAACATCATGCACTTGTAAATAACAGTAATATGCTTAACAATACAACTACTTTGCAATTTTAAAATTACATTTATGCACATCAACTTTTTTAAATGATAATTTAACATAAATTTCATCAAGGAAATGGAAATCAAAACATTCATGGAAGTTTTATGGGTGGAAAACCTTCTGGCACTGCTGGCGGTCACTATAGAGCTATATCTGTACTTGACTAGTCCTAGCTATAATTATAAGTGTTAAAGTATTAAATTAAATTAGAATTTTAATATATAAATAACTCAAGAATTGTTATAATTTTTTGTAATAAACAACACCGTGAATATAGGTTCTAACTTTACAGGGAGACATGGTTCTTAATCTAATCACCAGCGCAAATAAAAAAAGAAAATTGAACATAAATTTAATATAGATTTCTTTAGTTTTTAATAGTACTTTTGTTTATAAATCATTTTATTAAATCAGGTAAGAGAATAATCATTCCTAATATTATATTTTATAGAAATTCTCCCACCAACCCAAAACAATTTCCTAAATCAGAGTTAAATCGTGAGCGGTAGTTAAGGAGGGTATTAACCTTCGCACATTAGCAGTGGAGTCGGCCATGTCAAATAAAACCTTAACAACACGAATACTATTATAATAATTATTATTTAATTTTATTAACGATTACAGCATATAGTAGGCATTAAAATGTAGCAAAAATTAACAACAACACTAATTTTTGAGGGTTTATTGTGCTAATTTTCAAAAAAAAAACATAAAGCATTAGGCAAATTCTTGTGAAATTCATAGTAAATATTGATTATTTTATTGCTAAGTTAACTTATATTTTAAAGAGAAAAACTAAATCTCTCCTATGTTCAGTATCACCCTATTTTAATTCAAGATTAAATAAAATCATTAATTCTTTGGAAATAAGACAATTTATTAAATTTAAATTCAAAATATAATCAAATGTTCTCAGATTACAGATTCCCTAGTGGAAACATAAATAATTAGTAATAACCAGATTTAGACACTAATCTTTAAAGCGATGAGAAGTACTAGTAGTATTAATATTAAGAGAATCAGATCATACCCAATAAAGAATAGAATTTAATTTTATATACAAATATATATGTTCACATGTGATTATTTTTTAATATTTTTAAGTTAAATTATTAATCATAAGTTTGAAATAGTATTCAGATTTCCAAAACCCAGAAAACGCATACTAATACTAGAATGTTTAACTGAAAGATTCTTAAAATTTGGGAAATTAATTTGAGGTACTGGACAGCGGAATAGGGCTTGAGGATTCTGGCACTCTTCTAGCCAGTACTGAATAGACATAGAATCTAGAAAATACGTTTTATATATTAATAAATAATAAATTAAAAAATGCCTAATGATATAAGTCTCATTAAATGTTATTATAGTCAAGTAAGAACAAAAAAACTTAGAATTTGTGAATTTGAGTTTAAAAATAGAATATTTTATATGAAATTACGCTAGACTAAAATTTCTCACAAAAGTATGATTTTGAGAGGAGTGTAGATGATAACCTTGCTCACAACAGACTAGTACAGATTCCTTCACTCCATAAATCTGGCGATTAGCTTCTGTAAACTTTTGAAGATGTTTAGATTTAATTTATTACTACAATTTAATAATATAAAAAAAAGTTTTTGAATAATCATAAATATGTTGATTCTCAGAATCTTAAACCTGAAGCAAATGCAGCACATTAATATTTCTAATAATAAAATGTAGATTATTCTTAAAATTTGATTCCTGAACCAACTATAAATTATAATAATTAAGAATCAGAGAAGGAACTTAATTTTTTCTAAAAACTGGATCAGCCCTAGTTGAATAAATACATTAGTCAACCTATCTTTTAATTGGGTAGTAGCAAAAGTCAATCTTTATTGCTTTTGGTAATTTATATTATTTTAATGATTTATGAATTTCTTTATTATTTTTAATTTTTAATTTGTAGTAAAATCCTCATTCTATAGATATTATGATTTTAATTATGAATTATCTCTATTTTCTTTTTATTATACTTGAGAAAAAAATGTAAAAATTAAAAAAATTGTAAATTTATTGCTTCCCTCACAAGTAATATAGGATTAAGTGTAATTCAAAAGTGCTCAGATAATTCAGGAATCTCAAAAATATTAAGTTCAAGAGTAAAATAAAGCTATTTTAGAACACACTGAAGATCAATTAAAAATAATTAATAGAAATCAATTTCAAATAAAATTGCTGATTTAGTTTTTAGACAAAAAATATTTATAGCAAAATTAAATTTAAGATTAATCTTTGCACATACTATCTGTAGAATACTCAAATAGATTGAAGCAGTAAACTGACAGTCTAATTGAATAAGCTTAGATAGATTGATATTTTTCTAAATTTTCTTTTTTCACTTCAGAGATCTTTAAAAGTGTATATCTTTAACCGAAATATATCTCTACATACATTTTATTTAATGAGATTTCAACGGGAAGCTCTAAAGAATAATTTACGACCAAGAAACCTAGCTAGACTTGAAAGAACAACTTTTCCAAAAAATGCAAGAGAATTTGAACACAGAGCTAAACTAAGAAATAATGACAGCCAAGCAACTACAAAAAAATATAGACAAAATTCTAGAGGACCTTGAATACGACACAAAACCCCTGCAAATGTTCAAGCAAGAAATTGACTTAGAGAGGGAAATTAAAACGAGTAAGGAGCGGGGATAGATGGTTCAGAAGTTAACTGATTTCGTAAGGGAGAGGATGGTTGTACTGAGACTTATGAATGATGAACTCAATCAAGCTTTTAGTCGCAAAATTTACAGTTTTAATAATTAGGAATCATTAAGTTATGTTTAAATTGAGGCACAACATGTTGGTGAGATACAACAACTTGTATAGCAAGTATCAAATGAAGTAAATAAAGATTTACTTTATAATCAAATAACTTATTGATAATTAAAATGATGAGAGACTCCTGAGATTCTTTCTCCAAAAGCAAACATCCGCTAAAAACCTGTCACCCTCAGTTATAGATTAGAAAAAAGCCATAAATCAAATCATTTCAACCTATCTCTAAGATCTTATTCAAAAGAATAATGATGTGTTAAGTTAAAACCATATCGAGATCGATTAGAAATTACAGAGACGTAGAGAGAAATACTTAGACTATGAGAATCGAATCATTCAATTGAGAAATTAGTTAGATATACTTAATGATAAGAATAAACTTAGACATTCGGATTTGAATGAGCTTGAAATGAAGGAGGAGTAAGAAATCAGCTATATTGACGGGAAAATGGAAAATGAAGTTTAAATATTAGTTATCATTATTATTAAGTAACTCGATAATTGCCTTTACCTTATACTTATAAGAATTTATTTTTTTCTAATTTGATGCATTTTACTTATAAATTATTTAGAAAAAGCGAGCAATAATTAAGCTTTATATGGGAAAGATGAGATTGACTTGAATTTTATAGAGCAATAAAAAGAAGCTCAAGCAGAGGAATTCGTAAGAAAGCTAAATTTTGATCGGGTTGCTGAGAAAGAATGAGCTTTCAAGATTTGGAAGGCAAGGGTTAACTTAATGAGAAGATATTCAGAGAAAGAATTATAAATTCAAGACTATAGGAAAGGGAAGAATGAGGTTGACAAGGAAAATTTGGAAGAGAATGGAGAAGTTTTATTTTAATGTTTAATAAGATATTATATAAAGTTTTCAGAGGTGACAAGACATAGAAGAAGTTTGTCTACTCAGTTATATCTATAAGTTTTGTAATTCTTATGTTGCTATTATTGAACGAGAAATTTAGACTTTTTGGTTTGTGATTAATTTCGCTTATTATATTCTAACAATTTTTACTAATAATACTCCAAGTGTTTCTAATTGAGAATTCTATACATTAAGAAATAAAGAAGTATTAATTGATGTATTTCAAACAATTCCCTGACAGCAATATTGCATTTTATCATACATTATAGTTCTCCAGTTTCCATAGGACTATTTGATTAAGGAGTCCACAAATTAAGCAGCCTCTGTCTCATTCATACGTCTCCCAGTTGGGAAAAATCTTTCTTTCAGGGATCTTATAGTATTCTCTCCGTCCTAGAAGCAAGGCAAATCTTTCTAGCCCATGACCATCATTTCGACCAAAATAATTATTTTATCCGCGTGCTCTTATAAAGCCATAAAACCCCTAAAGATATTATAAAAAATAATTTGAAATCTTACATTTTCATTAGGTTTCTGAATGCTATGAACTTCTTTGTTTTGGTTCCTCTCATTCAAAGTATTATAAAAAAATAAAAACTCTTATTTTTATTAATCATGGTGATTACTTCCACAAATTCCTATGTTAATTTGAAAGGAGCTCTTTCAAACTTAAGACCTTTTCCTGGTTAATTAGATAATAAGAACCCATAGTCGATGTGAATAATGTGACCCTCTGAGTCTACCATAATATTCTGATTGTGTCTATCTTTGATTTATAGAATATAGCATGCCAATGAATATCCAGCTAGTGACTAGACGAAAGCTTTTTGAGCTCTTCTAAAGGCCTTGCTATGTTTCCTGACTTTACCATAATTTTCTACGAAAAATTGGTAAAGCGACTAGCCATTAGTTTTCTTATGAATTTCATCAAGACTCATTGAATCTGTAATTACTTCAATCAACCCACATCTAGGACCAGTTGCTAATATTTCATATGCTTTCAAGAATATGTGGAGTTTTCTGAGTTTGAATATTTGTTAAATTTCGCTTATGAGTTGCATAGCAAATTACTCTTATCTGACGTCATCATTTTAAAACATAAAATTTATCACATTTATTTACTTATATATAAAATATGAAAAAAATCTCTAAATTTATCATTTTTTTTGGTTAATTAAGATGAGTTTTAAATATGCACTTTAGCTTAAAGGATAAATACAGCATCAATAGTAATTCATAATTGTCATTTATATTATTTAATATACATTAAAAATCATTTTATTTAAAATATTAGTACAACCACGAAATACCTTCAAGTAATGCTCAATTTTTAATTAAATAAATTTTAAAATATCTCTTTTCACATTATTTATGTTGTAATTTATCTTTATTAATAAAAAAAAGTTTATAAAAAAATAAAAATAAATTCCTTGATAACATTTTCTTGGTGTTTTAATTAGACTTCACTATCATTCTGAAGATTTTCCATGACTTCAGATGCCCAAAGGGTGAATTAGTAATAAAATAAATAATTTTTCCTTATTCTTTCATCCTATTAATGAGACGTTTCCTTGATCAATATGTTCTTGCAATCGGTCTTAGTTCCTCTTCTGCTCTAAGCAGCATTAATATCTTCTTAAATCGATTCCATCATCTCATGTTCGGCATAGACTTTGAATTTCATTGCAATTGATTCATGCTTATTTTGTTTGTCCTCTTCTGTTATCCCATTTATGAAATCCTCGGCATCTGAACTTGAAATAGAAGACTTTGAACTTTTTTCATCGTCAGATTAGCTAGATTCTTCTTCGTCACTATCTGGAATATTTATTACTTTATCTGTAGGGTTAATTAAGTAGTTTGTGTTGTGAGAAATTGATCCAACAGCCAATCTTTTTCCGATTGTTTCATGCTTCTCTAGAGTATGGGAATTCAGTAAATTTTGCTGGAAAAATTATTACTCTTCGTTTTATTAAGTGAGGTTTGGAGGTCTATATGAACCTAAGGACTACGACTCTTATTGTTGAGCAGGGGACTGCCTGATTTATTAATAGCCATTATAGAAGTTTTCAAAATTTGTCTGTTTAGGGATGATTTGCTTTTCTTGCTACTATCCTTGGCCTTAAATTTAAAAACTTTTCTCTATTTACTATTACTATCCACTAAGTAAAGGCTAAGTAGTCATTTCAATTGCATCATCCTCCTCGAAAGACATATCGTTGCGCTCTTCTATGGCAATTTACCTATTGAATCTAGGATTAATAGTCTACTATTTCCTGAAATTTTAGATTTTCATTAGTTTCTATGAATCAGCATTGTTCTTTTCTGCCTAAGAACGCTTAAAAGACCTTTATTTTGGTCTATAAATCAGGACTGCACTTGATACTCTCATATCAGCTATTTTCGAAAGTTCTTAACCTTCGTCAAGCTTTTCGCCTTTTCCATCTGACATGTTTTTGTCTTTATTTTTCCTGTTTAAAGATGATTTTCCTCTAACTTCAAGTCTTTGCTTGGAGCTTCCGCTTCTGTTTTTACCGAGGTCTACATTTGCAGCTGATTTCATCTTTAGAGGTTGCTAAATGAATTTCTAAAAAACATAAAATGATCTTATTAAGTTTGAATAATTATAAATCATCATTATAACAAAAATCAAATAAAAAATGCATTTTTGTTCTTATAGTTATATTAATCTTAGTTAAATTAAAATATGAATATATTTCTGGATTGACTTATTTTTATCTATATTTAAAAAAAACAGTTTGTTGATAAATTTAATTATTTTTGTAAATTTTCCATTTTCTCCACTTCTTATCTTTTATAAAAGAATTCAAATCCCTATCTTTTTATGATTTTGTTGTTCTTTCTTTAAGTATGGATTATCATGTTATTGCAATATTGCATGTTCATCAAGAGAAATAGATTTAATCGATCTTTAAGAATTTGAGCTCTTCGAGCTTAGAATGTTATTTGTTCACACCCGAGATACCCCCCACCCACCCCCGACACTACCCAGCCACCACCCCCCCCCCCTCCCCCCACCTCAAAAATGAAGTCAGCCAAATATACCCCACTTTATATGAAAAATCCTAATCCCAAGGTCTGAATCGACTCACATTATGACATCTCACTCTCATTACAATATTTATCATAAAATGACATAAACTTTCAAAAATTTCAAATATCACTTTTATTGCTATTTAGGTGTCATTTTTATCTTTTGGCAACTGTCACTACGTCCGTCGACTATTTAAGAGATATACTCCTATAGGAAAAAATATTTTAATTAAGTTTACTTTATCTAGCTTTTTGAGGAATTTCTTAATACAATAAATAAGTTATACACATAAAATATATACAAACAATCTTTCCAAACTAATCATCGGCATTAGATTAAAATATAAAAATTAACATTAGTAAATTTTACAAAATATCATTACTTTCTAGAATTAAAGATATTATATTATAATATATGAATAAATAAAAAAAATATTAATTAAAATATTTTTGCCTCTAGGAGTAAATCTCTTAAATAGTCGACGGACGTAGTTACAGTTGCCAAAAGATAAAAATGACACCTAAATAGCAATAAAAGTGATATTTGAAATTTTTGAAAATTTATGTCATTTTATGATAAATATTGTAATGAGAGTCAGATGTCATGATGTGAGTCGATTCAGACCTTGGGATTAGGATTTTTCATATAAAGTGGGGTATATTTGGCTGACTTCATTTTTGAGGTGGGGGGAGGGGTGGGGGGAGGTACTTCGGGGTGAACAGTTATTCTATGAGTCCTTGTTTGAATAAAGACTAAGCTCTTCTGGTCTGTACATTTCTATACAAATGAGAAAGGGTGCTCTCTCTTTAGTCTGGAATACTCTGCATTCGCTTACTGGAATGTGGAGTACAGCATAGTTTCTAATTGAATCTAAAGCAATCATGTTGTAAATAGAGGAAATAATTACCATTTACGAAAGGAATGTAGACACTCCCAGGAAGTTAGGAATTAATTTTTCTTAACTGTTCTTTGAGATAAAAAGTTTTTTCTTCTTTAGAGACTTTAAGGGAGCTGAGCTAGTGAGATACATCAGTTAAGCATTTGATAAATTTAGGTGTGGAGAGATAGGCTTCTAACCTGAGCTTTTTGTCACCTTCTAAAGCTAAGATTGGTATTTGTTCTTTAGGAGTCTCGACACTTGTCTCTATTGTGTAGGAAAATGGTTTTAAGATAATATCTTTAGCGCAAATACAAATCTCATTTCCTTGATCATCAACGCTTACCATAGTCTAGCCTTTTTCAAATTTAAGCTCGTCGTCTTCATTCAGTTAAAATAGTGCAAAAATCGTGAATGAAATAATCCTTAAAAATAAAGAAATATTTAATATACATACTTTAAACATATTTAAAAATATTTATTTGTAATTAGCTTGATTAATAATAAAAGTATAAATCATTGTGAATTATATTATTATTACTTATTTATTTTTTCTACTTGAGCCCATTATTTATATTTATATTATTAATTTTTATGTTTAAGTTTGTTTATTAATTTAAAATAATAGAAATAGAGTTTAAGATTAATCAATGTTAAGTTTCATTTATTCCTAAGTAAGAACATGAATAATTTTGAAATAATTTGTTAATAAAAGTATCAAATCTTTAAAATTTTTAAATTTCAATATAAAAAATGAATTAATAAATAAGAATATTAAAGATTGAATAAATTACATATAATTTGAGCAGAAATGTAATTTGATAAATAAAATAAAGTTTTAAATAAAATAATTAAATATAAAAAAATAAATTAAATATTTATTAAAAATGGGCTAAAGTAGTAAAAATATAATATTTATTACTTGAGCCCATTTTAATTATAATTAAATATAAATCAAGTAAAATAATTAAAAATAATTATAATAATTTTTGAAGAATGATTTATTTATAGTTTTTATATATTTTAAGAATTTATTTATTCACGATTTTTTTACTATTTTGACTGATTGCATTCATCAACATACTTCTTTATGATTTTTTGTATTTATCGTACCTTATCTATTTGCTAGTCTTTTTCAATTTCTGCTTGTAGCATTTAATGTCCAGACAGATTGCTATGATGATATTTTAGCATATTTTTATCAATGTTAAGATGAGGATAAAACTCAAATAAGTTCAATTCTATTATCAAGTTTAAAATATCCTGAGAGTTTGCAATGTAGAGTTTCTCATTATTTTCAAGACAAACCTTTTTCAAGCCTTTAATTAGGGATTTAGATCTAAAAAATTAGTTGTAATAAGTCAAATGTCTTACATTTTGTAGATGTCTTAATCGCTGTATTGATACATTGTACTTTGGAAAAAGAACCATACTCTATGACTGAAATAGAAATTTGCAGAGCTAGCCTATACAATAAGTTTCTTTAACTCTTTTGGTTCTTCATAATTTCCCTTCAAGAAAAAGGAACAAAGCTGTGGAATGAAAAATTCCAAATCATTTCTGAATGCACTAGTGAAATCTGGATTAACTCTACTGAGCTTCAAATCTTCGATAGCGTCCTTTTAATGCGCATATAATCTCATTAAATTTTTAGCAACAGTCAAATTCTAATCACTTTTACTACCTTGCATTTGCTAAAGAGTAAATTAACTATAAGGAATAGAACTTACTAAATTAAGCCACTTCCCAAATCTTTTCACAAAATTCTGTTTGGTAACTTGTTTATTTTATTCGCAAAAACAGCAGCAAAATATATAGTAGAAACAGCAACATAGTCTCCACATGCAAGCTAATTTTAAAATTTATTATGAAATTTACTTGTAAAACGTAATACTTTCCATCTTAATTCTAAACACTTACTTGGAGAATTGATTTCCTCATCAGGGACTACTTTACTCAATAAATTATCTCGAGCTGCTTTGTATTGCTCTTTTTGAATTTATTTTAGATCTGAATGGTTGTTGAAATCTGCAGATTATCGCCTAATAGAGCGATTCATTTATAGCTGAGATGAAGTCTAGATTATTGGAGGAATCTGATTAGTATCTATTTTCTTTTTCATTTTTATTGGTAACTACTCCAAAATATTATTAAATTATGATTTTAAGAATTTTCAATGAGTTTCTGATCTTATACATATACAGAATTAATTTCACAAAGATCGAAATGACAAAAAATAATTTAAATTAGTAGTACGGAGAATTTAAAAAAAAAGCAATAAACTTTATCTTTATCAAAATAACACTACCTAATTAAGTCTGAGGATTTTGCACAAGCAATCAAATTCGAAAACGTTAGAGCAACTATAATATTTTTTTCATAAGATTTTTCAGAACTATCAAAAATGAACTTAGAACTCATCAATCCATTAGAGTTACCCTAATCTATATTTGACATTCCCCAATTTAAAGGTACATTTTATCAATCTATGACGCTCTATGAATTATAGAGTTTTTGGATGAAGAGCTGGAAAGAAAGCACCCTTGTAGTATTTTGGATGAGACTTTGAAAAAGATACAGTTACTCCCGCCCAAATACGAATTTATTAGCCAAGAAATTAATAGGAAATAAGAAATAGAGTAAGTTACAGATCCGATATTTGCAATTACTTCTGAATAATTGCTTAATAATCTTACTATATAGATTTACTTGTCAATGTCAAATTGAGGAACTAGCTGCATACTATCATGGTAAAGGAAAGAATAAAAAAGTTGCAAAAAGTATGGCAGCAAAAGAGGCTATAATTGCGCTAGCTGCTTTGCCTGACGTACAAAAAGTACTGATTTCAATAATGATGAGTGCTAATATGAACGATACTTTTTTACTAGGGGGATTAAGCGGAGGTCCTAGTAAAAAACGAGCAAAGAGATCCTAAGATTAGATATTTTTACCATAGAACTTCAATACCAATTTTCCTTAAATAAGTACTCATCAAAAGACTGCAGTACCATTCTAGATTTAAAGTACTACATCATCAGACTTATTTGAGAATAATTTCAGTCTTTCTCAATAAAATTAGCTAACTATACCATAATCATAGAATGTTTCAACTCTTCAAGCTTCAAACTCTCGTATTAACAAATAAGCAGCAGATAGATTCATTTTCAACCATCTTGGCACCTCTAAACATGAAATGACCGCACAAAACTAAAAATAACAAGAAAAACCTATAATTTCTCAAAGCTCTCATAGGACAGTCACATAAGCTTTAACACATTCAAAACCATAGGAAGAATTATGTACAAATGAAGACTTAGAAAAAGCCGAATAAATAAAGTTAATTTTTAAGAAAATTTAAGAATGGGCTGACCAGAAGAAATAAAAATATGTATTTTAGGATGCTCCATGTGATACCTAGGGATGGTTTAAGAAGTAGCTTTACTTTGAAAATGATTTATTAGGAGTTGGGGAGGCTACAACATAGCGCAAAGCCAAGATTTTATGCGCTAAATAAGCTTTAGAAAATTTAGAAGCTGGGAAAGTTATGCCAAAACCTTGTTCCAAAAATGGGCTCATAGAATTTATCTTGAAATATAAGCAGATATATGATAAAAGTAAGATATTTCATTTGAAATTGAGTGATGATAAAAATGAAATGAAAGTAAGTTTATAAATGATTGCAAGTTAAGAAGTGATTTCTATTATTGCAGGTTGAAAAATACGCTATTAAATAGATTGATAAATAGATATTAATATAAGTTAGAAAGAGACAAGAATTGCGAAGAGTAAAGATTGAGAATCCACGCAACACAAAAAAAGGTTTCAGTATATTCAATATCTTATATAAATATTTTAATTATACAAAAAGTCCTATAGTAAATATAAATCAATTAAAATTCAAAGGTTAAATGTGATCTGAAGTGCTCTTAAAAATTAAGAGAAAATAGAGGGGTTAAGAGTGCATGCGTACGGTGTGAGCACGCGAACAACAACCCTGCTCATTTCTTCTTCTTCTCCATCTTCTTGATGTAGAACTCGAGTTCTTTGCCTTCGAGGATGTAACCATCAGCTCTGCCGGATTGGCCTGGTCTTGACACAATTCACTCTTTATTTATAATCATAATCAAATTATCTTTCAATTATCGTATATTAAGGGAAATTCTTTGAAGTAATAAAAATCGAGACAAATTTTAAAATGATAAAATTTTCACTTTTAGTAAAATTAATATTTGTCAATTAATTAAAAAATATTAAAGTGGTCAAGTTTGGTATAATCCAAGTAAGATTTATTATTTAAATGCAGGCGAGGAGTCTTCCAGCGTTGAATTGTTCACTGACGTGAGTATCAAGAACTCTACCGGCTTGTCTCTTCTTGAGGACAACTTGGATGTGTCTGCTCTTCTTCTTTTCCTCTGGCTTGTTCTCAGCTTCTTGAGCAGCAACGGCGGCCTTCTTTTTGCCGAGCTCAACATCGTAGTGCTCAAGGTAGTACTTCTTGAAGGGAGTAGCGTCGACTTGCACGATTGAGTTCTTAACAATGGTCTTGGTTCTGACGAGATCGTTGTTGGTGGCATTGTACACGACGTCCAAAACTCTGGTCTTGCCAGCGAACTGCTCTGATTGCCACACAAAGTTACCTTGATCGATTCTCAGAGCACGATACTTGTAAACTCAGTAGAATTTATAACTTAATATTCATTTGTCTATGATTCCCTCCTATGCAACAAGTCAATGTGAAATAATTATTGGCTATAAAAATATGATTAAGGCAAGTTTAGTTGCCTCCTCTGCCTCTGACAGCGCGAACATCCTTGGGACCAAGCTTGGTCATGGCTGCTTATCTGCCCATTTCGAACTTTCTCTTCTTTTAGTGAACTGGCATACGTCCACCAGTTGCTCTTCTCTTGTGGCGAGAGTCTCTTGAGATACCCATGATCTTCTAATTAATAATAAACAATCTAAAATCTAGATATTATTGCTGAAACTCATAATTCTGCCTATAAAATCCAAAATTCATACATATAATGAACTTTTTAATAAGATTATTGTTTAACAATAAATATATTTCCTTAATTCTCAAAAAATTGATTTCCAAGTCCTATGTTCATTTCCACAATTTCAATCTATAAGGTAGTATATTTTTATTAAGGATTGGAAATTATAAAATAGGGAAAAGAATTGCTATTTCATTACCTAGTCGAAATTATTTATAATATTCTTATTTAAAAATTGGATTTAGGCAAATTTGAAATTTTGATAGCCAAAACTATATTTTTTCCTACAACTGGAATATTAAAATTTTTAGAATTTTTAGAAGCTTAATAAATAAATATGGTCGATGTAAAAGCTATGAGCTATGGTGTCATTCCAAAGGGAAGCACCCTTGAAAAGATAAATGTAGATTTAATCCTTAATGCGGTCGCTACTATTCTGCATTCACAGATCCTTGAGGACCAAGCTTCGAGTAAAATCATCGCCCCAGGAAGTTATATAATTGAATATAGTTAACTGTAAGTAAGAGTTTGAATTTTTATATTGAAAATGCATTAGATTAAGTGATGTATTCTTCTTCTCAGAAGAAAAGTATATTTTGGAGAAACCCGAAGCTTTCGATAAAGCCCGTATCGCACTATTGAGAGAATCTCCATCCGTAGAAAATATTTTCGATTTCATGAAAGCTCTCTACGACTGCGCCCAGTTCTCTTCAGAATGCTGCATCATCAGTTTAGTTTACATTAACAGAATAATCGCATTCACTGAAATGCCACTACAGCCAACCAACTGGAGGCCACTTGTGCTTTGCTCCCTATTGGTTGCCTAGAAAGTATGGGACGATAGATATCTCTCAAATGCTGATTTCGCATTCATCTATCCCTTCTTCGTCACAGAGGAGATTAACAAGCTCGAGCAAAAGTTTATTTTCCATTTATAATCACTAAGCTATATGACCCATTATTCATTAAATATTTTGGTAATTATTTACTTTCAAGTTCCTTGAGTTAATTCAGTACAACGTTACTGTGAAAAGCAACTTGTACGCTAAGTACTACTTCGAGTTGAGAGGACTCTTCAAGGACAACGAGAAGGATTTCCCCCTTTAATAAATCACCGAGGGCGATGCCAAGCTCCTTGAACAGAGATCCAGAGAGTACAAGGACATCTTCGAGGGAGAGGGACAAAAGGCCAAGAAGAAGAACAACTCCACTTTCGGGCAGCTCCAGACTAAGAACATATGGGATTGAGGAAATATTATGAGTTCTTTGTGACTTAGTAATGATAATTCAAAGTGAATAAGGGTTTAAATAATTTTATAATAGGAAGAAATTTAATATTAAATTCTTTAAAACTTCTCAGTTTTTTAATTTGTGGGAACTAATTTATAATTTTTTTAAAGCAAATAAGGTCTATCAGAATGTTGAAGTAAAAAAAGCAAATAGGTAAACTGAAGAAACTATAAATTTATCTGAAAGGCAAATAAGAGAGAGGGTATAATTTAAATATATTTTAACAATATTCAGGATTATCATTATTTGGTCAAAAGGACTTTTTAATACCTTTAAGAGTTATATATCAAACTATGTTCCTTAAATTTTATCATAAAAAATAAACAAGTATAATTAAAGGAGTTTATTTTATTAATTAGGGAAAAATTATATTTTTGAAAGTTCAAAAAATTTCAAATAAAATAATTGGAAGTAGATAAATCTATTTTTAAATAAGGAAAATATTGGAGTCAAAAGAATTAAAGATCATGAGATCTGAAGAAAAGTAAATCATTGATGTATAAGAGTTAGAGTTAATTATATAATTATAATAAAAATTTTATTACTAAAAGTTTCTTTGCTTATTTAATTAAATTAAAGTATTTAAGAGTTATTTAATACTATAAATTATAATTTATTTCTGAAAATTAAATATGATTCCTTTATATTCATTTTATTTCTTCTCATTATTCATTTTATATACTTTGAACATTCTACATCTAATTTTATTTTTAGTTATGCATTTTAATTCCAATATTCTATTAACAAGATAATTTCAATAAATTTAGTCTTATTGATATACTATTAAAAATTATTTTGATATTTAAGTTTACTTTACTATTAAAACCTTTTTAAATAATTATATTTACAGAAAAGCTAAGACTCAGTTAAGCTTATTATTAAAGTGCAATAGAAAAGGGGTGTTTGGAAAATATCTGATTTAACCTTTTGCTTATATTTATTCATTTAATGTATAAGCTGAAAAGGCATATATCTATATCATTAAATATTTGAAGAATTTATTAGCACATACAAATACAAAAAATTAAAGAAATTGTATTATTTGATGTAATTAACTTACAAAAAGCTTACTAAAAATTCAAATTAATTGAATATTTATAGTTAAATAATATTTAATCCTTTTTCACAAGAATTTAGTTTTGATATATATGATCAACCAAGTCATAAAGAAATAGAATAACATCATGCCAATTAGGACTGAATAACAAACTTTATCTCCATAGTTGTAACCGAAGTAATCCATTACAACTTGAAAATTTAATTATATTAAAATCAATATTTTAGATATAAAGCTCCTTTTTAGCAATATTATACATATCAAAATCAATGTTCATAATAATAATAATAATATAAAATACAGAAGTTTATAAAATAATATTTATTTTTACTTGACTATAATTGATTCCCAGGTAGTTTTTCTTATAAATAAGTCTTCTTAGAAGAAGTTCACTTGAGTATCTCATTCAAAAATAAATTCCTAAATCTTTTTATTTAAGTCATTGTAATAATTTAATTAATTAGATTGGAGATATCCAGCCCAAGAATTTTCCAACAAAGTTTGCATTACCAAGATTAGAAAAGGATCCTGCTCCTAAATTGAACAAAACCATGAAAAGGTTCACGACCAATATCGCCTACTAATCAGAATCGAAAAGTGCTCCTAACATAAACCCAAAGAATGAACCATTTAAAGCTTGAATTACTAAAACACTCACCCATTTAAATATGTTCTCGGCAGAGGTAATCATGAATTATAAATATTACAGAGATTTCTTTAATATTTAAAGTTTATCGTCGAATTTAATGAAATAGTAGGATAGGAGACCCACGCAGAAGGGATAAAACATTAATACTAAAGTAGACGCACTTAAAACGCTTAAGAAATAGGAGTGTTCTGAATAAAGTTTAGATTTTCTTTCTCTATGATACACTGGTTTTATCATTGGTAGTTACAATATAAATATGTAATTTTGCTAGAAAAGATTACAAGTATCATTAAAAAATGATGTGAATATCTAAGCCATAGACAAACAAATAAATTAGTCAATGCTACTAAAGAAGACAAAACCTAACCAACTCATAGTAATTGATGTATTAACTTCTTTTTTAATAAATAAGTCCAGTTCTTTAGACCCAATATCATGATAAACTGATGAAATTAAGAAAGCCATAAAAAGTGAAAGTCCAAAAAGTCCATATATAGCTCTGGGGTTTCTTTTTATGTAAATTAATGTTCTCAAAAATTGTAATTTAAAAAAAATCCAGAAGGAAGCTTATCTTTAGAGACCTATCATTGTAATTTTTAGTCCATTATGTTTCCTCACAGGAAGAGAATTCTTTTCAATTTGGTATTGTTATTTGCACTTGTTAGCTATCATGATAGTTGTTACTTCTTAATTGACTATTTTAGGATCGATAGCAATTTTTAAAATGAAATCAGCTGGGTTAGTGAATCTTGGAATACTCATATTAAAGTCACTTAGAAAGTTTTAAATGTTGTTAGCTGGCCCATTAAAAATAGTATGACCCTCAGAAAGCATCATTAATCTATCAAATTGCATAAAAATATCTGAAGATGGAGAGTGAATCGTACATATTATGTTCATTCCTTTCCTTGCCTCTTATTTCAAAAGTTTAATAATTTACAAAGCAGTTGTTGAATCTAAGCCACTAGTGGGCTCATCTAGCAGAAGTAAATTTGGATTAGTAATTAACTCATAACCGATTGACGTTCTCTTTCTTTCTCCTCCAGAAATACCCTTTAGGAAGAATCCTCCAACTAAGGTATTCTTACAACTCTAGAGTCTCAATCTATAAATGACACTTTGAACAAGCTCCTCTATTTGTTCATCATCAAAGTTAGTTCTCATTTTTGCTGCAAACTTGAAAAGTTCATATGGTGTGAAAGTTATCATTAGAACGTCATCCTATTGCACAAAAGCAGCAAATTTACCAAAATCATCTTTTTCAAGAGATCGTCCATTTGCAGTGATAGATCCTGTGACAATACTCTTTTTACTAAGGTTGTGTCTTTGTGATAAGATATTTAATAGACTAGTCTTTCCTGAGCCACTAGGTCCCATAATTGCCATAATTTCCCCAGGCCTTGAAAACCCTGAATTACTCTTTAAGATATGATGCTTGTCAGGATATTAGGGGCCTTACTCTTAATTCATTGAAGAATTCTTTACAAAGTTTTACTATGAATTGTTATTCTGGAGTTGATAGTTTTGCTCTTAGACCTAGTTAGAGGGCATTAATATAAAACTATATATTGCAAAAGCTATTCGGTTTCTATGACCTATTATTACAGCTCTTCGTTTATAATCATATTCCTCTTTTTAAGGGGAACATAGAAATTGATGTCCTACCAATCAAGGAATATCTGCTCTGACTCTTCAATCATTTGCTAATCGTACCTCTATAAATTTTCATCACGATCTTTTGTGGAGGGAGAATTACAAGTCTTGAAATTTTCTTCATCTTCAATTATTTTATTATACTAGTCCCCACCATAGTGCTAGTCTTACAACAACTTTTCTTAGTAAGGGTCCATTCAATAATACTTTTTAATTAATAAACTCTATACTATACTTTTACAATAATTTATTGTACTTGCTAAGGATTATTATTAATAGTAATATTATTATAAGTTTTAAAAATTTGTTATAAATTTAGGGTGGTTGGCAAATTTCTTGCCCTAAACATCTTATTTTATATATATGCCAAAATTTAGCAAAATAATATTTAATCACAACATCAATTCCCCCACACCTCTTAAATAGTAAACAACTTTTATAATATTTAATTTTCAAGGTTTACAACTATCTTTTGTCTTAAAAATTAGTCTAAACTATAGCGATTATAATTTAATTAATTTGATCTCATGAAAAATTCTAATCTTTATTTAATAGTAAAGATTAATGCCTGTATTATAATTAATATTTTTCATAGTTAATGATTTCACAAATTGATACAAATTACTTATTTAAATGGAAGGCAGAAAACTACTTTCTGAGAAGTGGAGACTATATTTTTAGAAGGGGCAGAAAACTTTCATCATTTTTGGATATATAAAAACTTGGGGATAGGAACCAAACCCCATATTTTAGTCTCAGTATTTATTGTAATATCACAAAATTCCAGCTCATTTTTAACCAGAACGTATTAATTTAATTTCTGTGACGTCAGTTTATGATAAATTTAAGCAAAGCGATATATTTTTAGTATAAACAAGATAGAAATTGAAATTGTTAAATATTCATATAATTTAATTATGATTTATGTTTACAAAAATTTACAAAAGGTAAATTTGATAAAACTTTCCAATTTATCATTAGAATATTTTGAATAAGTTCTTCTATAATTATGAATTTATTTATTTCAAAATTGTATCGATTTATATTCCTCATCATCCTCATCTTCAATATTCTATAGTCTAGTTTGATTATTATTTTACCTCAAACGATTCAGATTAGTTTAGCCTCTGTTACTAGAATTAAAATTCTAAATCTTTTTTTTTCTTTAAATGTGAGAAAAAATTATATATATAAATTACTTTGATGAAAAGAATTCAGATTTGGTATTCTACTGCTTTATAGATAGCTGGTATTATCATTATGGGTATTTATATTTAATATAAACTCCGAAAATTAATTTAGATTTGTTGAAGACTTTTGCTTGAATCTGGCTTGGTTTGCAATTGAATAATTCTAGGAACTATTGTTTACTTAAAAATCTGCATTCGCAGTTTTGTTGCTCTAATTACTATTTGTTATAATGATTTAAAGTTTAATTACAAAAAAATCTGAAATAAATAGACTTCTCCAATAAATAATTGATATTATAAGAAGCTGTCTTTTTGAACTGAAGGGGCTTCCTCCTCTTCAGTAATTGTAATCATGCAATTATTATCTTCTATTAAGTAAGATTTAATAAAGCTATTTGTTTGATTAAAATCTTGTTACGACCATGATTGATTATTTATGCTTTAATGTTAAGATTTTCTTTAAATTAGAGAAGATGGTCTGTAATTCACAGCATTTGCATTCGAAAATTGTGATTTTGGAAGACTCTTATATAAAATTTCAAAGATTATAAATTAAACATTTAAATATGACCTAAAATCTTGTTCCTTGGCAACTTAGATTCTAAATTATCATGTTCATATATTAGCTGGTCCAGTCTTTATATGGCAGTTTATTGAGGTAGCATGGGCTTTATTTTAACTATAGAATTTTTGTTATTTTTATCTTCTTCTTTTTTTCTTTTAAGAGACAAATCTAGGGACCCTACCATGCTCTCTTGTTTTAGCCTCCCTAATCTGACTGAGGACTAAAAAATGTATCATATATTAATTATAATATCATAATCTTTGACTATGGAGGAGAAAAGTTGTTAGTATTAGTTGGTATCTCAAAAGTAAAACCTGTGGTCGTAGATGACCCAAAGATGGATCTTGAAAGAATATTTAAGGGTGCTAAGGTAGAATTATTTCCATCCTAATGTGTATTAAATTCATCGATGTTTGAGGGCATAGTCCTAATTGTACTTGTATTTTTTCTTATATATTTCCTATTAAATCGCTTTGCCATTTAAACTCGAAAACTATGTCCAAAATATGTATTTAAACTTGTATTGGGCAAATCATTAATTAGATAGCATGTTATAATAAATAAGAGTAAATATAATGATTGCAAATTTTAGATATTAACATTATTTAAAATAAAGTTAGAGAAAAATAAGTATAGCATTTGATTACATTTGACTAAAAATAGTAATTATGATTCTTTTCTATCCTTAAATTATTTTAAATTATGGAACACTTGAATTCCACAATTAAGAATTTAATGATACAAAATTAAATAAAAAATATTTGGGCATTGATTCTGAAAGCTTTCTTTGATATTCTTACTAGAGCTCGAAATATAAAGACTATATTTAAACCAAAATTTGCAACTGCCACAGCTGCTATCATACCAAGAACGACCCATCCAATGTTGATACTTTAAATTGCATTTTATTTAAATTTATATTTTTATGGAATAGAATGGGCAAATTATTTATTATTTAATGTTATATTTAACATCTGGATCACAATCGATGTCAGTAAACATTAAAGAAAAGACTCCTACAAACAAAACTAATGTTTCATTAATTACTTCTAACTAATTTATTCTATCTATCTCAAAAGGCCTGATGTGGATTAAGTATATCAGTATCTTTAATTAAAAATATTTAACATTTAATTTGATATAGTAATTAAATAAAATTCAGTTAAAAGAGAGACATCATTTGAAAGATTATTATTTAGAGATATGCGTAGTCATGGAAATACATCATTTATCAATTAAATTTAATTTAAATATTAATTATAAATTTGTATTTAGCAATTGACATGACGAAAACTATTCTTCTTAAGAAATAAAGCACATAGTACATTTTAGAGATTACTTAGTTTAATTTAAGTTCCTCAAAAAATGGCTTTAGGTACCTATTATCCTTAATTTCCTCTACGCTCATTTAAAAAAAGAGATATTAATTTTATGAATTTTGCAACCTTTAAAAGCCAGAAATAAGGGAGCAACAGAACACACAATAAAGAAAATTATAGCCATGAGTGATGAAAAAGATTCTCCACCGTTTTTCCTGAAGTTTAAAGTATACATATTTATCATAGCACTTAAGTACAGATTCAGGTAACACTCTATGAATAATCTTATTGGAAAACTGACCATAGAATACTGATTAAGTATGCTAGCTAATCTTTGTAATTTAACTAATAGAAGAGATATCAATTGTATTACTATTGCGATTCCCACAAATATTGAGGACAGGAAAAGCAAAAATGTGGTGAACCCCAAATTTGATATAAACAAGCTTGAATCATAGCCGAAATTTCTGAAAGTATCATTGTAAGCGACTTCATTATCTTTTACTCCAAAAAGCTCTTCTATAAGAAACTCTGAGAAGAGGTAGTCAAATTTTAATGAGCCCACGACTAAAAGAAAAAAGTAGTAAAGGTTTGGAGGCACTGTAATTTCAAGAAGGGGCATATGAGATATAAGTTGCTATGTATTCACGAAACTCCAAAATAACTGCAAAGATTCAAAACCTTAAAACCACTTACTGAGGTTCATAAGTGCTTTGATTTAAGGATATAATTGGGGTCTTATTGGGGTTATTAGAAAAATTTGGCCAATTTGCAAAATGAGAAATAGAAATTAGCGAAATTTATGGTCTATGTATGATGAGAAATATTTAGATTTACTGCTTAAGCTTAGGTATGCTACGAGTATTAACATAGACTAAGCATAACCAGTACTAAATTTTGCAGCCATAGCAAGACTCCGACGCAAGAGTGCCTCAACTGTTAGGTATCACTGCATGTTAGCTGTATAGCATTTTAATTCTGGTACTTGAAAACAGTAAGAAAATAAAAGTTCACCCAGACTCATATTGACTACCTCTGTGACTCTAAGACTTTAAAGTATTGGGCACACTTTCCTCTTGATTAGCGAGCTGTAGTGTTTCATCGCAGGTTTCCTGACATGCGTATCTCTCCTAAGACTATAGCCAACATTTATTGAAGAAATGTTATTACTTTCAAGACTGTCAACAGAGTGAAGAGAGTGATTGATTTTTCAGTGCCAATTTATAGTAATAATTTAAACTATTTATATGATTAAATGCAGAGCTGCTTATAATAACATCAAATTCATACACGCTGATGAAGCTGTGTTTACCTTTAACAGTTTAATTAATAAGTCATAGTACAATGAGTATGATAACATATAAGTTTATTACTAAAAAGTGAAGGTTGTCTCTCATGAAATTTTAGCTGGTATTAGCAAAGATTCAGGCTTAGAAAGTTATTCCATTCCCCCTCGCTCTATTAAGCGAGAGTAATATATTGAATTTTTGCATAAGCTAAGAGAGAAGTATACCAACTAAGAAATCATCTTGTTTGTTGATAACCTATCAGTTCATAAGACTTTAGGAGTCTAAGAAAGCTTATGAAGAGTTAAACATAACTCTTGTACACAACGTTCCTTATAGCCCATAATTTAATGGAATTGAATTTTACTGGTGTTAAATCAAGACTTACTACAAGAATCTTCTGCTGTATCATCTAATGCATGATTTACCAATCGATCCAGTACATTTATTGCAAAGTAGTTGCAATAGTGTGAATAAAGATAAGGCTACGATATGCGCTTGGAAAGGAAGAATGAATGTTAATTAATAAGTTTTAGACTTAAATGAATGAAATAGTTCACATATTAAATGGACCCTTAAAAGGATTAGGCTTCTCTTTTTTTTCTTCTTCTTAAGGCTTGACAGGCTCTAAGTTTCTTCTCTTACTGCCATCTCCTTCATCTATGTTCATATCTTCTGGCTTTTAAACATCTTTATAAAGTCTCTAGCTAAATTAATGAACTGTCAGTTGTTTTCTATCTCTATGAACCTTAGCATTCTCTTTCATAAGATATATAGCAGAGCCAGATTTACCTACAAAGTTATATGTCAAAGCTTACTTGAAAGATAAGGATGCTTCTTAAGTTCTTCTAGCCAAGCTGAGCTTAATAGAATGCCTAGCTTCTTCTAGTCTTCAGGAGAGATAGAATATCGTTTCTTATGAGCTTATTCAATTATTTCTCTGAGATACTCCTCTTTTATTGCACCAATAATACCAAAAAAAAAGTTTCTCTCTGGTAGTTTACTATACAGTTGCTTCTTGGTAGGAAGGTAAACTACCACTTCATCATCTTACATGGCATCCTCATAAAGATTAGTGACAGAAATCTCAGGGTAGTTTGAAATTTCAATTAGTTTAATCTCTTTATTTTTAAAAGCTTTCTTCTCCTCACAAACTATTGCTTTCAAGAATGAAATTTGGGTACCTTCCATCGTTGGAAGGAACAAACCAACTGTATAATTTGTTAATAGTATCAAGTTATCTTACCATGTAAAGATAGGTATCTATAGAGATCTTCCTTACTTCTGAATCTTGAGATCATTTCTTGAGCCTCAACTCTTTTCATTTTGTCATTGAGTGATTCCATCTTTGTTCCTCTTAATATAAATGAATTTCAAATTATAATTTATAGACTTTTTGTTCCTATTGTTTAAAATCTTACTATTAAATATGGCCATCTTAAAGGAGGTCAACCCTGCAAAGACATGTGGAGAAAGTTTGCAGAAGATGTAACAGACTGCAGAGATGGAGCTCTATTTTTATCAATTTAGTTCCATTTAATTTGTTTTAATTTATAGTACTGGTAATAAATCCGTTTAATTTTAATTGTACCAATTTAATAGTACCAAAACTTAATTAGTACCTAGTTTTAAACTAAATAGGTTTTAATGGAAAAGTTCAAAATGGTTCAAAACCTAATTGTTCCCAGTACCAACCTGAATTTTTTCTAAGTTGATACCAAAATTAAAAATATTTAGCATGAAATTAGAAAATTTATAGTTATAAACGAAGTATAAATATAATCTCTACTACCTGCGAATCAATTATTGTTACTGCAGTGCTTACTCTAATAGAGTTACTTAACTTAAGTAGTTATTAGAGCTTAATAATAGAAATTTAAATTTGAATTTAAACATGACGGCTATCATAAATTGGAAATCAGTTTCTCTTGGTGCTGGATAATCGTAGGTAAACTTTGGTTCCACCAAAAACCCTGAAATTATTTATGTTGAGATGGAGGCTGAGCTCAGGGCCCTTGAGTTTGAAGCAAGTTTGAAGCAGAAATCTTCAAAATTGAAGTTTAAAAAAGAAGGGTAAAGCAGAGATCGGACTTTAAACATAAATTGAATATGTTGAGAAGGTAAAAGAACAGCAAAATATAGAAAAGATAAAAACATATTAATTTTAAGACTGCTAGAATCTTTTCTCAGCCGAAAAAAACTTGAAGAGACATCTAAAAGAGGTACACTCTGGCAAAGTCAAGATCTATTTCGAGCATGATAAAGTTGATGGAAGGTACTAATGCAAAACGTGCATGAAGTCTTATACACTCTTTGCAAAAGTAAAGAAACATATGCGGAAGCATCATTTGAGTGAATTTTTAATTCAGGATAAAGAAACTTAAAAACTAGTTCCAGCAAAAATATAATCTAATACTCTTGAGTTATAAATAGAGCAACAAGAGAGACTCAAGAGACAGAAGTGAAATGAATCGATGAACCATACAGCAGGTAATACAATTTTAGCATGCTTCTAAGTGAAGGATATTAATATACATGCATTAAATGCAGTTGATCTCAGCACTTGTATTGAAAATTACTTGAATATTAACTTGCCTGAAAAAGCAAAACTCACATTAGTTAATGAGTATGCATGCATAGTACATCCATTCACCTATCTTTTTAAGAGCCAGCAGTATTAAAATGAGTTTGCTAATAAATACATGGTACTTAGAGAAGCCTAAAAAAAAGACTGCAAAAATTTGCTTAAGCTCAATGGTGTAATATTAAGCTATGGTTTCATCGCATTAAGGCCAAAGAAATTTGAGATGACTCTGAGAGACTAACTATATCACAATAGATACCCTGAAGATTTAAACGATATACTCTCGGATATGATACATGGTGTTGAGGAGTTGCATGAACTTAGATATGTTCATAAAGATATGAAGCCTGAAAATATTATTCTAAATCTCTGCCCTTTAGATGTAGTTGTAATCGATTTCAATAGAGCTTTAAGATAGGAGATTTTTACTATAGCACAGATACTTCGTACTCCATAGTACTTCCCAATAAGAGAGAAATGGACTAATGGTACTGTTTAATGGAAATTTTTGGCAGCAGCAGCAATAATATTAGAAAGTGACATGGAATGTATGTCTTACTTTGGTACTAAGCATTAAAAACATTCAATAAGATTGGCCTAGAAACATATAAAGTAAGAAGATGAATGCGAAGAAATTGAAAGCATAGTTGAGATGATAATTGTGAGAACTCCAAACTATCCTCGGCAAACATTAGATGACATCCTTGAATCACTAGAGAGAGAGTAAGTTTTAAGAGATACAATAAAGACAAGCAGATAAAATTTGTTTGATTTAAGATCACTAATAAACATTAAGACAACTAATAAACATTAAATATTCATTAAATTAATATATAACCTGCTTTTAATTTACTAAATCCAATAAGATCCCCAACTATACCCTACAAATCAATGCACTTATAAACCTCACTAAGGGGTTTTTATTGAGATATTAAAATTTATGTAGTGAGTCTCGTTACCAGCAACGAAGAGAGAGTTGTGTTGAAAAAGTTTGAGAATGTGTTGATAATCTAATGATCTGTGCTATCAATCTGACCCAGGTTTAATTAGTTTTCTGGATTTTAGTTTGAAGGCTTGTCATCAATTGAATACAAAAATAGGCTAGGGTTTAATAAAGTCATTTGCATTTATGAGGAGAAATCTTAAGGTTATTATTGTGCAGGATAAGCTGGAGATTTCTTGAATCGAAATTGAATTTAAACGCTTTTTTTTCTGATGTGCTAAACATCCCATGTAAATAAAACTTTATTCGAAAAAGATGTGAATGATACAGCTTTCTTATAAAATAAAACTAACCTAGAAATACTATAGTTTTATCTGTTTTAAAAGAAAATTTTAAAACTAATTTTTTTAAGATTAAAATAGTCTAATTTTTTAGAGGATACTAAAACATAATTTCTTTTAATAATCAAATTTCTTGATTTCTTTTGTTGTATTTGTAGTATTTCTGACATCTAAAGGTTTCTAAGATATCAATAAAAAAGAACCATAATCAGTTACTTTCCTGATTTAAATTAAGCTAGAATTTTATTCATATTATGATTATTCCACAACTATTGTAATATTTTATGGTTTTACAGGTTTAAATGGCGATAAGATTTTTTTATTATTAACTATAGTTATTATTTTAATGTGAAATTATTTATCCCAGGTTTTTTGTAATCAGCATGTTCAATATTATCTTAATCATTTGGAATAAAAGTAACTCTCAGCTTTTCTTTACAATCCTTTGGATTTTTGTTATTATCTCACAGAGTAATAGTAAATCTGAATGTGCCAAGTTGTCGAAAATCAGAACTAAAGACCAGATACTTATTATCTTTAACTGTATAAAATGGCTTGATTTCTTCAGATGCAGAGTTTATAGTCAAAGTTATTTTATCTTCTGGGTTTGGATCAAAATAATCTGGAAGTGTTAGGGTAGCTTACTGACCTGAAATAATTACTATGTCGTTTATTTTGTCGGTGAACTATGGGGCATAGTTTGGTATGTATTATATAGTGTTGTTTCCATTCGATCCATTAAATAACCCAAAACATTAAAAAATTCTTATCTTAAAATTTAAGAAATATTTACAATTCTAAGTAATCATGGATAAAGCAGTTATTTTATTAATTTTGATAATTTTTTAATAAAAAACCTTCATTAAATTCCATCTTTAACTTCTAAAGTAAATTTCTTAACTTTTTTTACCTCCAAATTTGTTTATACTACAGAGACATATTATATTTGTTTACAAAATCATAAACTGAACTTACATGTCTTCATCTCAACAGCTAAAACGAATCTTCAAATAAAATAAGCTAGGATATAAAAAGTTTAATCAAAATTGTTAATAGATTAATTAGCGAGGGTTTTGGGGTTGCTTATTATTTCCTTAGCTTCCATTATTCCCGTTAGTACCGTTGTTTCCATTTGTTCCGTTATTCCCATTGTTACCTTATGTTCCATTCAAAACCCCAAAACCCCTTAGTGAGGTTTATAAGTGCTTTGATTTATATGGTATAGTTGGGGTCTTATTGGGGTTAGTAGAGAAATTAGGTCAAATTACAAAATGAGAAATAGAAATTAGCGAAATTTAGGGTCTATTTATGATGAGTAATATTTAGATTTACTGCTTAAGCTTAGGTATGGTACAAGTATTAATATAGACTAAGTCAAACCAGTAATGAATTATGCTGCTATAGCAAAGCTCCTTCGCAAGAGTGCCTCAACAGTTAGGTATCATTGCTTGTTGGCTGTTCAGCATTATAATTCAGGCACTTGAAAGCATCCTGCAAGAAAATAAAAGTTCTCACAGCACCATATTGACTACCTCTGCGACTCGAAGACTTTAAAGTATTGGGCACACTTTCCACTAGACTAGCGAGCTGTGATGTTTCATCGCAAGTTTCCTGACATGCGTATCTCTCCTTAAACTATAGCCAACATTTATAGAAGAAATGGTATTACTTTCAAGACTGTCAACAGAGTGAAGAGAGTGATTGATTTTACAGTGCCATTTTATAGTAATAATTTAAACTATATATATGATTAAATGCAGAGAGCTATTACTAATAACATCAAGTTCATACACGCTGATGAAGCTGTGTTTACCTTCAACACCTTTATTAATAAGTCTGGTATAAGAAGTATGATAATATAGAAGTCTACGATGAGAAAGTAAAGGTTGTAACCCATGCAATTTTAGCAGGTATTAGTGAAGACTCTGGCTTAGAAAGTTATGTTATTCATCCTCGCTCTATTAAGCGAGTAGTACATAGAGTTCCTACATAAGCTGAGAGATAAATAAAATGATTAAGAGATCATCCTGTTTGTTGACAACCTCTCAGTTCATAAGACTAAGGAGTCTAAGAAAGCTTATGAAGAGTTAAACATTAATCCTGTATACAATGTTCCTTACAGCCCTTAATTTAATGGAATTGAATTCTACTGGAGTTAAATCAAGACCCACTACAAGAAACTACTGCTATATCACCTAATGCATGACCTGCCTATAGATACAGTAGACTTGATTCAGAGTAGCTGCAAGAGAGTAAGCATAGAAAAGACAACAGTTTGTGCGAGAGAAGGAAGAATGAATGTTTATAAATAAGTTTTAGATTTAAATGAATGAATAAGTTCACATTAAACTAACCCATAAAGGGGTTTGGCTTTTCTTTATTCTCCTCTTCTTATGGCTTGCTTGGGCCTAAATTTCTTCTCTTTGTGCCAGCTATCTATGTTCATTTCTTCTGGCTTTTAAACATCTTTATAAAGTCTCTTGCTCACTTCATAAATAGTCTATGACTTTCTCTCTCTGTGGACCTTCGCATGCTCTTTCATTAGGAATATACCAGTTCCAGGTTTCCCTACAATGTTATGAATCAAAGCTTACGAGAGAGGAATGGATGCTTCTTAAGCTCAGCGAGCCAGGTCTCGCTTATTAGTATGCCTTGCTTCTTTTAATCTTCAGGAGAAATAGAGTAGCGTTTTTTGTGAGCTTCTTCAATGATCTCTCTGAGATAACTCTCTCTTTAAAGTGCCAAGAACTCCAAAGAAGAAGATCCTTTCTGGAAGCTTGTTAGAGAGTTGTTTCTTGGTAGGAAGATAAACTACCAACTCTTCATCTTTCATAGCATCCTCGTAGAGATTAGTAACTGAAATCTCTGGGTAGTTTGGTATATCTATCAACTTTATTTCGCTGTTTTTGAAGGCTTTCTTCTCATCGCAGAGTATAGCTTTTAAGAATGAAATTTTGGTACCTTCCATCGTTGGAAGGAATAAACCCACTATAGCATATGATTAAGTATATGTCACATGCTTACCATGCTAAGTGAGGTATCGATAGAGATCTTCCTTGCTTCTGAATCTTCAGATCATTTCTTAGCTTCAACCCTCTTCATTGCAGTACTTATAGATTCCATCCTTGTTCCTTCTCTTATTATTGAATTTCAAATTTTAATATATAGAGTATTGGATCCTACTGTTAAAAATCTTAGTATTAAATATGGGCATCTTATGGGAGGTCAACCTGGTAAGGATACGTGGAGAAAGCTGGCAGAAGCTGTAACAAACTTCAGAGATGGAGCTCCATTTTTATCAAAATAGTTCCATTAAATTAGTACTAAATTTGTTTTTAAATTTGATTAGTACCGGTACTAAATTCGTTTAAATTTAATTGGTACCAATTTAATAGTACCAAAACTTAATTAGTACCTTCTTTTAAACAAATGATGATTTAATGGAAAAGTTCCAAAATGGTTCAAAACCTAATAGGTACCAGTACCAACCCGATTTTATACTTGGTTGGTACCAAAATCGAAATTATTAAGTATGAAATTAGAAAAATTATATTTATAAACTAAGCATAAATATGATCTCTAACACCTTAAATTCAACCATAAATGTTGACGTATCAACTCCTATACAGAGTGACTATAACCAGAAAGGTTATTAGAGCTTAATAATAGAAATTTAAATTTGAATTTAAACATGGCGCTAACTTAAATCGAAAAGCAGTTTCTCTTAGCAGTGGATAATCATAGCTAAACTTTGGCTCCTCCAAGAAACCAGAAGTAATTTATATTGAGAAGGAGATTGAGCTAAGAGTTCTAGAGTTTGAAGCTGAGGTCTTTAAAATTTAAGTTTAAAACAAGAAGTAGAGTGCAGAGATAGGATTTTAAACATAAGTTGAATTAGTTGAGGAAGATAAAGAACAGCAACAAATAGAAAAATTTAAAACATTTTAATGTGAAGACTGCTAAAATTTCTTCTCAACTGAGTCTAGCTTGAAGAGGCACATCAAAGAGGTACACTCTGGTTAGAGCTAAGATCTACTTTAAGCATGATAAAATAGATGGTAGATATTAGTGCACAACATGCATGAAGTCTTATACTCACTCATCAAAGTAAAGAGGCATATGCAGAAGCATCATTTAAGCGAATTCCTGATTAAAGATGAGGAAACTTAAAAACTTGTACCTGCTAAAAGAAAAAATAACTCTCTTGAGTCTTAAAGACAACAAGAGGAAAGGTTCAAGAGGCAGAAGCGTTTTGAATCAATGAATCAGCCAGCAAATAGTACTCTTATAGCATGTCGAGAGAGCTATGTATATACCTGCATTGAATGCAATTGATATTGAAAGTTGTATTGAAAATTACTTGCATTTTGACCTGCCAAACAAGGCTAAGCTTATAGTGGTTGATGAGTATGCTTACAAAGTATATCCTTTTAAATATCTCATTAAAAACGAGCAGTATCAAAATGAATTTGCATACGAATACATAATACTGAGGGAGGCTTAGAAAAAATAGTTTAAGAACTTACTAGACTTGATGGAGTTATTCTTGGGCATGGCTTTGTTGCATTAAGACTGAAAAAGCTTGAAATGACTTTGAGAGAGTATCTCTATCATAATAGATACCCAGATGATTTAAATGAGATACTGTCAGAAATTATTAAGGGTGTTTAAGAGCTTCATGAACTTGGGTATGTACATAGAGATTTGAAGCCTGAAAATGTTATGTTAAATCTCTGTCCATTAGAAATTTTAGTCATTGATTTCAATAGAGCAATAAGATAATAAATAGTAACTTTGGCTAAGGTGCTTGGCACACCAGGATATTTTCCAATCAGGGAGAAGTGGACTAATGCCTCTGTTTAATGGGATGTTTGGGCAGTTGCTGCCATAATCTTAGAGTGCGATATGGAAAGTATCTCTTACTTTGGAAAAAACACGAAAAATAATCAATAAGTTTGGCTTCTAAACATAAATAACAGGAAGATGTCTGCAATGAAATTAAAAGGCTTGTAGAGATGATAATCGTTAGAGCTCCAGCTTATCCAAGATAATCTTTAGAATACATGCATGAGCCACTCCAGAGAGCTAGATTCAAGAGGTACCACAAAGATAAGCAGATAAAATTTGTTTGAATTAAGTACACTAGTAATCATTAAATATTCATTAAATTCACAAAAAACCTGCGT